>OX328130.1:34818225-35408965 GCA_946811695.1 Gonocerus acuteangulatus | reverse complement strand
CCTAAGTGGCAGATACTATAGAGGAATAGGATTCATGACTGTACAGCACACTAGGGAGATAGTGTGGTGAGTACTATGCTCCAACCGCCTGATTTTCCCCTAGGCTGCTTCGACACCTCAAGCCATTAGCACCCAGGGTATCCATTGGTAAATTTATTAATGGCTGGGTTGGCCTAGGGACTGCCAGTGAAGCCAAATTCAACCCAAGAACGAAGACATTAGAAGAAAAAATCTTTATTGTTTGCTCGAGATTCGATCTCAGGTGCTCCAGTTTATTAGTCCAGTGCTCTACCACTGAGCTAACCTCGACCCCTCGCCAAATCAAATTAATCCCCCATTAATTTATTTAGTATAAGTCCTTATTGAAATTCCCAAATAGCTTTAATTCATTGTTGTCTATAGCTGCAACAAAAATATCTAAATTTGTTTTTCTTAGATAGCCCTATTTCCTATGACAAAAGGGCTATCCTTAAAGAAGAGCTCATAAACCTTAAGAATTGAAAGAGAAGCTTTAATATAACGGAAAATGTCAACAACAAAATGTGAAAGTTTATTTGGAACAAAAAGTTTTTAATACTTTCCTTTTGGCTCAATTAATATAAATCCTGCATCAATTACTTTTTCAATCATAGAAAGAAAAACCTTAGTTACAGATTATTACATGAAAAGGTATGGAACATAACATATTAATATTATAAGTAAAGATGGAATGGTTGGGATTCGGATAAATAAACCTCAATATGATTTTGTTTTAAAAAATCTATATTTCGGATGTTTTGGCTACTGATTGGTAGCCTTCGTCAGCTAAAATGACAAAAAAAGAAATTAATACAGAAACCAAAAAAAGTTTATAATTGTGATAGGTAACAGAACTAAAAATACAATTAAGATATAAAAGAACATATCGTCTTAAATTCTTAGAATGAGTAGAATGAAAAAGTAAATAGGTACAATAATTGATTTTAATAGTAATTAGTAACATTAATTGATTTTACAAAGAAATATGAGACTACATACCAATGACAAATATAGTAGCTAATAGTAACATTAATTAATTTTACAAAGAAATAAGATACTAACCTAGCTACTATATTTGTATATATATACCTCCTACTAGCTACTATATTTGTCGTTGGTATGTAGTTTCATATTTCTTTGTAAAATCAATTAATGTTACTAATTACTATTAAAATCAATTATTGTACCTATTTACTTTTTCATTCTAAGAATTTAAGACGATATGTTCTTTTATAAGTTAATTGTATTTTTAGTTCTGTTACCTATCACAATTATAAACTTTTTTTGGTTTCTGTATTAATTTCTTTTTTTGTCATTTTAGCTGACGAAGGCTACCAATCAGTAGACAAAACGTCCGAAATATAGATTTTTTAAAACAAAATCATATTGAGGTTTATTTAGCCGAATCCCAACCGTTCCATCTTTGCTTATCACCTCGACGGCTAACTATCTAATCATCATTATTAATATTATATTTAAAAAAACAAAAACAATACAAATAAAGAATAGTTTCAGTTATACTAGATTAAAACTTATAACTAAGTAAGAATGACCTTAATTAAATGCTTCATTTTGTTGCTATTTTTTAATATATATTTATATATGGACCACACATTATTTTCTTTAAAAAATTATAAACACGTAGTTTGGTTAGGATTTTCTTTAAAGTGGTACTACAATTACATGATTCCAGTATACTTTTTAAAATAAGGTTTAATTTATTTTCCACCCCACATTCAGTGATAATTTGAAAAAACAATTTTTTAACTGAGCTCTCAACTTATAACCTTACTTTCTCATAATTTGAACAAGTGTCATATAATCATTCATTTTAATATATAATATAAAGTTTTATATCATTTTTATTGTTTCATAATGTTTTGTCCATCGCAAGCCTAACTTAATTTCACTTTTAATATTTAAATTTATATCATTTTAATTTGCTGTTATGGAATTGTCTTTAAACTATTCCCTTCTTATTAAAATGAATTCTTTCATTTATCCCCCCCCCCAGGTGAATTGAATTTTCCATGCAATTTTCTATTAATCTAAATATGCCAAGCCTCTTTATTATTGACATATTTACACCCAGCAGTTTTATTATATTTTTATATCTGCTTTCTTTTGTCTGAGATATTTATATCCTCTGACTACTCCATTATTTAAATACGCTTGCAATTTGAGCACAATATTGTTGCAAAATCAAAAAAAAAAAAAAGAAAAAGAAAGGCCACGAGGACCCTAAGTGGCAGATTCTATAGAGGAATCTGATTCATGACTGTACAGCACACTAGGGAGATAGTGTGGTCAGTACTATGCTCCAGCCGCCTGATTTTCCCCTAGGCTGCTTCGACACCTCAAGCCATTAGCACCCAGGGTATCCATTGGTAAATTTATTAAAGGCTGGGTTGGCGTAGGGACTGCCAGTGAGGCCAAATTCAACCCAAGAACGAAGACATTAGAAGAAAAAATCTTTATTGTTTGCTCGAGATTCGATCTCAGGTGCTCCAGTTTATTAGTCCAGTGCTCTACCACTGAGCTAACCTCGACCCCTCGCCAAATCAAATTAATCCCCCTTTAATTTATTTAGTATAAGTCCTTATTGAAATTCCCAAATAGCTTTAATTCATTGTTGTCTATAGCTGCAACAAAAATATCTAAATTTGTTTTTCTTAGATACCCCTATTTCCTATGACAAAAGGGCTATCCTTAAAGAAGAGCTCATAAACCTTAAGATTTGAAAGAGAAGCTTCAATATAATGGAAAATGTCAACAACAAAATGTGAAAGTTTATTTGGAACAAAAAGTTTTTAATACTTTCCTTTTGGCTCAATTAACGTAAATCCTGC
Organism: Gonocerus acuteangulatus; assembly: GCA_946811695.1. NCBI lineage: Eukaryota > Metazoa > Arthropoda > Insecta > Hemiptera > Coreidae > Gonocerus > Gonocerus acuteangulatus. The sequence goes on along the minus strand of OX328130.1, from coordinate 35,406,098 downwards.
ATCAATTACTTTTTCAATCATAGAAAGAAAAACCTTAGTTACAGATTATTACATGAAAAGGTATAGAACATAACATATTAATATTATATTTAAAAAAACAAAAACAATACAAATAAAGAATAGTTTCAGTTATACTAGATTAAAACTTATAACTAAGTAAGTATAACCTTAATTAAATGCTTCATTTTGTTGCTATTTTTTAATATATATTTATATATGGACCACACATTATTTTCTTTAAAAAATTATACACTGGTAGTTTGGTTAGGATTTTCTTTAAAGTGGTACTACAATTACATGATTCCAGTATACTTTTTAAAATAAGGGTTAATTTATTTTACACCCCACATTCAGTGAAAATTTGAAAAATAATTTTTTTAACTGAGCTCTCAACTTATAAACTTACTTTCTCATAATTTGAACAAGTGTCATATAATCATTCATTTTAATATATAATATAAAGTAGGAGTACCATGACATGCTGGGTAACAGGTATTTAATATGAAACATGTGTAGCATGCCACACCCGGTAACACCTATTTAATATAAAGTAGGTGTAGCATGGCACACCGGGTAACAGCTAGTTATTCAATAAAAATGTATTGAACAATGAGCCATCCCCGGCATTCATCGAATAAATAAGAAATCAGTGGATGAATAACTTAATCAATGGATAAATTATTATTCATCCTACTCTGCTATTTACTTTATCTGACCTCTCAATGCCTTTCATAGTCATAAACGAGACATAATTAGTTTTTATAATGTTTCACGTATCGTATTGTACCTTGAAATGGGAGTTTGCACTGTCAGGAATAGTTCCCTCAAAATTTCGCGCTTGCGGAATTCACATATTCCGTCTATCTGGACAGTCTGTATTACGGTTAAAAAAGTCCTTATTTAGAATGCTGGCCTCCATTTCCTAAGAAAGTCTTCCATAAAAAAAAAAATAAAAAAAAAAATAAATAAATAAATAAAAAAAAATACACACACACAATAAAACATTTTGTAGAAAATAACGTGAATCGGGAACTCCACAAGATCCTGAAACCCCCAACTCCTGAATTCTTCAACCCCTTGAATCCTGTTGGGAGGAAAGCCTTTATCTTTGGAGCAAACACGCACACAATGCCTGCTTCCTTTGTGCTCAGCCCTTTACACATTACCGCCTATTTTTTCCTTTCATCTCCAATCTACAGAACTCCTTCCAAAACTACCTTAGCGAATTGTGTACAGGGATGAAAAGGAGAATTGCTCTATCCGATCACTTCTGTATTATTGAATTCTCCAAAACAGGATTTTCTATCCTTTATTTTATTGAAGAAATGTTCAAATGCCAATCAAGAATTTGGAAGAATATATTATTCTATATCGCTTTCATAAAATCTGAAGAATATATCGTTCAAACATTTCTAAAGTAACACAACTCAAATATTACTGTTTTTATCACTATGAAATAAAATTTAAATATCTCTTTATCAACCATGAAAACTGTATGTACCTAGCTACAGAGATTGTACACCAGATGGCACTTGTGTCACTCTTCCAGTCTTAATGCTATTACCCCTACGTTTTTAGTTCTTTTTAACGAATAAAGATAATAATAAAAAGATGCTCATTTTTAATTATACCGTAATATATTATCGTCGGAGTTAAATATATTAAAAAAAAATCGAAGCAACACAAACTGTTCATAATCATGAGCAATATCTTTTGTTTATTCTAATATTTCGTATAATTAACTAGGGGTCTTCCCATGATCTAGAGGCTAACGCCTTAGATTCTCATGTGGGAGATGGTGGGTACGAGTCCAACCGGCGGCAGGAATTTTCTCATCTCACGGCTCGTTGAGAAAATTTCTCGCTGCAACAAGGATGGTGGCGCACATGGCACAGAAGTGGGTACACCGTACAAAATCTTGTAAAAAACTTGATAAGGTTTAGGTATGAATACGCTTGCATGAAAAATAAAAAAGAAATGTACCAGTTAACACAGCATTTACGCTGCACCAAAGTAATTCAGATTGATAAATTCCCTTCATTATTTAAAACATTTACTACATAATTAGCAAGCCTGCTCTAAGCCTCCAAAAACTTACACAATTTAATTCAATAAAAAACCCTTGTTTAATCTACAATCGTTGAAAGCCACTTGAGCCTGCTCATTGCTCTCAGTTCATAAAGTTTGTGTACAAACCCGCTTAAATAACGAAGTTAGAAGTTGGAGTATTTAATTCTCCACTGGGAACTTGGTCTTTCTCTTTCGTTCCTGTTCATTAAAAACTTTGGTCTGTGCTTTTCTCCCCAAAGCCCCGAGTCCCATAGTTGGCTTAACAACGGGACAATCTCCTTTGCATAATGACTCTTGTGCACTCACAACTTAAGCTTTCTCGACAAATGTGGACAGATATCGTTTATAAACAATACAGAGTGGCTCAAGCGTTGGGAAAATAGGACTGATTTATTTCGAATAGATTCCTCTTTCGTTTTATTGTTTCCTTTAAATGTCAAAAAGCAAGTCTTTGTTGCCCTAAAAGGAATTATGCTTAAAATCTGGCATTGCGCGTTGCTCCAAGATTTTTTTTAGCGCGACAAGTAGGTAACTCTCAGACCAAAGTGCCGTAGTGAGATCAAACCCGAGCATGATTGCTTGTCAACAAACCGACAAAACTACAGTAGACTCTCGCTTATCCGGCGTTCTCTTATGAGTGACGGATCTCGGAATTCGCTGGAGCTTGTCCAGCTCGAGGGCTTTCGTGGTATTTCATTGAAATGGAAGTCAAAGAAGGCATGTGTGTTTCCTTTTAGAGACAGGAACTTGTGTTTCTACTAACAAAATAAATGTTTCTACTAACATTAACATAAATATGCAATTCTACTGAACTTAAAATATAAGAGAATTGCTCTTCTACTGGTAAAGCATTTAGATATTTTTAAAAAGTTTACAAATAGAGAGATAACAGGTCAGAAAATCCTTATAATTGAAATGAAAATGAGTTCTAAGGGCTTATATATATATATATATATATATATATATATATATATATAGTCCTACCACGGACCATTCCATTTTTACGTTTTTTTTTTTTTTTGTTTTTTTTTTGTTTTTTTTTTAATTAGGATTCGGATATCTCATTAGTAATCTGGCTAGCAAAAATCCCAGAATGACCGTTTTTAGTCCTGCATATTGACAGAAAAAAAAGTCCGATTCGCAGGAACTGCGTCATCTTAGCGCGGTTCCGTTCTTATCTTTAGTGTTTATGAAGGCATAAAATAGAAACAGTTATTACTTTGTTTAGATCAATAGCGAAACACCTATCCAAATGAAATCTCAAACAAACCAGTCTTGAAAGGTCTTGATTTACAATCATACCTGTATGGGTCAGCTATCCCATAAGTCGGGCAGAAAGGCCTCCACTCACAGGCATTTGGAAAGCCTTGGGATCTCTCTCTTTGAACGCTACATTTTTAACAATAAATTGATCTTCTTATTTTACTTAATCTGTTTTATTGTCAAATACATTATCCGACTATAAGCAATTTAAAAATAACAAGGAATAAAACAGACAAAAAGAACAGTTCTAATAAACGAAATCAATTACTTTAAAGTTTTAAGCACTTATTTCTCCGATTGACATCGCCAAATTAAAACTTTCTTTAGAACCTTTTTTGTAGAGCATTTAGTAAGCTTTCTAATGGTAACCTTCTGCTTCCCAAGATTTTCAACGGTTTTCGAGATACTAACGAAAGTATACAAAGTTACCAAAACTTTTCTTGTCTGTTAAAAGAATATTTTATTCTAACCCTTTCTTTTCTCCAAACGTAACCAAAATTTGAACATATTAGTGTTGATGAAATTCGAACATGCAGAAAATGTTTCAACTGAATCCCATAATTCTAAGTACCAAAATCAAAGACAAAAAGAACAGTTAGAATAAGCGAAATCAATTACTTTAAAGGTTTAAGCTCTTATTTCTCCGATTGACATCGCCTAATCAAAACTTTCATTAGAACCATTTTTGTAGAGCATTTAGTAATATTTCTAATGGTGATCTTACGTTTCGCAAGATTTTCAACCTTTTTCGAAATATTAAGGAATGTATACAAAGTTACCAAAATTTTTTATGTCTGTTAATAAAATATTTTATTCTAACCCTTCCTTAACTCCAAACGTAACAAAAATTTCAACATATTAGTTTTAATGAAAGTAGAACATGCAGAAAATGTTTCAACTGAATCCATTGATTCTAAGTACCCAAACCAAAAACTGTATTCAAAAACTATTTTTCCAATTTTCTCAAAAACGGTTAAGGCTATCACCTTGAAAATGGTTTCATTCGTTTTCCTAGCCCAAGAAGCCTATAAAACGAGTACTTACAAGCTTATGAACTCAAAAACGTAAGCGTTACGATTTTTTTTGCGCGAATTTCGCCCCAAACGCCATCTTCCAGTGGGCGGATTCTGCTGGTTAACGAACTTGACCTTTCAAATTGGAAGACGGATTTCTGTACCAAATTTCATCACAATCGGACCATTAGGGAAGCCAGAAATGAGCGAACAGACAAATATATATATATATATATATATATATATATATAAATATATACATATATATATATATATATACATATATATATATATATATATATATATATATATATATATATATATATATATATACAAATTTGAACCACCATTTTTTTTTCGGTCTCTAGGGGTTCTGAAACGCGAAATTTTCTAGTCGGCACTTCCGGATTGTTTCATTGTATCAACCTTATAAGCGGAGTTATATGATCAAGTCGTTAACAGTCATAAGTCGACGCTCGATGAGCGATACAGTTTGAGAGGCGTTGGATCATGTGTGTATTTAAGGGGGCTGAGGGGGCTGCAGACCCTCCCCCGAAATCGGTAAAAATGTATCATAAAAACCATAAAAATAAATTAATTAAGATCACTTACTTGCTTACATACTTACTGACGGGCACTACAGACCGTGAAGGACCAAGTCCTCAGTCAACAACTTATTCCAGACAGCTGTATCTGTCACAAAACGCCTCCAACGACGGATTCCCATTTCCTTCAGATCCTTCTCCGCGTCGTCCAGCCAGCGCAATCGAGGTTTCCCCAATTTCTTCTGCCACCCGACATTCCATAAAGGAGCTTTTTTGAGATCACTTAGTTCAGATTTTTTTTTTTATTTTTTTTTTTTATTATAGCGTTTTATTGGCTAAATATTCCATGTTCTAGATTAGTATTCCAAATTCCCGAAATATTCTCAGCCCCCCCCCCCGAATTCTCACCGCCCCTCCCGAAATTATTTTCTATATACGCCCATGCGTTGGCCCATATATAGCCATCTATGGGAACTGGATACGAAAATCTTGGCTTAACTTCGGAGATCAACGGGAAATGATTTATTTAAAGTGGTTCGATTTATTGCCGTTGGCTCGAAAACCTTAACATTTTGTTCGGGCCTGTAAATATTTTAAATAAACATATTAAATTGGGAACAAAAAAACAACGGTTATTGTAAGCAAATCTTTCAGTTATGTAGCGTACACTACCACCTTTCGGAGGAATATGCTTAGTAATGCAGCTCCTGCGTGACTAACTTTTTAATTAATAAAAATAATTTTGTACATTATGCCTGAAGGAAGTTTCCAATAATTCTAAGACAAAGTATTTTTTTTTCTTTACTAACTGCGCTCAGGACATCAAAAGAAAAGAGTTAGAATATTAAATTTTTCTTCCTTTATTCTTGAGCGATAAGGCGGAAATAGTGAGCAGGGGGAGGGGTCTTAGGGAAAGGAGGGCATTCGTTAGAAAGTTTTGCCCTGGTTTGGAAAGAAGTTTTAAACATTCATCAGAGCTGGCAGCTCATTTTAGATCCATAGCGATACTAAACATAACTAGTGTTAGAATCATTCATGATATATATATATATATATATATATATATATATATATATATATATATATATATATGTACATATATATACAGGGTTACTGGTAAGTCGACCCACATCCATCGCTAGAAGATAGTTTCGGTCAAAACTAGCAATTTTAAGCTAATATTCCCTTATCCAAAAGTTTTCAACATATTCGATATTTTAGTAACCCCCCAATTTTAGTAACTCCCAATCAACCGATGTAGTTTATTTTTACAACACATTTTTTCTCTGCATATGACCACAGTGAATACTGAGTTTCATTGAAATATAACAAAAATTACGGCTGGGAGTTCCTAATTGGAAATTTGGGTCCGGAGTAACCCCCTTCAAATAAACCGATATACTTTATTTTTGCACCACATATGTCAATTAAGATTAACGCAACATTTTTCATAGGTAGAAAGTTGTAGTTCTCGTCGAGATCTATAAAATGGTGCCCTCGGAAATTAGAAAATAACACTTCTAAGGGCTCAAATAGGCCTTTGAAGGGAAGCGTTTCCTGTTTACCCATATTTTGCCATATATTTTTAAAAAGCAATAACACAACAAGGAAGAACCGTGCAAACGGAGTTTGGATGCTTTAAGTAGTTCTCTGTAAAAATACGTTTTCATTTGCATGTATTCCTCATCTGAAATTCCAAAAAAGGCAATAGAATTTATTTAAATAGTATTTTTGTTAAGGGGGGGGGGGCAATTCAGCACAGGAGAATGTGTACAGCACACAACAAACCGATTCCCATTGGTGTAAATTAGAAAAGAAAATACATAAAAATTGGAGCTTTAGGCATAAGAGTTGCCAAAATTACAGATCACAAATAATGAATAATTGTTTTTTTGTTTTTGTTTCTTTTTGCAATAAATACAATTTTTAGAGCTGAGCACATTCTCCTAAGCTGAATTAGCTCTTCATTAACAAAAATACTTTTTAAATAAATTCAAGTGCCTTTTTTTGGAATGTCAGATGAGGAATACATGCAAATGAAAACGTATTTTTACAGAGAACTACTTGACGCATCCAAACCCCGTTTGCACGGTTCTTCCTTGTTTTGTTAGTTCTTTTTAAAAATATAATGCAAAATATGGGTAAAAAGGTAACGCTTCCCTCAAAAGCCTATTTGAGCCCTTAGAAGTGGTATTTTCTCATTTCCGAGGGCACCATTTTATAGATCTCGACGAGATCTACAACTTTGCCCCTTTGAAAAATGTTGATATCTCAAACCGTTTAGTAGTTATTTCTCTTGTGGCCCGCTTATCTGGGCCACCCTGTATATTGTGTAGACCTTAAGTAGAAGACTAAGATGTTGTAAGTAACAGCTTTATTCAGTCCTCATATATTTTATATGTAAATTAAATATATGAGGGGAAATAAAATATATGAGCACTGAATAAAGCTGTTACGCACTACACACACACACACACACACACACACACACACATATATATATATATATATATATATATATATATATATATATATATATTAACGATGGTCATTTTTGGTGTCTGGTAGGTAGGATCGATAAAGATTTTAGGAAATTTTTCAAAAATCATGAGTCCAACCTTAATAGTTACTTTCCTTCGGAGGAAAGTGCTAAAAATAAAAAAAGTGCTAAAAAAGTACAAAGAAAAGAAGGATAAATTTTAATTTTTTTTTAACGTCCATTTATTATTAACTACGAATTTTAGGACGGGTTATCTATAGGTTACCACCCTTTTCTAGCCAGGATAGGTTTGATGCCTTTTCTTTTTTTTCGAAAGAAAAGCCACCACCCCAAGTGGAAATCGAACCCACGACCTTTGGCACGGGGTGTTAAGTGCTCACGCCTTAACCCTCACGGCCATCGGGTCTCCAAGAAGGATAAATAAACACAAAGTTATATTTTTAGTTGGTAGGTATCATATAATTTACCAGTGTGATTCGAGTAGCACCCGATAATTAAAGAAATTGAACAAAGAACTTATTTGCTGATTCAATTCTGGCACTCAGGCAAGATCTATAATCTATTTTATATTTTCCACGTTGTCGTGGAAAATATAAACTTTGAATTTTCTTTGGTTTTTTTATGAAAGCCTATTTATCTTGAAACCGGTTTGGAAAACATAGTTAATGTAAAGATTTACAGAAAGAAGATATTCGAAATTTGATTAAATCGACTAAAAATGTGGTTCTCACGCGAATTCTGAACAAGCGCTTGTCAGTATACTGTTGTGGTGTCAAAGTTTGATATTTCTTTTTAAATTTCTCTGATTCAATTCTAAGCTTTTCGAATTACAATTTCCATAAGAAAGGAAACCCGCTAAGATGATGCAAATTCAGCGATTTGAACTTTAATACATAAGTGACAGAATATTGACAACAAAGTACTAGAATTTTATAATCTATCGTGAAAAATGACATTCTTATGGACTTCAAAACCGTAGATTTAAGTAAATTCCCTTGGTGAAGACACTTAGAAAAAAATACAAACTAAACCCATTATATTGCGCAATATTTTCACATTCTTATCTTAAATGTTCACTTGAAAAGAGCAGTTATGTAAAATTTTCTATGTTCTTCATCCCGGGGCGAAGAATACCAGTTATGTAAAATGTTCTGGGGTTCTTCATAAGATCCAAGGAAGCGAAAAATAAGGAAAGAGGGTTACGTTCATTAAAAAGTTCTGTAGTTGTTTTGAAGTTGAGTTGGTCACTTTGTGAAGGGTTTGCACTTATATTTTCTGCGGAATTGTCTCTGTGGTGGAATCTTCTTCTTCTTTCAGTGTTTTTTACTATCTTGGATTACGACTTCAAGTGCTCGTAATCCGTATATTAGGTTTTCACCACGTTTTATCTGCCGTTTTTCAATTACTTGATAATTTGATTGTTCCATAAAATGGAAGTTTTTTTTTACAATTTGCGTAATTTGAAGACTAGTTACTGTTTTAAGTTGCACCAGAGTGATTTAATTTATGAAATAACATACAATTTATCACAATAATAATAATTATTCTTACTATTTACTGGAACTCCATCAGCTTAAGAGTACTCTCATATAGAAAAAAAATCATTCCCGTAACAGGCCACGAGGGCCCTAAGGGGCAGATACTGTAGAGGTATTTTATTATTGACCATACGGCACACTAGGGAGATAGTGTGGTCAGTACTATGCTCCGGCCGCCTGATTTTCCCCTTGTCTGCTTCAACTGCTAGAGTCATTAGCACCCAAGGTACCCATTAATCAATTAATTAATGGCTGGGTTGGCCTAGGGACGGTCAGGGAGGCCGAATTCAACCCATGAACGAAGACACTAGAAGAAAAAATCTTTAGTGCTTGCTCGGGATTTGAACTCAGCTCCTCCAACTTATTAGTCCAGTGCTCTACCACTGAGCTAACCTCGCCCCCACTCTCATATAAGGTTTGAAAAAAAAACAAAAAAACTCTTGATGTTTCTTCATCACAATTTTCGAAATGAAACTGTCACATGGCTGTTGTGTCAGAGATGGGTAGTTATAATGAATATAATGCATTTTGTGTCATTGTTTTGGAAAAAATAAAATGCATAAATAAAAATAAGATGTTTCCCTTTAAAAATAAGTCAAATTACTAGAAACGCTTTAGGGAGAAAATAATAATGTAGGAAACGTTTTAACTAAATTTACCTCATTACGAAGTGAAGATCCGTCATAGGAGAGATGAGTGATGAGCGATTCTCAAATACGTAACGACCTTTTAAATTGATTATAGTCGAAATGAAAAGATCAATAAAAAAAGAAAAACAACGTCAACTTTAGATCGATTCAAAAGATCGATCTTCTATGCTCAGAAGTTATATCTACGATATGCATCGAACTTCGATATGGATCGATTTCACGATTACTTGCAATTACCTACGAAATTCGTATTTCTTTTCGATTCCGAGTTTCGTAGCAGTACAACAAAAGTTGCGGCCGTTATGGGGAAATAACTACTTTGGGTCTGGAGCAAAATCCCCCTCCAGATGTGCCGAATTGGCTGGTTAAAGTACTCGTTCAATAGTTTGCACGGGGAATACTATATACCAAGATTCGTGACGAAAAAACAAATAAATGGTATGTATCGTGTTAACGATAGTTCATAAAATGATCGACGTGATTCTTCACACTGGGATAACTTTTTTATTTATGAACCGATTGATATGAAACAATCACTAAATTTTATGTGAAACGTACCACAATATATTAGTGAAAACCGCAACGAAATTGGATAAGCCGTTTCAGAGATTAGCGCGCACACATAAACAGACAAAAATTCTAAAAATAATTGTTTTGGGTACTATTGCGTTGATAAAGGCTTCCAATACAATTTTTCCCATATATATTCCATGTACAGACAGCGTTCCGTTAGAATTTTTTTTTTTTGTATGTTTAGAAAAAAGTTCATACAATGAGAAAAATATAAAATAAAATAACAATAATAGAGAAAAATTGTTATTTAAATAAAGATGTTTTGAAACCTTATTTTCAGTATATTACCTTCTTTCCTTTAGCTGGAGAAACGGAAGTTTTGAGTCCCTGTATAATGCTGTATTAAAAGTCTAAGGACATAGGACACTGTTATGTAAATTCCTTTATCAGTTAAATAATAGAACTAAAATTGAGTAACAAGAGGTGAGATTAAGTATTTGAATATTTGATACTAAAAAAGAAAACTTTTTACGATATTTTAGATAGATCGATTCCTTAACCTTCCAGTAGTGGCGCCCCTATTTGGGACGTGCATAGTGGCGCTACACCTCAAAGGTGCAAACCCTATTTCGCGCGGAAAAATGTGCCTCAGCAACGTGATTACATTGCTATTGGGGAGAAATAGTAGAAAACTGCAGACTTGATAACGAAACAACACTTTTGTTTTTGCGGGGGATAAAAGAAACCATGGTTTTCGATGAAATAAAATCATGACATGTCCGATATGAAATAAAATATTAATATTTATTTATTTATTTTAGTTGCGAATCAACTGCTTCAACAGAATAAATACAAGTACACAAGATATTCATGTTTTGCCATGTGTAGAAGTTGACTTTAATTTCTCACACAGTTGTATTTATATCTCATTTATGTGGAATAAAGTAAAATGAAGCAGATCAAATCAAATGAAGTAAAATATTAGAAAAATTAAATAAATAGGGTTTAGATTAAGTTATAAAGGTTTACTTTTTTAAGATAGTCCAATAGCTGTCCTATGTAGTGACTGACATCTGTAAGTAGTTCATGTATGTTGTGTGGGAGGGTATCATTTTGTCTGAGTCTACAGTCAGTCAGGATGTGTTTAATGGTGAGAGTTGTATTACAGTATTGACATGTTGGTCTGTCTTGTCTAGTCATAAGGTAAGAGTGAGTCAGTCGTGAATGGCCTATCCTTAGCCGGCACAGGACGACTTCTTCTCGTCTGTTACTTCTGCTGCTTGAAGGCCATTCATGAATTGTGTCTTTAATCTCTCGTAACTTATTATTTGTTGTCCTGTACCATGTCTCCTGCCACCTTTTTGTAATTATTGTCTTGGCCTCTGTCAATAAGTCCTGGTACGTTGAGTCCTGAATGTCTACTTGGTCTTTTCGTGCTGCAAGTTTTGCTTGTATGTCTACTTCAGTACTAGGAGCAATGTCTTCTAGGAGCAAATATTAATATAAAATATTTTTTTTTTTTTTTTTATTATTATTATTGATTATTACAACAATATGAGTTAACATATTTCTAGTAATATTGCTGGTTCAGTTATAATGACATTGTGAGGCTTGATGTGGGAATATGAACAATTACAAAACCAACAATAGTAATGCATTAAAGAAAAAATAAATAAATAAATAAAAAGATAATATAAAATAATAATGAAACAAAATGTATGTTTCCGCCCAGGATCGAACTGTATCGTATGTATAACAGTTTTTTACGCCTAAACCCCGCCATACTTAATAACACTCTGCTGTTAATGGTATAAGCGCCAAATTTCTGATTCTTTAAAAAAAGGATAATTTTTCTTCTTCATTGACTAACGCCTTCTTCAGTTTAGTCATCGCTAACGCATATTTATGCTAATAACAACGTTCTGTGATCCTATGTTGCTAAAATTTATATAGGAGGCCATCTTAAATCTTCTTCTACAGGATAAATCTTATTCATGTAAAAAAAGGATAGGAAATCACAGAAATAGTGGCGCTGTACCTAGCAGTTGAAGACCAGGTTTTTACTCCTCTCATTTATTCTACGATCGAATAAACTCACCCAAATACTCATAGATGATAGCATAGTAAGATAGAGAACGAAAAGTGTAAATATCTCATATCTGGAAAACTTACGTGAGTTGTGGCGCGGCACCTGAGAGGTGACAAGGGCAGCCACAGACAATGATGACCTCACAAAAAGGCGTCAATGCGACTGGCCGGTGAAAAAACGGAAATCCGGAGGATACTAAAGCGTAGAGCCCGCCAAAACATGGCTGCCAACCGTGATCCAAAAAATAAAAAAAGTATGCACCTCACGGGTGGGCGCCACTAACGGAGGGTTAAAAGATCATTGGATATCTATAATAAAATCTATTAAATGATCGATTCAGATCGCCCATCTCAAATCATAGCTCCATACTATATATATATATAAATATATATATATATATATATATATATATATATATATATATATATATATATATATATATATATATAATATTATGGAATATATCTGACCAATTGTACTTCTTTGATTCATTTTACAAATAAATCAACGAGGGAGCTGAACGAGTAATCCTATATAACAAGGAAAACAACAGTGTTTTTATTATGACGACTGAATGGAAATAAATGAAAAAAAAAAGGAGGAAATTCAAAGAAAAATACAAATATGACATGAAATAATACAAGGGAAAAAGTTATTACTTTCCTTTTTCCGAAAGTCCGTTTTGAAACTTTAAATGAAAAGAGTTAGAATATTAAATTCTGCTATGTTCTTTATTCTTGGAACGATAAAACTCCACAAGTCGAGGTTAAGAAAGACGGTTCCCTTCATTAAAACTTTCATCCCTGTTTTGAAGGAAGTTGGTCTCATTAATGGTGGTTTTCGCCTCATTCCGTCGGAATACGGCATTAAGCCTCAAGAACATTTTTAATGTTCTTTATGTATACCGATTCGTAAAATGTTATCTTTGTATGGCACAATTTGGATGACATAACCATAAATGTTGTATAATTTTACGAAACATCCGTTCCGCGGAAGGTCCGTAAAGTGCATTTTGCCAACACTAAAAAACGTAGTCGTTCACAATTGGACAGAATTACAGACATAAATTAATAAAATTATACTAAAGCTGCACTACATGACTGAGAATCATCTTTACGACAATCAAAAAAACGATTAGGTCATTATTACTCTCCTTAGAATTGGACACTAAATAATACTGATGTGGAACCTACGAATGAAAAACTCTCGCAAATATTAAACAAATTTTCAACAATTAACACAACTCCAAACATTTGATCCGAACGTATTGTTAAATTGGGCATTAAGAAGTTCATAACAATTTTAAAAAAAAAAATAAATAAAATAAAAATATACAGAAATTTCATAAATCAGCAGTAGAACTCGCCGACCTTCCTCCACCCGGCCCTCCTATGAGGCATAGCGAGCACTTAAAGGGTTAACACTTGAATTACAAAATTAACTAAATTAACATTAATTTAACGACAAAAGCTATACTATAGAACAGGTATGTTGTGGTCCAACCTCTGAAATGTTGTGGTCCAAACTGTAGTGTGCAAATAGGTTCGCAGCCCGCTTAGATGGTTAAAAATAAAATAAGATCGCATTTTAAAGTAGTGTTCATAATTTTTAACGATATATTTCAGACAGTAAATAATATGACAATGTTAATTGTAATACAATTTATTAAATTAACAAAATGAATTGCAAAAAAATAGGCACAAAATTATAATTAAATCGCTGAATTTGTAATTATTACAAACTTCCTCGCTCACCTGATTCCACAGGAAACCCCACCACATTCGATCTTTCTCATTTGGAGTGAGTGTAAGTGATTAATGTTATATTATTTATTTTTTAATTGAGTTTTCCAAAATGTCTCACGTGCCAGATCAAGTCTTACAGAGGGCCGGTTGTTACCCACATATGCTGTAAAATATAGCCTGATAGGAATAAAGCCCAGGAATACTTCTTATCGAAGGTAATTAATGTATTACTATTCTTCACATTTGAAGAACTTAAACGAAAAAAAAATCGTTCAATCGTTTGCTGTGGAAATTGCAAAGACTTTCTTTTTTATTTTTCTCCCACATTTAAATTTACAAAACTTTTTTTTTAATTAAATGTTTCTTCTATATTCGTTTTTGTTTTTTTTTTATGAAGAAATTGTTAGAAAAATAAGGTATCAAATTAAATCAAATTGACAAAGGTATGGATCCTGTCAATTTGTTATGCATTTAAAATAAAAATCATTATATTATTTGAGAATTGTTAAAATATTTTTTTTCTTTGCTAATTAATATACTGTGTTTTTAGATAGTTTGTTTACTGGTGGAACAGTTTGTCGAGCTGCAACGTATCAGATTTAATTATGCAAATAATTTCAAAGATACTATTTTTTTTTTCTTTCTTTCACGAGTAGTCACCTTCTGAACATTTAGCTTACTTTAGCAACATCTGAGGAACTTTTGTAATGAAAAAAAATTTAAAAAGTATTGTTAGATTATACTATCCTTTTATAATACAGGTTGAGGGTATAATTTATGATGAAGCCCAATAGGATTTGGGCGAAATATAACGGCCGAACAACGAGCACCGCTAGAGAAAGAAGCCGGGAGATGATGAAGACGACGCCCCAGCGAAGAAGCCTAAAGGAGAACGGTATAATGTATGTTTAATTATATGTAAAAATTGTATGTATAATTGTATTTAACAATGTATCTATAAGTACATGTAGCAATTTTATTGGCCGAATCGCAGATGCTCACAAATAAATAAAAAGTAATACACGAGCCTCATTTAGATGTAGTATTAAGACAGAAAAGATTAAACCAGCAATCAAACTTTAGGTTCAATGGAGCAACCATTAAATTCTTAACAAGGCTGCTTCCCGTAAAGTTGTGGTGTCTCTCTGTAAAAGAAGTCTTTCTCTCGCCCTGTCACCTTTCAATGTGAGCCCTGAATGAGTTTGTTAATTACTTAAAAAGTTGTGAGGGTTCCGAGAGGGGCAGCTAAAAAGGCGCCCATTGCGGAAAAGTGCGACAGACGGATTTTGCTCGGGTAAAACAGAACGCTCTTTCATTGGTAAAACTGCTGAGGGTTCTCGTTCAACGGATCCCAGCCTCTATTCAAGTCTCACAACGCCTCACAGCTATTCAGAACGGCTAACGAAGGTTTAACCCAAGTCTAGGTACAAACCTTCTGGCGGCTTCGTAAGTAATTTTACTCACGAAACAAGTATCACTGAATTTTTTTTTTTTTGGGGGGGGGGGGGGGGAATTGAAAGTCTATTCTAATAGTGTAGTTGCTTTTTTAAGAGAAATATCTTCTAATCTTTATCGATACTACCTGCTAAATTTCATATGGGAAATGTAGGTTCAAATCCCGCCTGGTACAAGTTGGGGCTGTAATAAAAGAATAAATAAAAAAAAAAAAAACGCTCAATAACAAAAAACCCATCACGCAAGAGCTGCACAACTAAACACTTTCCTCAGCGAGGGAGGGGGCTTCGGTACGCCGCATTCCTGAAGAATTTCCTCAAAATAAACTATATAAATACAATTTAAATGAATGGATTTCCTGTATCTTGTAAGTAATCATTACAATTACAGGGAGTCTGGGTATGTTATATACAAATTTACAAAATGCTTATAAATAAAATAAAAAGTGATTGCAGCCAGCATTAATATAAATACAATTTATTTACTTGAATTTTGGCGTACAGTTTTAAATAACACATTTTTATTACGTGGTTTTCAGGTTACCACCCTTTTCTAGCCAGGATAGGGCTGAAAAATAGGCATGAAAAATCTCTAGTCATAGTGGGAATCGACGAAACCACGAACTGAATACATTTTCTCATATACTCTATCGCAAGTAGATGACAATACTCAAAGCGGTAAAACTACATCAAACATTTTGTTAATTGCTGCCAAACGCAAGTTTCTGTCTGCTTTTATTTTTATAGAGATGGCCGTTCTAAAGGTTATTAAAAAAAAAAAACGTGTTTTTTTTTAATTAAATGCCAATTTTCTCTGCATGAAACATTGTTTTTGACCGCTGTATTTTGAAATCAACATTAAATTGTCTTTAAGATTAATGCACTTTGAATGCCTGCAAGTGTCTTTTTCAAACCGGAGTTCCTGTTAAAAAGATGATATTAAGAAAAAAGTCTATATATATATATATATATATATATATATATATATATATATATATATATACAACCCATTTGCAGACAGTGTAACGTTCCAATGACAGTAAAACACTTACTAACGGAATGCAGAATATGAGAACAACTAAAATTACCTTACAACTTACAGGAACTACTGACAGAGGGTAGCCCCTTCATTAACGATATATTAACATTTTTAAGATTACGTATCTGTCTAACATTATTTATACAGTTAATCTGAAAAGCAGATATATCTATCTTTGAGAATAACATTACACCAATCTATTTCAAGCATTAACTAAATCTGAACATAAACAGTACAGACACAAACTAAACTTTTTGCTATGAACAAATTGCAGCATTAAATACATATTAATTGGTGAATTACTGTGTAGCGAAAAACAATAACAATAATAACAAGCAATTTAGTAATAATGTGCAATATAAGTATATAGATAATGAAAAGGAATAATGTAATAATATAAGTATATATATAGATAATGTATATAAAAGTATAGTATAATGCATCGATAATGATAAGTATAATGTATAGATAATGATAAGTATAATGTATGTATAATATATTGATAAGCAATATAAGTATATAGATAATGATAAGGAATAATGAAATAATAATAATAATGTGTAATATAAGTATATATATATATATATATATATATATATATATATATATATAATAATAAGGAATAATGTAATAATAATAATGTGTAATATAAGTATATATATATATATATATATATATATATATATAATAATAATAATAATAATAATAATAAGAATATTAACGAATAAAATAATTATATAGATTTATTAATGAACGCTATAAGTCTATAGATAATAATAATGTATAATGTATGTATAATGTAAATATAAACAATTAATATAGATATAGTGCAATAATATAAGCATATGTATATATATATATGTGTGTGTGTATGTGTATGATTTCTGTAATCATTTAATCATCATTTATTGTCAAATCATCATATCTCCATTTATTGTTAAATCATCATTTATTGTAATCATTGTTATCATCATTTTTGTCATAGAGTATATCGCAAAAACTGCTTTTAAATAAATAAATTACAAAAAAATTACATTTTTAAGACAACACAACCTACATACAAAAATTTGATTCCAGGATAAAATTTAGTCAGATAGAAGCCTGTAGGCATATTATTTTGATGGTACAATAATAATCTGATTTCAATTAATTTTTTTTTTTTTTTTTTTTTTTCTTTTAACGTATTGGCCATTAAAGGAAGGCCTCAAAAATGTAGTGTCTTCCATGACCCATTAATTAATGTTAGTAGTTTTAGTCATACGTATGTAAATATAGTAACTATAATGTAAATAGCAATACTGCAAATAATGTTTAGTTCTTACTTATTTCTTATTCTTAACACTTTTGTAATATTTAGTTCCATAAGTTTCTACTTTTGTATATTTTGTTTTGTATATTTTGTATTTTAAAAAGAGCAAGTCACCTTCGTTGCGAAGCTCTTAAAATAAATTAAAAAAATATATATACTCACATATATAAATTATTATTGATTCGTTTTCCTTAATAAGGAAAACAAGGATTGGAGGAATCTTGCGAAATGTTATTTATGAAATTAATGACGTAAGCCCTGATATCATATGTTTTTATTCGAGGGTATACAGTTATGTAAGCCACAGAAATTAATAATTTTAAAGCGGAAGAGTCAATGTCTGGAGTATTCATTAAATTAATTTGAAATGGCAGGAAACAAATACTATTAATTTATTGTGGGAAATAATCAAATATTATATATTGGGGCTTTTTCTTTAGGTCAAGTGGCAGGAAAGATTGACCAGGTCTGACCGCTGCTTGGCATTGGCGTTGGAAATTTTTCTTCCCACGAATTCCTACGTGGCTAGGCACTCATTGCATGAAGACCATTCCTGTCAAAATGATTTCCGCCAGTTTTTCTCGGAGTCTGATTGTATTCACGCAGTCAGTATGTATGTTGCTGTTCAGCACTGTTATCGAGAAGCTCTGGCCTCATGGAGGTAATACCAATAATAAACAAGTACATTCTATAACAATTCATACAGCAAATTTATAATATTATACAAAATATAATGTAAAATGATAGATTATTCCGCGAAAGGCTTCACTACCCTAGTGCTACTACTTGGTAGGCCTATGATTAAATCTGAAAGTAATGTATCCTAGCAATATGTTACCATGCCGATACTACGACGGGTGTAGCAACGCCCTTGGTTAGTTCGGGGCTTCTGTGCCGCTGAGAGACTGGAAGCTTGTAGGGCATGAGAGAAACAAGAGGCAAGTCGCAGTTGTTCCCAATTCAGTGTGCAGCGCTTGAGTGTGTTCCAGGAAAGACTGACTGACCCTCCCGGAGTCCCCGGTCTTAAGCCCATAGGCGGACCGTAAGACAGTCAGGCAGTGGAGGGGGTAGTCATTCGTGGTGGGGACTGACTACCGTAGTGGGGTTGGAGAGCCGGAGTGGGGGAGTGCACGGTAGAGGGGATACTGACGCCGCCAGATGTTGTCAAATATCTACCATAAAATGGCGATGAAAAACTATTCAAAAGACGAAATAATGCCGCCTTACAGTTTAGTTCACCCAACTTTAACAATTTGCGAGCACCGCTCTCCCAACTTTCACTGCATTTCTACCACAATCAGTAACAAAAAGCTTAATAGTATTTTAAAGATGGATAATCCAAAAGTGAGTAATTTCTTTAACAAGAAATAACTATAGGTCTCTTTCTCATGTGGTATATGACCATATTAAAATGGTCAATATGTACATTGAAACGTTATCCTTTCTTCTACGCTACATGTTGAGGACTTGTAAGTCATGTCATACCTCTTATACGGTAAGTCTCCATTGACTTGTTAGTGAACTTCTACATAGATTGTGATCTTTATGTATTTACTTGAAGACTTCAAAGTGGTGCCCTTTTCCGTGAAAATACTTCCAAGATTAAGTAAAATCCTGGAGGCAAAGAGTCTCAGGTCTCGTTATTGAAGGAAAGTTGGAGGTGTAAATATGGGAAAAGGAGCAAGTTGGATAGAAAGGGTGGCGGCCCAATTAACATTCTTCCGGCAACTGGGATACTGGAAAAGGGTTCATTCGACTAAGAATAGGGCGCGAGTTTAAATTGATTCGGCCAAGCTCCGAAAGGGCGTGCCACCTTCGCCTTCCCCCCTCCTCAATCCAGCGATTTTCTTCTTCCTTTTAATCACCCTCTCTAGGGGAGAGGAATAAAATTATTTATTTAAAGAAAACCAGAAATCTTGAATAAATACGCCCAGGTGGAATTGATTTTGGACGATTTATCTGTTCTAGAGGCGGGATTGCCGCGAGGTCCTATATGAAACTGTCAGAGATAAAAAAAAATTCCCAACATGTGGTACTGCTCAAAAAATTCAAAGCCCATGAACAAAAAAAAAATTCTTTTGGTTGGCAATAGCCCCTAAAAGAATGTATCCCAGAAGAGTGAGGGGAGAACCCCATATAATAATAATATATTGTTATATAATGCTAGCTGACTACCCCTGCTTCGTCTTGGCAGACAAGTAGTTATTTTATTGCGTAATAATGTATCATGATGCTACTACATAATTGTGTGCATTTTATTATAGCACAGTTCCAGTCATACTAAAAGTTATTCATCAATTGATAAGTAATCAAATTATAATGTTTCCTCCCACTGGGGCGCTCCGGACCAGTGTCAAGAAACAGATAACCTGAGGTAACCCGTTATCTATAGGTTACAAGTAAAAGGACTTTAACCGGTACCGGTTAAAATTCGTTGTCAATAATAAATTGACTTTAAAATTTTTGTTTCCATGATGTCATTTGGAAATACCCATTATATTTGCGAGAATTACCAAGAAGTGTTCTGACTGGGGACGCTGATGGGTGAGGAGGCTGTGAAAGGGCTCAGGATATTTTTTTTTTTTTTTTTTTTTTTTTTTTTTTTAACGGCACATCTACATCTAGGTCATTAGCGCCTATTATTATTATTATTAGTGCCTATTATTATTATTATTATTAGCGCGATATTATTACTTCGGATGGACCATCACCCAATATAGCGTATACTCTATGAGGGACAAAATCACAGTTTATTTCTATTAATCATCATAGTTGAAATGAACCTCAAATAGAAATAATACTAAGAAATAAATACAATACGGTAACAGCCGACCTGTTATCGTCCTAGCAACGTTTGCTGCCTAGGCGTGCGTGCTCTCTAACCAATTAAAAATTCAAACCCCTCTAAAAATACTTAAAATTTTGAACATCAAGAAATCCTTTCGTAGCGAGAGTTTACATGCTAAAGAGAGTGCCCAAGCAAGATTTCAAATTTTTCTGTCTAGTGGTTTGGGGTGGGCGATGATAGATCAGTGAGTGAGTGGTATTTGACAAATATATAGTATATATAATAACAATAACTTGCAAGGAGTATTTCTATCATAGTAAATAATCGTGATGTATTCTACTATTCAAGTTGGAATGTAAACAATTTTAATCTTAAAATTAATTTAAGAGTTTCACTACCATGGAGTTATTTCATTTCTTAGTACATTTATAACTGAAAATATTTTATTTTATTTATTTTTATTTTAAGAATATCCTATTTTATATAATTAAAAGATCTACCTCTGCGTTTGAACAATGAATGGTCTATAATTCTTACAACGGCTTGGTTATAGTCTCCCGCGGGGCCTAACTCAACTAATTTGAATAATTCGACCATTGAACGCCACAACAATCCCATTGTGAGAACTTCCCATTGTTTTCTTTCCACCAAAGGAGGATTCCTTAAGGCTTTCTCTTCTATTCAGAAAATATTATACACCACAAACA
This sequence comes from Gonocerus acuteangulatus, assembly GCA_946811695.1. Classification (NCBI taxonomy): domain Eukaryota; kingdom Metazoa; phylum Arthropoda; class Insecta; order Hemiptera; family Coreidae; genus Gonocerus; species Gonocerus acuteangulatus. Next base: position 35,384,875 of record OX328130.1, on the reverse strand, counting down.
TAATCCTTTAAACTAAAGTAGCTAAGCATACTTATACAGTACACTACAATTTATATATATATATATATATATATATATATATATATATATATATATATGTATATATATATATATATATATATATATGTATATATATATATTGGCGATGGTGGTTCTGTATCCAATAGGAAACACCAAAAACACCAGGTCTCGACGAAAATTAATTTATGTAATTTACAAAGCTCTTGGAGTCTACACCTCCATCCTCAGTGCATCTAGTTCTTTTGCGCAGGCCGTTTACCCGTAGTCTGCGCGTATATATATATATATATATATATATATGTCGATTTTTTTTTTTGTTTCCTCCTTACAGTAACCCTGCAAGGAGGGAGTTTATTTTTGTCTGCAAGTCTCAGGCAATAAATAGCATATCACTTGCATTAGTTATTGACATATTTTCTTTTTACATAGAATTAAATTTGGTAAATATTAAAATTTTACAAGTTAAAAACTATACATAATTCAATAAAAGGAGAAAATGAAGAAAAGAACACAGTATAAATTAAGTAAAAAATAAAATAGAAAAAAGAATAATAAACAAAATTACAAAATTTAAATTAAAAATAAAATTAAATTGCAATATAACTCTGCAACAGTAACATGCTTAATAAGGTCTTTTATTTGTAATAGGCATTCAATCTTCCCATTGCTATGTAAAGCTGCTCAGTGAATTCTCTTAATGCCTTAATTAATATATATATATATATATATATATATATATATATATATACGCAGACTACGGGTAATAAGTCCATAATCGTCTGAATTTACCTAATAGTAACTTCTGACATATTTGTGCATGTCTAACTTGGCCATTTTTTGTTAAATAACGATCGGATTTATTATAAAATGTCTGGCATTTAAAGGTTCATGTTCAAGACTCAGATACCTCTACATTATCAACCTTAATGGCTCTTGTTGCCACTTCAGGGGCTACTTATTGTTTTCTTATTTAAATGTTAACCTCTAATTATACATAAGGCAGATTTTGGACAGGTTATGTACATGATAAATTTTATCTAGCTAAGATTTAAGCCAACCCTTTCTTTTTTTTTTTAAGAAAAAACACTATTCGTAGTCACAATGAACTCATGACCATAGGAAAAAAGTGAATACGCCTTTGCACTTATGAACAACAACCTCCAGAAACACATTTTTTTATAAAACAATTTATTTCTTTGAGAACATATTCCGTTCTGTGTACATAAAATGACCCAAGAAGCCCGTGTTTAATAAAGTTACCAAGCCATGACAAGCCAAGTAGAGAAAATAGCAGACTTTTTCTCGGTTGAACGTTGACTCAGAAGTAGGCGTTGTCCCGTCCTTTGGATGATCTTCTTTCTGGACCTTAAAGCAATCCTTCCCATCCGATGTGAACAAAAATACCAAAAGAACTGCTATCAAAAGGACAACATTCACCAAAGCGAGGCTTATCCAGATTCCGTTTCTCAAATCTCGTCTCATAAATATGGAGAATCTGTCGACGTAGAAGAATATTCCCACGAGAAATCCATATCCGTAAGTAACTATTGGCAGAATTAGAATCGTTTTCAGTGGAACATCCAGCACAGATATAATAATCACCAAAATGATCGATAAATGACATTGAGTTGCTGTAAACCAAGCTTTGATAAAGAAATCGTCACAGTTCTCTCCGGGCATCCGGACTTCACTGCTTGATGGGTCTGGATAGTACATGATTTTGTTCCTAGTCTAACACTACAATAACATAAAAATTTTGTTTAAAACTACAAAAAATAAAGAAAGATTTGTAAAATTGTATTCGTTATTAAATCATATGCTTTAACTTATTTATCTAAATTGTAACTCAAAGCCACACTCACAAAAAAAATATATATATACCTATATGTATAAAAAAAATAACTAAATAATAAAAAAAAAAAAAAATAAATACAAATAAAATAAAATATAAAAGATAAATAAATATTTGATATGATAACAACCCTTTATTTTAGCGTTCTCCGTAAAGAGGAAAACAAAATTATTTGGCCTTTAATCTCTTTCATTCTCGTAGGAGTTATAATGCTGTTCAAGGGAATTTCCAAAATTACAAGTATAACAATCAAACATATCTTTTAGTTGTGCTGGTGGTGAGAATGTGTAGCTAAATTAATATTTAATAGATTCTTTTAATAATTAATATTTTGTTTCTAGTTGTATTCCACCGTATCTTTTAGCACACTCCTCCGAAGGAAAGTAGCTATTGAGCTTGCACTCATGACGGAATTTTTGAAAAATTTCTTCAAATCTTTATTGATCCTACCTAGTAGACACCGAAAATGACCCCCGTTAAAATTTATATATATATATATATATATATATATATATATATATATATATATATATATATATATATATATATATATATATGTCTGTTAACACGATAGCGGCCAGAGTTTTTGTTTTTTTCTTCACGAAACGTGGTATATAGCGTTCAATTAGCAACGAGTTAGATTGAACGAGTTCGTTAACCACCAAAATCGGTCCACCGGGAGGGGAGGTTTACCCCGGACCCAAAACACTAATTTGACCATGCCAGCCGTAGTTTTTGTAATATTTCAACGAAACTCGGTATTCGTAGTGGTAATCAACAGAGAAAAATAGGTCGTAATAATAAACTAAATCGGGTTATTTGGAGGGGGGGGGTTACTCCGGACCTAAATCACTAATATACTCATACCGGTCGTAATTTCTGCTGTATTGTAACGAAACGTGGAATACGTCGTGGGTATCTCATGAGAAAGAAGTGTTGTAAAAATGAAGTAAATCGGTCTATTGGAAAGGATGGTTTACTTTAAACTCAGATTCATTAGAATTAACCCGCCAGACGTAGGTTCCCAAAGCCGCCGCGAAGAGCGCTATCTCCTACTAAGTACCTCCTACCTAATTAGTGTAGTATCATGTATAAACATTACTCTGGAAGCAAATTATTTACAAAATTAATAATTGAACAGTTCTCTTAACAAATGTAAAAGAGCATAACACTTCACGTTTTTATTTTATTTACAAAGGTTATTTAAAGCAAATTATTCAGTAATGTAGTCTACACTACAAATATTCTGAGGAAAGTGCTTAGTTATGCAGCTCCTGCGTGACGGAATTTTATTGATTACAGGTGAAGACTAGAAAACAACCAAGATGGAGGCTGGGCTGAATGATCAATTTTGAAACCCTAAATAAATAACTCAAATTTCAGGGCGGGTTATCTGTTTGGCACCAAACTTGTCTAGCCAGGATAGTGCTCATGCCAAAGAAAAGTCATCACCCCTAGTGGGAATCGAACCCACTACCCTTGGCAAGGAGTGTTAAGTGCTCACGCCTTAACACTCACGGCCACACGGCCGAAAATAAAATGATAAAATATTTAGCAATAATTTGGCTTTTTTTCATTCAAAATAACTCCAACTCGCAGGAACTGCGTCATCTTATTGCTTTTCCGTTCGCATCCATAGTGTCATTAATAAAGCAATAGAAGCGTTTATTGAAACTTTTTGGTCTTTTGTGAAAAATATACAATGAAATCTTAAATAAAAGGAATATAGAATTTGAAGCGCCACTATAGGAAACTGATTTTATCCCAAGCGGAAATTACTCCATCCTGTTTCTCAACGTTCGCCCTTGAAAACAGTATAACAAGATTTCTTATTCTCTTGCCTTGTTTTACTAAAATACTCATTTTGCTGTTAAATGTATTTTGGGGGAAAAACAACCAATTAAAAAGATGGGAAAACAGAGAAAAAAACCGTCGAACAGAACAAAAATAACAATTTAAAAAGTCGACATTGTTATTTTTCTTCTCCGTTATTATTTTTCAGCACTTATTTTTCCGTTTGATATCGCCCTATCGAAATTACATTAATATATATATATATATATATATATATATATATATATATATATATATATATCGTGATCTATATGAATGTGAAATTTTTTAGTTGGCACTTGCGGATTGAGTCATGAGGTCTACCTCATGAGCGGGTTTCCGTTCATATCCCAAGTTTACCGTAGATGAATTGCACCAAATATCATCAGAACAGTGTTTAGCTTCAATTTATCAAGTCAGTATCAGATGTTATGCTTGAGTTTCATCAAAAGGGCAACAGTTTAAGCAATAACTATATTAAATAGATGATAACAAATGAAAATAAAAAGTCCGACTCGCAGGAACTGCGTCATCTTAGCGCGGTTCCAGTTTTTTTTTTTTTTTTTTTTTTTTTTTTTTTTTTTTTTTTTTTTTTTTTTTTTTTTTTTTTTTTTTTTTTTTTACGGCACATCTACATCTAGGTCATTAGCGCCGACATCCAGGGTGTAGCGAGGAATTTCACCAGCGAGCAGTGGGATGATAAAATTCCTGCCGGAGGTTGGGAATCGAACCCACCATCTCCCGCTTATGAATCCAAGGCGCTAGCCCTTCATATCCCTATTCTCATTTGAAAAGCATAGAATAGAAACAGATAATATTTTCCTCGGCCTTTGTTGAAAGGGTTTTATGGCTATGGTATACCTGGGGTCAGGTCCGCAAGACCCTAGAATCCTCTTCTACCGATACTTCATTTCATACGTTTCAATGAATTGGAAAATATCAAATATTTTCACACATTCCTGTGTTCTTTTACTATAGTAATAATTCTACAGATAAAATCAATTAAAAAATAAAATAAAAAAACCAACAGCATAAAGGCAATTGAAAATATTCAAAAGACGTCATCGAATCTTTTTCTCTTGGCAAGCTATATTTCTAACAATGAATTGTTTTTCTTATTTTGCTTAATCTGTTTTATTGTAAAATACATTATCCAACTATAAGCAATTAAAAAATAACAAGGAATAAAAACAGACAAAAAGAACAAGCAAAGAAGAATAAGCAAAATCAATTACTTTAATGTTTTAAGCACTTATTTCTCCGATTTACATCGCCTAATCAAAACTTTCATCAGAACCTTTTTTGTAGAGCATTTAGTAAGCTTTCTAATGGTATTCTTCCGTTTACCAAGATTCTCAACCTTTTTCGAGATATTAAGGAAAATATACAAAGTTACCAAAACTTTTTAAGTCTGTTAATAAAATATTTTATTCTAACCCTTCCTTAACTCCAAACTTAACCAAAATTTCAACATATTAGTTTTGATGAAAGTAGAACATGCAGAAAATGTTTCAACTGAATCCCATGATTCTAAGTACCCAAACCAAAAACGGTATTCAAAAAATATTTTTCCAATTTTCTCGAAAACGGTTAAAGCTATCGCCTTGAAAATGGTTTCATTCGTTTTCCTAGCCCAGGAATCATATAAAACGAGTACTTAGAAGCTTATGAACTCAAAAACGTAAGCGTTACGATTTTTTTTGCGCGAATTTCGCCCCAAACGCCATCTTCCAGTAGGCGGATTTTGCTGGTTAACGAACTTGACCTTTCAAATTGGACGAAGGATTTTTGTACCAAATTTCATCAAAATCGGACCATTTGTCTTCTAGCTAGAGAGCGAACAGACAAATATATGTATATATATATATATATATATATATATATATATATATATATATATATATATATATATATATATATAAATATATACATATATATATATATATATACAAATTTGAACCACCGTTATTTTCGGTCTCTAGGGGTTCTGAAACGCGAAATTTTCTAGTCGGCACTTCCGGATTGTTTCATTGTATCAACCCTATAAGCGGGGTTCCTCCCTATGGGGGAGGGAGGAACCGCGCTAAAATGTAAATAAATAGAATAACCCAGTCTCTCGTTGTCTATTAAAAGTTAACAAAAAAACTCGTCGATTAGGCACTCTTATATTTGTGAATCAGCTCGCATACTCTCGCACCGCTTCAAGAGATTGAATTTTAGTAATTGGCTTCTTGAAATAATTCACAATGACAAGTGTATTCCACTGAAATTTTAAATAAGTAAATACAAAAATGAAAACTTGCTTCGTTTCTTGTTTTTGCGATTTACTCCATAACGAAGCAAAAACGAGTAAATCTCTAAAGGACGTTTTGTCTTAGTTGTTTGGTCCCCTACAAGCTATATATATATATATATATATATATATATATATATATATATATATATATACATACACACACAAACGTATAAAGTAAAATGCTTTCAAATAACACAAAGCAACAAAAAAAGGACAAAATATTATTAAAGCGGATTATGTTTTTTTTAGATATTTTTTTTAAAGTGGGTTGTATAAAGCCTACAGAGACTAAAGGAGGAAGGAAGGGCGCAGCATCTAAAATTCCTCTAGAGAAGTATAAATTCTCGGAGGCTGGAAGATATACTGCCTGGCTACAGAGACAGACCCAACATAAGACAAGCCCATTCCGTGCCGCTTTAAAACTAGGCAGGGCGTATGCATACATTGTTACATTCCGGAATTATACTAAGCCCTTTCTTTCATGAATTACACACAAAATATAGGGGGCTGTAATAATATTTCATGTAGTAATGTCCTCCTTCTGAGCATACGGGAAAAACACAGAAACGGCATCAAGGTGGTCCATCTCACAAAGGAGCATTGGTTGCTAAACTTATAAAGAAGGCAGTCCTGATTTCTCTTTTCTTCTATGGAAGGACAGTATACGATAAAATAGATGTTCGCTTTTGTGATAGTAATAGATTCATTCTTATGATGCGGATGGTGTAATGCAAGGTAACAACTGGCTTTGCAAGGAAATAAATCAAGGCCCGTGACCAGGAGGAAATAAGTCTGTTGAAGGAAAACGCAAAATTTTACCTCTGTAGCGGATGGTTGTCGCTACTAAAGGTAAGCTAGGAATGGTAGGAAGGATGTGTCGGGAGAAGGTAACCAGGTAAGTACTGTGTCCCGGTTAAGGGCGCTTCCTTGAACCTGGGGGATACCGACTAGGTACTAGGCCTTAGCTGTTCCACTGAGTCGGGGAGAAGGTGTTCGGTACTGAGCCGTAGCCGTTCCTCGAGACAGGAGTGAGAGGGGTAAGGAAGTAAATAAATAAGCCAGGTATTGACTAGAGTTGGGGGAAGTAGGAGTCGGGAGTGTAATGACTGGAGGCTGGCTTGACCACTGGGGACATCGAGACGGCGGCATCGTACTTTGTCCAGAGAGGTCGAGCAGGTAGCTAGGTCCTTGGTCCTGAGTGCATGGCTGGGTGGCTGCTGGAACGCCGGTTGCTTGGTCCTGAGTGCATGGCTGGCTGGAGTCTGGTCTTGAGAGAGCTGATGTGTTCTGGAGAGAGAGCCGGATCCGAATGTGTCCTGGGCAGCAGGAACGCCCCTATTCATAGGCCGAGGTCGGGGTGCCTCGGTCAAAGTCGGGAGTGCTCGGTCAAGCGCTCGTTCCTATTGGCTGGCCCGGATGCTTCTCATTGGTCCACCAGTGGTCGCTTGTCCAATCATTACATCTCCACACCTCCAACTGGCAAGGACCCATCTCAGAAAGGTTATTCGGACTACTTATCGTAGATAAGGGGGCGAGTGGTAGAGCACTGGACTCATATGCTGGAGGACCTGAGTTCAAATCCCGAGCAAGCACTAAAGACTTTTTTCTTCTAGATTCTTCATTCATGGGTTGAATTCGACCTCCCTGACCGTCCCTAGGCCAACCCAGCCTTTAATTAATTTAATAATGGGTACTCGGCGCTAATGACCTAGAAGTAGATGCGCCGTAAAAAAAAAAAAAAAAAAAAAAAAAAAAAAAAATAATGGGTACCTTGGTGCTAATGACTCTAGCAGTCAAAGCAGCAAGGGGAAAATCAGGCGGCCGGAGCATAGTACTGACCTCACTATCTGCCTAGTGCGCCGTATGGTCATGAATCAGATACGCCCATAGTATCTGCCCCCTTCTTGTTACAGGATTTTTTTTATTTATTTTTTTTTTATAGTAGATGAACCAATAACTAAACACCTGCATATAATATGATAAAAAAAATCAAACTCGCAAGAACTGCGTCAACTTAGCGCGGCTCAATGCATAATCCCTAGGGTTACATATTTGGAACGCTTATAATAGAAATAAACTTTTATGAAGCTTTCATGATCCAATGCACGTGACCGATGACAAGGGCACTCTGCCACTACCTGTAAAAATAACTCCCCTCCTTTTTCAACGTTCGCTCTAAGAAAACACTATTACCTAAGAGTTTCTAATTTTCTTGTCTTACTTTACATTAATACTAATTTTACAGATGAACGCTATTAAAAACAACAACCACGTAAAATATGAGTTAAACAACGACAACAACCCGTTCAAACACATTTTAGGTTTTAGTCACTTATTTCTCCCATTTTCGTTGACCTATTGAAATGACTTCAGGACCTTTATTGTAGAAAATTTTGTAAGCTTTCAAATAAACAAATTTAACGAAGTGGACTAATCGTTTGTTTGGGAATATTATGTGCCAAGTTTTGTTGTAATAAAACAATGATTGCTTTGTGTACATATGTATGTTAGTGTCTTGTTAACATACATATATACACATATATAATTTCGGTATCTATAAGAGAGGATCGATGAAGTTTAGAAAAACATCTTTCACGAATGATACCTCAACATCTTAATTTCATCAGGAAGTGCTAAAAAATTTTGTATAAGATATTTTAATTTCAGTATACCTTTAGACAAGAGATTATTTACTCAATTAGTACTATTATTAACCTTAGTAGCAATTATATATCATAGAAACCGACAGCTTTATGATAATTATTGATAACAATGGATAAGAAATAAAGTTTACCCCACTTGAACTGAGTAATCCTAGGATTAAGGCAAGTGGAATAGAAGTTAAGCCCACTTGAACCTTCCTTACTTATGCTAATAGGATTATTTTTATACCACTGTACAGGGAAGTAAAAAACTCTTCTTTTTTTTTTCTTTTTTTTTTTTTTACTTTTTGTTTGAAACCCTTAGCATCGAGGTAAGAAATTTAGGTGTTTTCTCGAGCTGAGCTGAGGTGAAAAAGTTTTGTTACCCGTTCATAATTAGGACGAGACTCGCTGATCCGTCAGCTTTATTACGAAACATTGTCAGCTTTTTATTTTCCTGTGCTCTTTTTTAGTTTGTTTTTTTTTTTCGTTCTCTAGCCCCCTTGTTAGGGGTTTTCAGGAGTGATGTTTTTTTCCTAGCTGTGTATTTACAGAGAATTCAGAGCTGTTTGATCAAAATAATTCTTCCGGGATGATATTTAACAACTTTTTAAATTTGTCGATTATGAATTCACTGAGTTTAAACTCATGAGCAGTTAAAAATTGTCTTAACCTAAGATCTCTATAGTAATATTTTCAATTATTTGTAATACTAAATTATTTTTTTTACGGCGTGTTGTTAGAGCCATTTACGCCATTGAATGAAACATTAATTATATTTGGAGGTAGTCTGTTTTTTTTTTGTTTTTTTTTTTTTGCCGTTAGTTTGCTTCTAGATTTTATTGAATTATTGTATTTGGTATGACCAGAATATGGTCCTAAATAGAGTTAATTTTATAAATTACTTGACTTAAAATTTTAACGTGTATGGTACACATACACAAACAAAAAATCCATATTCATTCAACCTCTCACATTCATTCATGCACATATCGTCACTATCATGTCAAACTATCCAATATGCAAATCGGAACAAACTAGGGAACGAACTTGATCTATCCTTTGACCAATAATATATTAAAAATGGTCTTATTCAATACTTTATTTAAGGTTATTCTAAAGGTTGCGACAATTTGCAACTAGCCGTATCGTCCACAATCCAAGAGCTAAATCTCGAATCTGAAAAACAAGATTTTCATATTCGAGAGTTTGACATAGTTTCATACATAAAACACTTACACAACATGCACTATCATATGAGTGATATTTAATTAGTCATATGTTTTTAGATTTTATTTATGTGTTAAGTTTCTTCAATGAAGTGTTTGTTTTTAGCACTTTCCTCCGAAGGAAAGTAGCTATTGAGGTTGGACTCATGACGGAATTTTTGAAAAATTTCTTCAAATCTTTATCGATCCTACCTAGTAGACACCGAAAATGACCCCCGTTAAAATTTATATATATCTATATATATATATATATATATATATATATATATATATATATATATATATATATATATATATATATATGTCTGTTAACACGATAGTGGCCAGAGTTTTTGTTTTTTCGTCACGAAACTTAGTATATAGCATTCAATTAGCAAACGATTGAACGAGTTCGTTAACCACCAAAGTCGGTCCACCGGAAAAGGGGGTTTACCCCGAACCCAAAACACTAATTTGACTATGTCAGCCGTAATATTTGTTATATTTCAACGAAACTTGGTATTCGTAGTGGTAATGTAGAGAGAAAAGTGAGATATAAAAATGAACTAAATCGGTTCATTAGAAGGGGGGGTTTACTCCGGACCCACAATACCAATTCGCCACTACCAGCCGTGATTTTTGGTATATTTCGACAAAACTCGGTATTCGTAGTGTTAATCCACAGGTAAATATGTGTTGTGAAAATAAACTAAATCGGTTCATTAGGAGGGGGGGTTTACTCCGGACTCACAATACCAATTCGCCACTACCAGCCGTGATTTTTGGTATATTTCGACGAAACGTGGTATTCGTACTGGTAATCTACAGGTAAATATGTGTTGTAAAAATAAACTAAATCGGTTCATTAGAAAGGGGGGGGGGTTTACTCCGGACCCAAATTCCTAATATACTCATACCAGTCGTAATTTCTGCTGTATTGTAACGAAACGCGGTATACGTCGTGGGTAACTCATGAGAAAGAAGTGTTGTAAAAATGAGCTGAATCGGTCAATCGGAAAGCGGGGGTTAAATTTGAAATATATTTCAATAGAAAAGCCCACCAGACGTAGGTTCACAAAGCCGCCGCAAGGAGCGATTTCTACCACTAGAGTGACTGTATCCTGTTCCTGCGTTAGATCAAAATACGATAATATGAGTTTTTTTGTATTTATTACGTAGTGTAATAGGTACCATGTGTAAACATAACTCTGGAAGCAAATTAATAATTGATCAGTTACTCATTACAAATTTAAAAGAGAACTATTCATGTTTTTATTTTATTTATGTAGGATATTTTAAGCAAATTGTTCAGCAAAGCAGTCTACACTACCCAAATTCTGAGGAAAGTGCTTAGTTATGCAGCTCCTGCGTGACGGACTTTTTAAGGTTACTAGTCTCATCTCCAAGAATTTCAACAATAATACAAACGATTTTTTTCTCCCTGCTTGTCTCATGCGTTCGGGGTAAAAATGCAGTTTCCCGCCCTCCAAACCGATTTCTTTCAAACTTTGCACAATAACGTATTTTGATGCACTAAACACGAATACGATAAAAAAAAACGTCGGATTTAACTAGGAAAGAAGTTATTAAGCACTTAAGTTCACTGTTATGCAGGTTATGAGAGCTAATATAAACAACTAAATTTGTGACGACTTTAAGGCATAAATGACGACTTTAAGGCATACATGCTAAGCTCGCTCAAGCGAAGATAACAAAACCCCAGTCAATCCAACTCGCTAAAATTAATAGAATATAATATTAAGCACTAAAGTTAGGAAGGTTATAAAACTAGGCGTCATCAGCGTATTTGTAAACACGCGCATGCGCAGATATATAACATTGAGAAACAGAGAACTCTCATTTGAAATGTTCAGAAACCATTTATTCGAAAATATTGTTAATTTTCAGGGCATCCTCACCTGTCGCTTAAGGGCATACGTGCTATGCGTTTCCGCTCGCTACGCTCGCTCAAGAAGATAACAAAACCCCAGTCAATCCAACTCGCTATAATTAATAGCTCTCATAACCTGCACAACAATGAACTTAAGTGCTTAATAACTTCTTTCCTAGTTAAATCCGACGTTTTATTTTTATCGTATTCGTGTTGGGTGCATCAAAATACGTTATTGTGCAAAGTTTGAAAGAAATCGGTTAGGAGGGCGGGAAACTGCATTTTTACCGCGTTCGGCATTCTGATGATATATATGTTGCACTGTAATTTTTAGTATACATTGTTCACAGAGTGAGAGTGGTTCATTAAGAAAAGTCCGTCACGCAGGAGTTGCATAACTAAGCACTTTCCTCAGAATTTGGGTAGTGTAGACTGCTTTCCAGAACAATTTGCTTAAAATATCCTACATAAATAAAATAAAAACGTGAATAGATTTCTTTTAATTTTGTAATGAGTAACTGATCAATTATTAATTTGCTTCCAGAGTTATGTTTACACATGGTACCTACTACACTACGTAATAAATACAAAAAACCTCGTATTATCGTATTTTGATCTAACGCAGGAACAGGATACAGTCCCTCTAGTGGTAGAAAGCGCTCCTTGCGGCGGCTTTGTGAACCTACGTCTGGCGGGCTTTTCTATTGAAATATATTACAAAGTAAACCCCCCCTTTCCGATTGACCGATTCAGCTAATTTTTACAATACTTCTTTCTCATGAGTTACCCACGACGTATAACGCGTTTCGTTACAATACAGCAGAAATTACGACCGGTATGGGCAAATTAGTAATTTGGGTCCGGAGTAAACCCCCCTCCTAATGAACCGATTTAGTTTACTTTTACAACACATATTTACCTGTAGATTACCACTACGAATACCGAGTATCGTCGAAATGTACCAAAATTCACGGCTGGTAGTGGCGAATTGGTATTGTGGGTCCAGAGTAAACCCCCCCTCCTAATGAACCGATTTAGTTTATTTTTACAACACATATTTACCTGTGGATTACCACTACGAATATCGAGTTTCGTCGAAATATACCAAAAATCACGGCTGGTAGTAGCGAATTGGTATTCTGGGTTCGGAGTAAACCCCCCCTCCTAATGAACCGATTTAGTTCATTTTTATATCTCACTTTTTCCTCTATATTACCACTACGAATACCAAGTTTCGTTGAAATATAACAAATATTACGGCTGACATGGTCAAATTAGTGTTTTGGGTAGGGGGTAAACCCCCCCTTCCGGTGGACCGACTTAGGTGGTTATCGAACTCGTTCAATCGTTTGCTAATTGAATGCTATATACCAAGTTTCGTGACGAAAAAACAAAAACTCTGGCCGCTATCGTGTTAACAGACACACACACATATATATGTATATATATATATATATATATATATATATATATATATATATACATATATATATATATATATAAATTTTAACGGGGGTCATTTTCGGTGTCTACTAGGTAGGATCGATAAAGATTTGAAGAAATTATTCAAAAATTCCGTCATGAGTCCAACCTCAATAGCTACTTTCCTTCGGAGGAAAGTGCTAAAAGTAATATTTTACTCAATTGGTAGAGATATGTATCCTTCCAAATGTATTTTCGAGTGCTGATGAATAAATTAACAAACAATGTAATACAATTAAATGAGTCCAACCTCAATAGCTACTTTCCTTCGGAGGAAAGTGCTAAAATAACTTAACGCGTTAATCTCGTGTGACCAATGAGCTAGAGATAATTCATGTTTTTTATTGATGATAGTTGGTAACTTCCAAGCTTTAACTCTAGATTTCATTTCCATTCTTTTGTAGTAAAGAGATCGTCGACCGTTTATATTGGGAAGGTGTAGATGACCGGGGTTCGGTCATTTGTTTAAATAAAACTACATTTTATTACTAAAATGTGTAATATTTGTTTGCCAACGAAGACAAGGGATGGTTGGTATTCGGCTAGGAGAAAAAAAATGTATACATTCAACCATGGTCACCTAAATATCTTCTAGGTCTTCCTCCTCCCCCCCCCAGGCATTCTCTAGTGCTGAAGAAGGCTTCCAAAGTGCAGCCGAAACGTCCAATACAGATTTCTTCCTGAAGGTCTGACGTTTTTTTCTCCTAGCCGAATCCCAATCATACCTTGTCTTCGTATCACTGCAACGGCTAAGTATCTCTACTTTATTTTCCAACGTTTCGCCTTGAATTACGAGCCATCTTCAGGGCTTGTGAGAACATTGAATTGTGAATTCTAGTCTTCAAAGTACGGAGCTGTTCTCTCTCTCCTTCGTAGCCTTGAAGATGGCTTATAATTAAGCCTAAACGTTGGTAAATAAATATTAGACGTTTTAGTTATAAAATTTAGTTTTATTTTACAAATTACACCCCGACACCTAAACCTTCTCCTTAAATTTTTTGTTGTACAAACTATATGCTTCAGGTGGTGAATACGGTCATCTTTTAGAAACATTTAATAGGGAATTCCTTCATTTATTGGTATTTTCATAATATAAATTGATTTCATAATATCCAGAATGTTCTCCTATTCGATTAAAAATTGTCTTTGTATTTAAGACTTTCCGCAGAGAATATATTTCATTAATCCCATAAATTACTTTAAAATATTCATACTTCACTACCATGAAGGAAAAAGGAATTCCTCAATAATTAAAAGGTTTAATAAAAAAGAGAAGGACGGAGAGAGAGGGAGAGGGAGAGAGGGAGAGGGAGAGAGAGAGAGTGAGATAGATTGAGAGTGGTAAGATGGGGCCAATCCAAAGGATTCTATAAATTAGAAGGACCAATTCTTTTCCTACTGTTAAAGGATCCAGCTAGAATTCCTTCAATCACTATTTCAACTGTTCCCATTGTCCAATCTGAATCGCCCAATCCTTTTTTATAGCCCGCCTCCTTTTCTCCTATCACCTCACCGTGTTCCTTCACTACCGCATTTTCCCAATCTTATTTTACGTCGACGAGCCCTTTATAGGAGTCTCACATCAACTTGAGCTATACTAAGCCAAATAATTGTTCAATTAACGATTCAATGACGTATGAGCTAAGGGAATTGCGAAGAATATCAATGTGTGGTTCTACCTCGATCCTGGTTTATCCTGAATTAAGTGTTTTGGCCTCCAATGGTTTATTTTTATCTAATACAACCTTTCCTTTAAGATCAATTATCGCTCATTAACTCTACTGTTTTTGCGTCAGTCTTAGCTCTAAAATCAAGTCTGGCTCCTGTGCTCCCCTTATTATTAAGCGATTTAAGAGAAACTAACCTTTTTAAAGTACATTTCTTGATGTTTGAATATTTTTGACTATGTTTCTGACAAATAATTTTTTTTTTTTTTAATTTTATAGATAAAAATATGAATAATAAAAGAGCTTGGAACATCTTTGGAATAATAAGGTACATTTTTAGTTTCCAATTGTATGATGAAATTAATTGCTTTATTCCTAGCTTTTGGAGTGCTATTAGTGCTTAACTCAATCCCAGTCAAGAATATTTAGAATTTAGACCCAAAATCAGTGTTTGGTGTGGAGTTTTATATTTCTGGCAGCATTCATAAGAGGAGCAACAGATTAGGATAATGAACTAATAAATTGAAACAAACAAAAACAAAAAAAAAAGATAGGAAAAAAACTAGCTCACCTGGTTTTTAAAGTTACGTAGAGCAATATACCTGCATGGGAATAATCGGTCGAAACGTAGAAGACATACATGCAATGAAGAATTGTTGCAGCAAACAAGACGTTTTCTACAGCTCATGTTGCAGAAACCATAAGCTGCAGAAGCAGCCCAAACATTAAATTTCACATTTAGGTTGGAGTTCTCAGGTATTATTCCGAGTATAATACTCTCCGTTTATTTTATCTATTATCTATATAGTTCCGGTAATACAGCTTATTTTCCTCGCGTATTACACATGAGCCGCACAAAGGACCGGTACCCATCCAGGCGTAATCAAAAGCCTTACTACTAGAGGATATTGGAAGAAATAAATGCCTACGACATCTATTATTTTTTTTTTTTTTTTTTTTTTTTTTTTTCTTTTTTTTTTTTTTTTTTTTTTTTTTTACGGCGCTTCGACGTCTAGGCTATTGCCGTGGGAAGAGAAAAATCTTGCCGCCTGTGGGAATCGAACCTACCATCTGCCACATATGAATCTAAGGCGCTACCCACTAGACCACAGGAGATCCCCCTACGACATCTATTGATGAGAAATACAATAGTCCCCTCAGCAGACAATACTCTTGTAAAAAGATTGCCATATCACCATTTTTAATATGGTATGATATGGAAGGAAGATTTTGTGGGGCTGGTTATATGAACGGACTGTATGAAGAAAGGTAGTTGAAAAATTGATAATTTATGTTTAATGAGTTTATAATATAGAGTGGGAGGAAAATTTGCCAAAATCAGGAACATGTTATGTTAGTATATTAATAAATTTTGAAGGTTGATGTGGGACTGATGAGGTTGAAATGGTGTGGCGAGCTGCTGAAGTGGTGATATGATGATTACTGTAGATGGGCTTTATGGAGCTCCATATAATTATATCAAAATAGGTACTGGTGACTGGTGCCTTGGGAGATTAAAATATGGTACTCCCTGCTGCGAACTGCATTTCTCCCTGGATTTTATTGCCGGCCAGCTGAATCCTTCTTCACCTCCATGGCCCGGTGGTTAGCCGACTACTCGGTCATTTTTTTCGCGAAAAGGACTGGTCAAAAAGGAAAGCTTCATACTCTACAAGAGACGGAGCCACCGTCGGTGGAGAACAATCGCGTATTCTTGTTAAATATCTCTTTAGGGTGCGCAACCCTAAACAACTCTGAAGGCGTACAAAATACAGGGGCCCATCCGAATATACTCGGGTGTAGCCTGTAAAGGGTGTCTAGCCGTTCCGAAAATTCTCGGGCGTAGCCTTTAAGAGTTGATGAAACGACATACCCCTTGTACTTATAGGCCAAGTTGAACCGCATAGCTAGCAAAAAAGCCAATCAGATCCCCACACGCCTTATTGTACAAAATATAAATATTATATCATTCAATTTTATATATTGTCAAATGCCAAACAATGATGCTGAGAAACGTGCAGAAACATAATATATAGCTATAAGAGAATTTAAGCTAAATCCTTGACGAGTTAAATGTGTCATTGTATACAAAGTGTAAATCTAGGTGGTGGCGGATGTTAAATAGAATTAATCAGGACAGGTCCCGGGGGTTCTAGACAGCCGCTTCTGCGGGTTGGGAATTGAGACATCAGGTTACAGAATTAATTGAAAACCGTTCCCCAAAGAGGCCTGGATTCTCATTGGAATCTGGAAACGATCCATTCAAGCGGATTGAGCTTTGTTAAAAATCTTGTGAAAATATTAGATAAGTATTGATAAGTGCTTTTTGAGGGACGAGCTTCAACCCTTTCTTTCAGGTGGTCAATGTCAAGCTTGGTGTCTGGCCTTCCTCGCTCCTCGTTGACAAGGTCACATTTTCCACCTCGAAACCTGGAAAACCACCGGTAAACAGTTCGTTCATTCATCGTTCCCTCCCCGAACGCCGTGTTAATGTTCATACACGCCTCAGCAGCGCTATGACCGAGCTTAAATTCATAACGAAAAATAATACGGATTTCCGTTGAAGTCATAATTTCACAACACAGTACGCAAGTTACTGATTAAATAATAGGAATAAAAGAGCTTTAATTCTATATGAATAACAATGATGTTTGTAAATAAAGAAATAAAAATTTGGAAAGGATTAAATCGCAAAGTAAACAAAACTGACATACGGTACAGCCTGATAGTAACACTTCTGTGGATAGTGACTCTTTGGGGCTGCTTCCTTCTGGTGAGGTTATTAAGAAAAGCCGGCGTTGTGTGTCATGTAGTTGCCAGTTGTAGTGTGCGAAGACAAAGATATAAAGAAATAAGCGCAAGCGAACTGTAAATAGTTTGCACCCTGTCACGGTGCGTCGTACAGTGGTGTCGAGAGGGGAAAACCTCCAAAACCGAAGGTGTGCAATCGCGTTTGAACTAACATTTTTGTATGCCTAGTTGTAAAATACTGCTCTAATATTGCTTTTCCATTTTTTTAATATGAATGATCACAAAACATCTTTTTGTTGACCGTTTTCTCACTGAGTAAAAATCTCAGAGTTTTTAGTGAAACGTGAAACAATATTTTATACCACTTATTTTATTCCTGAAAAATCGATATTACTCAGGATTCCTCATGAGTATATGCAGCTTTAAAACAAATTTTCTTTTTTGCTAAAATGTACCATGAACTTGGTGCATTTAGGTTGTGAAGATATATGTAATGAAACTCAATTATCCTTAGTTTATTTGGTGAAGAAGAAAAAAGCGGTACTTAGCTATCCTCTCCACTTAGTTTTACCTAAAAGTGCATGTTTTGAAGTTGCTGTCCTATAAATTTCAACGCTGTAGTTGGCCGTATGTGTGCACAGCCTAATGAAATGAAGGTGTCAATTAGCGATTATTTGACCAAAAACGAGTTTACCATTATTATTTTCTGGTGATAGTTGTTGAACACTTTGTTATAGCAAGTAACTGAACAGTTTTAATAAGCTCTACCTAATATCTCGTGTAAAAATGTCAAAATTTATTCGTTATGAGCGAAAATTTTAATAAAGAAGAATACATTGGGACCATTTAATTGTATTACATTGTTTGTTAATTTATTCATCAGCACTCGAAAATACATTTGGAAGGATACATATCTCTACCAATTGAGTAAAATATTACTTTTAGCACTTTCCTCCGTAGGAAAGTAGCTATTGAGGTTGCACTCATGACGGAATTTTTGAAAAATTTCTTCAAATCTTTATCGATCCTACCTAGTAGACACCGAAAATGACCCCCGTTAAAATTTATATATATATATATATATATATATATATATGTCTGTTAACACGATAGCGGCCAGAGTGGGTATTTCATGAGAATGAAGTGTTGTAAAAATGAAGTAAATTGGTCTACTGGAAAGGAGGGTTTAATTTAAACTCTGTTTCATTAGAATTAGCCCGCCAGACGTAGGTTTCCAAAGCCGCCACGAGGAGCGCTATTTCCCACTAGGGGGACTGTATCCTGTTCCTGCGTCAGATCAAAAAACGGAAAATGAAGGTTTTGGTTATTTATTAAGTAGTACAGTATCATGTATTAACATAACTCTGGAAGCAAATTATTTACACAATTAATAATTGAACAATTCTCATAAGAAATGCAAATGAGCAGAACTATTCACGTTTTTATTTTATTTATATAGGTTATTTACAGAAAATTATTCAGTAATGTAGCCAGAGGAAAGTGCTAATTTATGCAGCTCCTGCGTGATGGACTTTTTTTAATTAAATACTTACTGTTTTTCACGGTTTTTGTAATATAAAACCCGTTTATCTTCCAAAATAATTATTCTATCGAATTGGTAGTGATCTCGTTAGACTCAGCACAAAAAAATAACTTAAAAATGATGCCAAAATCATAAAAATTCTAGAGCCTACACGAGGTATTTCCCAAAATCGGGCGTTTGGCACCACTGTGCGTCGTGGGTTTCTATACGAGATATTTTGCAAAAAAAAACTTAAATCAGTCCACTCGTCATAGGTGTTTTGTTCCGGTGTCAAATGATACATTTTCCCGTACCGTACGTTAATTTTTCTTTCTTGCAACGAATCTCCGTAGACATGATCCCCAATCAATGACAAACGTGTGGTGCTAACATTTCAAAGGTTCAATTGGAAAATACTTCTTAACATAAATTTAACCCAATCCAAGCGAAATTCGAATCAACAGCTCCACTTTTCACCATTGGCAGTGACAGCTCATCCAATTTGAGCCACAACTAGGCCAGCATAATAAAGCACTACAGAAAAGCTCATTGAATTTTATATGACTACAAAATAAAAACGGGACATTATCGCTAAAGTATAAAAGAATATTTGAAAGGATAGAGCTCATGAAATAGATATCCTTCAGAAAGGGGGAAGAGATAGAGAAAATTATAAAGTCGAATGGAGAACAGAGATAAGAGAACAAAGGATCTTGGAAGAAAATTCAGAGAGCGATGGATCTTAAGAGCTTTATATTCTGAGGTACTCTTAAAGTCTCTCTACCAAACCTTACTATCTATTATATTACTAATTTTTAATACTAAAGTAGTATAATAATATAAAAAAGAAATTAGAGAATAAAAGAATATCAGTTTCTTATAACAATGGTTTCACAATTTTCTAAATCTATGATTTCTATAAATGGTAGAAATATATATTACAATTGATCTGTAATTTATTTTTGTTGATTTTTTATGTTTGTTGAGTTCCACATTATTGACGTCAAACTAAATTTATAAAAGTAAAAACATATAAAAAGTTAAATACATAAATGGCCAACTTATAGCTCAACAAGAACGGAAAAAGAAGATAAAGTATTAAAAAATTTGTTTTTACTTTTTATTATTAGATTATCCCTACTCAGGCGATAAAACTGCGACAACAAAGAGTCAATAAAAAGTATAAAACAATGCTTTCAATGTTATAAGAAAAAAAAAACGAATCGAAAGGTAGTACGTAATAACTTAGTTAACTCTTTGTATATATTTCAGTGGTAAAAACGAAAAAAAAAGAATAATTAAAGAGAAAAAGAGAAAAAAAAGAGAGAGGGGTGTGCTATATTTTATCCAAATGTACGAGAAAGGAATTGGAATATGTCTGTAATATATTTACTACCGTCGGAATGTTTTGTTCATGTTTTGTAGTTACTTACTGTTTGTCTGAAGTCTGTCAGGAATTGTTAAACAGTAAGTACTGTATTGCCGTACTGGCACATTGGTCTGTCTTCTCTTGTCATAAGGTACGTGTGAGTCAGTCGGGAATGGCCTATCCTCATGCGTCAGAGGACAATTTCTTCTAGTCTGTTACATCTACTACTTGAAGGAAATTCTGTAAATGTATCCTTAATCTCTCCTAATTTATTTTCTCTAATTTTAATACAGGTTTCTTGCCAAATTTGCATTATTCTTTCTTTAGCTTCAGGTGTGTAACGACATCAAGCTGTCAGTATCGAGTTGTTTTAGCGCGGTTACTCCCTATCTCCATAGGGAGAACCCGCTTATGAGGTTGACCTCATGACGCAATCCGGAAGTGCCGACTAGAATCTTTCACGTTTCAGACCCTATAGATCACGAAAATATAGGTGGCTAAAATTTGTATATATATATATATATATATATATATATATATATATATATATAAAAAATCAGTCCCGTAACAGGCCACGAGGGCCCTGAGGGGCAGATACTATAGAGGTATCTGATTCATGACCAACGGCACACTAGGGAGATAGTATGGTCAGTACTATGCTCCGGCCGCCTGATTTTCCCCTTGACTGCTTCGACTGCTAGAGTCATTAGCACCCAAGGTACCCATTATTAAATTAATTAAAGGCTGGGTTGGCCTAGGGACGGTCAGGGAGGCCGAATTCATCCCATGAACGAAGACACTAGAAGAAAAAATCTTTAGTGCTTGCTCGGGATTTGAACTCAGGTCCTCCAACTTATTAGTCCAGTGCTCTACCACTGAGCTAACCTCGCCCCCCATATATATATATATATATATATATATATATATATATATATACATATATATATGTATGTATGTATATATTTATATACATGCTTGTATGTTCGGTCTCTAGCAAGCTCAAAAATGGTTCGATTTTGACGAAATTTGGTACAAAAATCTGTCGTCTAATTTGAACGGTCAATTCGTTAACCAGCAGAATCCGCACACTAGGAGATCGTGTTTGGGGCGAAATTCGCGCAAAAAAAAATCGTAACGCTTACGTTTTTGAGTTCATATGCTTGCAGGTACTTCTTTTATAGGTTTCTTGGGCTATGAAAACGAATGAAACCATTTTCAAGGTGATAGCTTTAACCGTTTCTGAGGTAAGTGGAATAAATTTTTTTGTAAGTCATTATTTTTTTGTGAGTACTTAGAATCGCGGGATTGAATTGAAATATTTTTTACATCTTGGAAATTAGTCCCAACTAAGATTTTTAAATTTTGGTTATATTTGGATATAAGGAAGTATGCGAAAAAAATTATTTTATTAATAGACATGAAACGTTTTCGGATCTCCATACATTTTTCGTAAATATCGGTTGGGAAATCGTAATAAGTGGAAAGTGACCATTCGAATGCTTAATAAATTCTCTACAAAAAAGGTTCTGAAGCAATATTCGATGGGGCAACGTCAATGAGAGATATAATCGCTTAAAACTTAAAAAGTGTTTGTTTTGTTGTTTTAAAATGGTTTTTCTCTTTCTTTATCTCACTTTTTAATTGGTTGTTTCTACTTTTAAATTGAATTTATCAGTAAAATTAGTATTGTAGTAAAATAAGCTAAGAAACGGTCTAAGATATTCATAATAAGTTTGGAGTGGCTGTGGTAATCAAGATGGCAGTGGCTAATCATGATGACGTAGGTTGTTTTGAATTCTCCATCTATATAACCTTCCTCATAGCTTCAAACTGAAGTTACCGTTATTTTTTATTTTATAGAAAGATTTAGCCTACGACAGAATGGAATTTAATTCGCCATGAAGCACATATTTACAGTTGATTATAACAGTAAAACGAATTTGCTAGTAAAACAAGACTTAAAATACTTAAAATGACAAGAAATTTTTAGTTGTTTAGAATAGAGCCTTCTCGGCAGTAGCCAAAGAGTAAGTACGTTTTCAGTACATAATTGTTTTGATTTATACAGATTAAGAATTATCCGCTTCTGTAAGTTGACTACTGTCAGTTTCCTGTGATTTGTGATGCTAATCTATTCCATTTCTTCGAGATGTAACCGCGCTAAGATGACGCAGTTCCTGCGAGTCGGACTTTTTTTTTTTTCATCCTGCAAGCTTTGCTTGTAAGTCAACGTTGGTACTTGGTCCGATATCTTCATGACCTAATATAATCATAACATTATAAATATGAATATAAAATAGTGTTTGTGTACATAAAATATTTGAGTCGTGTACCGAAGTGTGGGCTACCTTCTGTCAGTAAGTCGAGGAGCATATTTAAGTCAATGAGTTGTCTGCAGTTTGTAAGTATATGTTTAACGGTCAGAGTCTCTACAAATTGGCCAGTCCCTTCTTTCTATTAAGTACGAACACTTAATTTACAAACACGGATGCATATATATATATATATATATATATATATATATATATATATATATATATATATATATTTGTCACAGAATATAAAAAATTAAAAAGCATGCTTAGTTGTTGTCTTTGGAGAGTACTCTTTTGCAAGATCCAAAGAATTCAAATCGTGTGAAGATCGGTGAGCAGTGGAGGATTAGGAGCAGACAAGAGCTGCGGGATCTTTATGTAGAGCCGGATATAGTGGCACATATTAAGACTGGGCGGCTGCGATGTCTTGGCCATGTTGAAAGGATGGGACCTACACCACTCCCCCGGAAACGCCTGTACGGCAAGCCTGGAGGAGGACGGAGGCGAGGGAAGCCCCGTCTTCGCTGGCTGGACGACGTCGAAAAAGACCTGAAGGATCTGGGAATCAGCCGTTGGAGGAGATTCGCTGCCGACCGGGGAGAATGGAAGAAGCTGCTAGCAGAGGTCATTGTCCTTCATGGACTTTAGCGCCCACCAGTAAGTAAGTAAGTAAGTAAAAAGCATGCTCTTTGCAGGACACGAAATTTACAAAGCTGCAAAGATAGCAATGTTGCTGCAGTACTTAGGTCATCAGGATCCAGAATGTTCGGTCTCCTGGCGGTCTGGAGTAACTACACATTCGGTATTTTTTTAGATGTATTCATTCGTGTACCACAAAGCTGTTCATCATGGTTTTTGTTTTTTCACGGCTCAGATGATAGAAAAAGGAACGGCTGATACCAATCAGCACTCAAAATTTTTTTCAAAAAGAAGTGACAATTTCAACTTTTTCTTGAATATGCGTTGCTTTTAGGTTGTACATTTGACTAAAATGTATCTAAATTTAATTTATCATTAATTGTTTTTCCTTCTATCCTTGAATCTCTAACTTCCCGAGAGTGCCCACGCCCAATAAAGCAATCATGGGAATTGCTCTCACGAGAGACCGGCACTCTCAGTAAAAAGTTAGCAATACTTTGTTCTATCTTCATCTTCCAGCTCGTGCAACTTCATCCCTAACCGAATAAAGCCTAAACTCTAATTGATTCTAGCCATTCTTCTTCTCTCTTCAAGCACTCCTTTGGGCATTGTTACTTCCAATCAAGTAATCCTAGAAACTTTTTTTACCGATTTGATTGGAACTTCATCATTCCGCCTAGGTTGTAGTGCACATATTTATTTTTTAGTATGATAAAAATCTAAAAGCAGTTCGATATAAACATTTTATAAAGTTCAAATATATATAAAGTGCCTATTCATGTAAAAATAATTTTAAGACACACCAATGCGAGTATAATCATCGAACAAGATAAGACCAGACAGACAGAGAAATTAAATACAAGAACTATAACCAAAAAAGATGAACTAAAGAGAACATATTGAGCAATAATATTTTTTTTTTCCTCACTCGCCTTGGGATCGGCCATACAAGAATAACCCATTCATATTTAATGAACCGTGGTGCCCCTCCACTTTGTGAAAAATTTAATCAAATAATCATTGTTCGCCATATTTTAATAAATTGTAAAATCTATGAGAAACAAAGAAGAGAACCCCAAATACTATTTGGAATTAACAAAATATTAGCGTATCGTTCCAACCAGATTGATAAATAAGTTGTTCCAATTATTAACGTCAACTGAACTAATTAATAATATCTAAAATATATATATATATATATATATATATATATATATATATATATATATATATATATATATATATATATATATACCTTTATATATATATATATATATATATATATATATATATAAAACTCTAAATAATTGAAGCGAATATCACATAATAATAAAAGAATAAATAAATACAAAATATATAAATAAAAACCTTCAAAATAAAATTATTAACATCGACATCGATAAAATTACTTTATAAAAATAATCCTGTGTTTACCTCATAGTGGTTGACAACACATTAAACATTGAAAAAAAATCACAATTTTTCTTCATATTTTTTCAATTATCAAGAGGCATGTCACCCTTAATAACCCAGCAACCGTCTACATCCTTAATAGGTAATTAAAGGTTATTAAAAGGATAAGTTTTCCTGAAAGTGAATTTCAAACCTTCAGGGGAGAGACGGAAAAATTCTCGAAAAAAATAAGATTTTGTTGAATAACCTGAATATAGTTTATGTAACCGCCCTAGAACCCTTTTAAAATAAACATAGTAACATTAAAAATTATGGTCCCTCATAGGAAATATTATCTACTAAGATGATTTGATTGGATTTTATTTATCATAAACGGTTTTTCAGTAATCTCTACTTATTCATGAAAAGACAAAAACATGATCGACATAAGAAAATACGAAATTTGAATTTACTCTAATTCTATTGGGAATTGAACCATACATTATGAACTTTTTTTGTTACACTTGAGGTATACTATCACCTCCTGAAAGGCTGATACTATTATCCGTTACACCCTGTATATATATATATATATATATATATATATATATATATATATATATATATATATATATGTAGTGAAGGAATGACAGAGAGAGAAAGGTGGGAGGGTAAAGATAAATAGTGACACTGATAAGTGAGATAACAATTATTTGAAATAGGCTTGTAGTATAAGAAACTTGCAGTACAACCTCCCTACTGGATAGTCTATATGAGTTTTATTGCTTCCTTCAAGAAAATCCTTCTAGATATCTCGGTGGCGACCCTAAATTCCCCTGGGACCAATCGAAAAAATTCCTAACAAACCCCATTCAAAGGAAATCGTTCCTCCTTTCAAACTAATATTGCCATGCTCGAGTCCAAGCCTCCTACCGTACAGCGCGTTTATATCTTAACTTATTATATAAATATATATATATATATATACTAGCTGACCCGGCGAACTTCGTACCGCCTAACAGTCGATTCAGCGAACTTCGTACCGCCTAACAGTCGATTCAGCGAACTTCGTACCGCCTAACAGTCGATTCAGCGAACTTCGTGCCGCCTAACAGTCGATTCAATAATTTTTTTTAAATATTTATTCTGCTATTCAGGACTCCGGGTCAGCTATCAAGATGTAGACATCTGGCGGGGATAACTAATTAAATGACGATTGATCAGTTTTCGACCGGAGAGGAAAAATGATTAAATTACTAAAATGGCTATTAAAAAATAAGGGTTGATCGTAGAAGGGTGAAAATTGAGGATTGTATGTATTTTTGTATGTTGTATCATAAAAAAATATAAATTAAAAATTTTGTCTAAAAAATAAAAAAAAAAATTTAGGGGTGGACTACCCCTAACATTTAGGGGGATGAAAAATAGATGTTGGCCGATTCTCATAGATACCGGATAAGCACAAAAAATTTCATCAAAATCGGTCAAGCCGTTTCGGAGGAGTATGGCAACGAAAACTGTGACACGAGAATTTTATATATTAGATATATATATATATATATATATATATATATATATATATATATACAAAACAATTTTGTTTTATAATTTAAATTTTATTATAATTCATAATTGTAATTATTCAATCTTAAATAGGATTATTTAATATGTAATTTATTGAAGTTGTTTATTGCTGTAATAAAACTGACGGTATATTCTGTTTATGAGGCATATTTAAAATAAACGCCCAAACCACAGTGTTACTAATGCATGTAATTTAATAATTATTTACTTTTATTGAATGAGTGTCCCGCTTCAATGGCGATTTCAAAAATAATTATTTATTGATTTAAATTTTAACATCTATTATTATTAACTAAGAATTTTGGGAAGGGTTATCTATTGCTTACTACCCTTTTCTAGTCAGGATTGGGCTGATGCTTTTTCTTATTTCTAAAGAAAAGCCACCACACCATAGTGGTTACATAATTAAAAACGATGTAAATTCCTGAGAGTAAAAATATTGTCAAAGTAAATGGCCTTCAGAGGTTTAACGTAACTCCTGCGTAAAAACATACTTGGCAGTATTGATCAATCTAAAAAAATATTTACAAAAAATGTATATGCTTAAAAAATAAACGAAAAGAAGGATAAAATTTGAAGTAGAACCTATCTGTTCGTGCCCTCGATAGTAAGGAAGGATTCCTCGATACATCGATTATCTATAATGATGTGAGTCATTGGGGAAAAGGTTCTTTCCTTCCATCCTTTTTCCCCCAGTCAAACTTATTCTCATCATTAGGTTGAAAAATTGTGTATAAACTCTTGAAAAAAAAAACATATTTACGAACAGAAGAAAGATGGAGAAAGCAAGGATATAAAAAATCTGAAACTTGTTATTTACATTATATTTGGTTATGATCTCATAGGTTGCACATTTAGGAGGAATGAAGCTACCAAGTTTGCACTCATTAAAGATTTTTTTTTAAATATATATTTTCAAATCTTCATCAATCTACCTACGATGTACTGAAAATTACCCCCGTTAAAATTGTCATTTTAGCACTTTCCTCCGAAGGAAAGTAGCTATTGAGGTTGGACTCATGACGGAATTTTTGAAAAATTTCTTCAAATCTTTATCGATCCTACCTAGTAGACACCGAAAATGACCCCCGTTAAAATTTATATATATCTATATATATATATATATATATATATATGCATATATATATATATATATATATATATATATATATATATATATATATATATATATATATATATATGTCTGTTAACATGATAGCGGCCAGAGTTTTTGTTTTTCCGTCACAAAACTTGGTACATACAATTAGCAAACGATTGAACGAGTTCGTTAACCACCAAAGTCGGTCCACCGGAAGGGGGGGTTTACCCCGAACCCAAAACACTAATTTGACTATGTCAGCCATAATATTTGTTATATTTCAACGAAACTTGGTATTCGTAGTGGTAATATAGAGAGAAAAGTGAGATATAAAAATGAACTAAATCGGTTCATTAGTAGGGGGGGTTTACTCCGGACCCACAATACCAATTCGCCACTACCAGCCGTGATTTTTGGTATATTTCGACGAAACTCGGTATTCGTAGTGGTAATCTACAGGTAAATATGTGTTGTAAAAATAAACTAAATCTGTTCATTAGAAGGGGGGTTTACTCTTGACCCAAATTCTTAATATACTCGTACCGGTCGTAATTTCTGCTGTATTGTAACGAAACGCGGTATACGTCGTGGGTAACTCATGAGAAAGAAGTGTTGTAAAAATGAGCTGATTCGGCCAATCGGAAAGCGGGGGTTTAATTTGTAATATATTTCAATAGAAAAGCCCGTCAGACGTAGGTTCACAAAGCCGCCGCAAGGAGCGCTTTCTACCACTAGAGTGACTGTATCCTGTTCCTGCGTTAGATCAAAATACGATAATATGAGGTTTTTTGTATTTATTACGTAGTTTAATAGGTACCATGTGTAAACATAACTCTGGAAGCAAATTATTAATTGATCAGTTACTCATTACAAATTTAAAAGAGAACTATTCATGTTTTTATTTTATTTATGTAGGATATTTTAAGCAAATTGTTCTGGAAAGCAATCTACACTACCCAAATTCTGAGGAAAGTGCTTAGTTATGCAGCTCCTGCGCGACGGACTTTTTATATCTGTAAACACGATATCCGCCAGAGTCTTTTTTTGTTTGATTGTTTTGCCATAAAACCTGGAGGGGTTTACTCCGGGCCCAAATTTCTAATTTGCCCATGTCCGTCTGTCGAATAGTAACGAAACTCGGCATACGTCACGGGTATCTAAAGAAAAATCTATTTTTTTAAAAATAAACTACACTGGTTTAAGAGAAGTAATTTTCGGTAATTCTGTAATTGAATTAAACCGCCAAACCAGCTCGAGATGGGTGTTACTTCTCCAACAAGGAGCGCTGAACAGCTGATCCGGTTCCTTGCGTTGTTCTGATTGTTGGATGTTCTCTTTTTACTCGAAAACGCTTGTATTATTCATAAAGATCAATAAAGAAAGTGCGAAGTTTTTTGTGCATTTATCAACTAGTTTACTCGCATAAACAACACTCTCGGAGAAAATTAATTACAAAGTTAAAAATTTAGTCCATTACATATTACATATTAGCTTCAACGCAGGTTAAAGAAGAGGTTAATCTCGGCTCTCAGAGATCTGGATCATCACCGGGTCAGAGATCTGGATCAAGGAGTCAATTGAGTTTTTCCAATATGGTGACGGGATTATCAATGATTTGGGTTGACTAGAGTTTCGATGTAACCTTGAGCGATGGAAAACGTGTAGCACCTATTTTAATAGCATAATTTCTATGCGTTTGCACTCGCTACAGGTTATATCGAAACTCTAATCAATCCAAATCGTTTATAATCTCTCTCCTCTAGATCAAGGATGATTTATAATATAGATCAAGGATGGTTTTTCGGTGGATAATGGACCGATATGCAATTTAACAGTGCTTCAATTGTTTCGGTAAAATAAACAACAAACCATTAAAACAAACAACAAACTAGGAAATCGCGCAACAACAAACAAAGAAACTCCAATCGCGTAAAAACACCAATGTACAAATGAATTGTTTTCTAAATAGAAAGGGAACAAGACGGTTACTATAAACACAAAGGCCAATAGAAGTGCTCATTGGAATAGACCAATAGAAATGCGTTATCCACGATCCAAATCTCTAAACGAGACCCACATAATTAACCTGCGTTTTAAGCTGCTCATTACAAATATAAAAGCCAACGGCCATACCACGTTGAACACACAAATATAAAAGTGCAAAACCATTCTTTCTTTTTTCATTGTTTAATTATTTAGGTTATTTTAAGCATATTATTCAGTTATAAAGCTCCCACGAGACGGACTTTACTCATAAGATAAGACAAACGTGTAAATATCCTAGCAGAATTTCTTGGATTTATCCAGATTGAATCAGAGATAGCTATAGCTGAAGACAAGATAAACTCAAATAAAAAACAAATTCAACACGTATCAAAGTGATCGTATCATGTATAAAAAGGTAACATGCTAAATACCGTGGCAAGACTGACAAAAAAAAACTGTTTTGGTTAAACATGATATAAAAAATTGAGCTGTGAAATCCCATAAAATATACATATAATTAGGAACGAGAAAATGGCAGTTAATAATAAAAACAAAAAAATGAAATTAAATATCGGGATTTAAATTTAAGAAACAATTCTTGGCATATATTGACAAAGTCTTCTTTTATGAATTCGACTGCTCTCCTAACCTAATAGATTTTAAACAGCTGATATACTGTAGCCATGTTTGATTTTGTCAGTCTAGACATGGCCCTGCCTGCGGAAGGTTCTCTATGGTAAATGCTGCAATTCATTATTATTTTTTTATTACCCTCTGATGAAGCCTAAAGATAGTGTGAAACATGAAGAGAAAATAACAAATTATTGAAGGATAGTGTGTAGTAAATTAATTTTGACCTTCTGCCATATAATAATGCATAGTAATAAATGGGTCGCCATCTAATAATAAGTCATAGTATTGTATCTTTTGACAGAACATGTATTAAAACACGCCAAAATAAGGGATTTTTGCATATTATATGTGATTCTTTGAAATTCTTATAGCAAGGTAGCCATAACAAGTGAAGCTGAAGTCTGTCTAAATCCTTCAGAGGTTAGACAGACTTCAATTAAGGCCGTCTATAAAACTAATCCTACATCTAAGTAAGGTAAGTAGGAGCATTTCGAAGGGACGACTTAGACTTGGCCACTAACCGTTTTAGGACTGGCAGACATCATTCCATTACTCAGACCAGGATTAAACACTGAATGACCTTCCATTGGTAAGCCCATCCCTTAACTTAACATGAGTCCAGGGAACTAAACTTGCTATTATAAGTTTCAATCAACTGTACACCTAGAGTAAATTTTCATGACAATATTAAAATTTTGCCTAAATTCTAAGGAAGGGGCAAATCTATTGTGTTTAAATTTAAAAAAAGAAACACGTTGAGCCATATAAATGTGGTAATTAGCTTTATATAGGGTTGATACAAAAATAATGCAGGGTTTGTAAATTAATTTTGTTTACGCAAGAAAATTAAGATAATCTAAAGTCTATTTAATGGATTATAAGCGATAGTTATTAGATTAGTTTTTTGTTTTTTTACTTTATTTATCAGTAAAAACCTCTGAAATTCACCATGTAAAAACAGGATTTTCATCCTGGTGGATTTGCGACTCAAACAGCGCGTATCTTCAATGTTGTTTGGGGCGAAGGAACGTACATCAGTGGACGTACATTGCGAAGATGGTTCTTTCGTCGGAAGGCCTTTTTTTGTTGATCTCGACTAACTGAGGGCTATCATAGGAGAAAACATTGGAAAAACTATTCAGGGCATTACGAGGGATGTTGGTATTGACCAAGCAAGAGTTGTTTACCAAATGGAACGAATTGGTCATATTAATAACTAACAATTTTTGAACGTGCGAAAAACAATGTTAACAGGGTAACATAAAAAAATTAAGAACTATTACGGCCACATTATTATGCATGAATAATATTAACATCGGTCGAAATAGTTCCACAAAATTCTCTGAAATAACTAAGGAGAGAAATCAAATAAAAGCTCATTTAATAAATGATGAAACTGTAACAAAATATCCTAAAGTTGCAGCTATTAAAGAAAAACGATGAGAATAAACCTATCGTAGAAGAAGAAATCACCACGGGTCTGGATCGGCAGTATTTTCCTCCATCAGAAATTGGAAAACAAGAGACCCAGGATGTTTGGGTGAGAAACGATGAGCTGACAGATATGGACATAGACTTAAAGTTGACTATGTTATTAGAGAAAAGTGCTGAGAGACTGGAACTACTAGAGTCACAGGAAGCTTCGACTGATAGTGATAATCACTTAGATCTTACTCCTCTAGAAGCTAATGGCCCTGGATGTTCAACTGCTAACATGGACGAGAAGAAGACAAGGACTCCGAAAGGAAATCCAAAAGATAGAAAGGTGGAAACGGTGAAGGGATTACGAAGTAAAGGAAAAAACACTCCGAAAACTGGAAGAACACAGGCTGGAATTAGGGGTAAAGAGGAAGAACACAAAATAAAGAAGAAGTAGTGTTTCTATTTCCTTTATTAAGACCAGTACACTGCGCAGCTGTTCGAAATGTATATGATGAAATTCATTTTGTTGTTTTAATATTTTCTTTTTATTTGTTATGTAGGTACCCTAATGTTTATGACATTATTTACTGTAATTTTCAAAAATTTATTTTTTACAAATTGTAATTATGAAATCAAAGGAGAAAATAGCCAAGTGGCGAAGCTCCTAAAATATATAAATAAATATATATTATGTATGAATGTATTTCTGACTTCTAGATATTTCGGCGCTAATGGCCTAGATGTTGATGCGCCGTAACAAACAAACAAAAAAAAAAAACTAGATATTTTTCCTATTCTATTTTTGGAGAGGGACAAAGAGCATGGGGCATTTAATGCCCCCCTTGGGAATTCTAGGGTAGCTGTAAGTTCTTAAGGTGACACGTTCAGTTCAAATCTCAAGGCCAGGATTACAATGTTTGGCCAAAAGGTTTGTACTGAACGGGTATAAAACACACTCGATAAGTTAATAAACCTACACAGCTCAGTTGTAGTAGACCCACTGTATCCGAAGCAATTATTCCCTTGTCCACAGACATCATGCCTCCTTGGACTGTACAGTTAATCTATTTCTGATTGCGTTCACTTTGGAGCAATCTCTGCCAGTCCTAGGACGGCAGTACAGAGGAAAATTTCTGCTCTGCGAAAACCATTCTTCAGTTCCCTTGGCAAGTGAACCACCACCACACACAGCTCGAATCCTATTTGCAGTTTAGGATGCCTTTTTCGTTTTTTATAAATCAGGCACTTTTCCAATGCACATTTTCGGTTTGAGACAAACTGTCATTTGATAGAGACAAATCAGCAATGCATAAAAAAGGAGCAATGTGCTCTTGAAGAGGCGTCATGTGCAAGTGAGAAATGTACAGCACAAAATAAATGATTACTGAGGAAAAAATGTGATGTAAATGTATTTTGACCTTCTGCCACAATAAAAATTCCAAATGATACTTCCTGTCATCATCTCCTAATACAAAACAAGTTATTTTGGCCAACATATAATTATAAATTTGAATCGCGACGACCTAATCCTCTGTATTATACAGGACATAATAACCGCATGGTATTAGGATTAATAAAAGCCAGAGGTTCGTACTTAAATTAACGTTCCATGAGTGCAGCTCCAAGAGAGAGAGAGAGAATAGTGTTGAGACTAAACATGGCTGGAAGAGATCTCGTTATAGATAGGGCAAATGGAGGGTTCAATTCCCGAAGGTTTCCATGGCGGTCTACCGAAGGCCAACCGACCAGAAAATTATTTAATTTAATCTCGTTACACTCGTCCCGACCTTTCCCTTGCAGTACTAGGGGATGATTGGACAGCCAGCAACGCAATTATGGAATACACCGTGGCTTAGGGGTTTCCTACAGCCGAAGCCAACACAATTCAGTTATAAACCTCTCGGCTAGAACATAGTATATGTTTTTACAGGATAATAGGGAGGACCCGCAGGAACTTAGTCATCTCAATAAATTCACGGTTTGAATTTCTTATTTTATTGATAATTTACAATCTGTACAAAAAGTAAAATTGTTCTAACAATGGCAACACACTGGATGAAATAAGGGGAGAAGGCAGACATTACTGCTACTCCCAATGACAGTTCTGGTCTTAACGTATTTTAATGAATAATTCGTTGAACTATATACACTATTTACACAATTTATTGCAATAAGTTGTCTCGTGGCCAATGGCGGTGGAGGCGGCAAGGAGGATAATCAGGAATATCATTGGAAAAGAGGGATCAGCAAAGAGGATTAGGGTGGGCTGGGAGTTTAGAGAAAAAATTTAGGAATCGAGATTTGACTAAATCATGGACAAAGCGTATATCTCGGTGGATAGTCAAGTTTGAGACGTATAAAAGGGTGTTGAGGATTTTATGGAGGACTGGAAACGTTCAATACTTTTGTAGAAAGAAAACAAGAACACGTTTTTTTCAAACGTTTGATGTATTTAGATTTTTAATTTACCAATAATTATAGGCATTTCAATTCGTTTTATATGTTGTTTAAATCTGAGCAAATCGCTGTCGTTGCGAAGCTCTTAAAATAATTTCAAAAATCGTTTAGAGCCTTCTGCTCAAATTCAGGACCATAAATATGCTTTAGCTCCACCCGACAAACCTATGTATTGTACTGTATAACATACAGTCTTCTTTTTTCGTACACGGCCGACCCGCCAGCGGACACTTTTTTGTAACGTTTTTTTTTCAGTTTAGTCATCGCTAAAGCATATTTATGCTAAATAAAAAAATATAGGAGTATCTAGTCACTAAAAAAGGCAAACCAACATGCCGAACATGTGAATTAAAACTCACAATCAAACATATACTGACTGCCATCGATTTAAAACAGATTCTTGATACCCTATGGCTACTTCTTCATGACAGCAATCACATTGACTTATAACAACAAAAAAAATTATATCAATCCTGATTGAAATTCATATCTAATTCTATACATTATTTTAAGAAAAATAACGTTCTAAACGACAGTCTTACATTACCGTATATTTGTTTATTTATTTAAGAACTCCGCAACTAAGGTGATAGCTCCAATTTAACCAAATCAAAAATATAACAAATATGAATTTTAGTTATTACAACATGTAAAAAATGGCGTAATTAAATCAATCAAAATCTTAACAAAACACAAAGAAAATGAATTTAACACATAGTTTTAGAAGCCTGCAGTATCTACAATTTACGGCTGTGCTCTTAACTGCTTGCACAGCCGTATGATTTAGGAAAAGTCATACTGTCTACGTCTTTTTAATGTTTTCTTGTTTTTCTTTAAGTCCTCCAGATTTAGTTATTTTTCTCGAAGGTTTCTGAATTCGAGCTTTCGATGATTTGGTACTTTTCCGTTTCTCGGGCGGTTCCTCGCTTCGACTAGTCGGTACTGTGTAATCCTCTTCTTCCGTATCTTTTGTAGTCACCTTCGTTTCTTCAAGACTAGCAGCAGCTCTATCTTGTTGCGGATGAGGTTAAGCAATGTTGGAATTGGGAAAGGATAACAACGCCAGCTTTTCTAGATTTTCCATTCTCTTGAACATTTTTGCGCAGAGCAGAGCGGGCAATTCATGGATGTTTCCCCGTTCATTCTTTACATCCTCAGTTTCGCTGTCTATTGAAAACTACTGAAAAACAAGCGATTGCCTTAGATGCGGTGCATTAAACTAATAAATAAGATTCCAAAATGAGCTACACTGTAATAAAATTCAATTTTGTATTTTTGTTTAGTAGCCAAATACAACTATCGGGGACGATTCTTAATTTACCACTTGCCGCCAATCAAAAGTTCCACGAGTTATAATTTAAATTTCCCCCTTCCCCCACCGGACCAACGCCAGTTGGAGAAACTAAATGTACTATTATTCAGATGAGTCTTCGTGTATTCAAATATATTCATTATTTAAATGTATTCAGGTTCTATAGGGCGTATGTATGGCTGGTAGCCCCTCCATATTGGCCGGTGGATGGTGGGGGGAGGGGGCTTGAGAGTGTCTTCCTGTCCCTGTACGTGGTTCCTGTGTCTGACAGCCATGGAAACTCTCCGGCTTTGGCACTTGTAGATCTATGGAGTATGTTGGAAGTTATTCCAAGCTTCCAAGCTGGCCAGGAGCATACATAAATTTAAAAGGGTATTGGCATAGTTTGAAACTATTATATAGAGAATTAGTTATGTTTTACAGTAAATTAATTAAGATACATGTAAAAAATGTATACTTATATGTATATATATATATATATATATATATAGGGGAAGGTGTTGTACCTCTGAATATATTGTACCTTTGACCACCTAGGCTGTTGCGGCAATTAGCAAGTTTTATAAATTTTGGTGTAATTAGTGTTTAGCTCCTTTACTAGAGGGCTTGTGTAACCTACTTTGGATTGTTCAAGTCAATGAGGATTCTTGCAAATAATACATATCCATTTCTATCGTAAAAATGTAAGTAATTTATTGATAATGTTTTGCCTTATAATATTTTTTGTATTATGTCTTTTTTTATGGAAATCATCTGAAATAGTAGCTATTACAATAAGAAATATGGCGGCGCTTCCGAAAATGATTAATCTTAACCCTAACATTTCTAGTATGCTTTTTAATTTGCACAATCATGGTTTTGTAATTCTGACAACCTAGGTACAACACTTTGACCAGGTCAAAGGTACAACACTCCTGAGTGATTTTTTTCATAATTTACTTTTATGTTCTTGTGCACAACCTTTTTAAAAATTAATTAATATTGGTTGCATAAATTGATCATGAATAATTTAAACAATTATAAACTAAATAACTTCAAACTGACTTTATCAATCCTGAGTGTAGCAGTTCAAACCTATCGCGCCTTATCGTTACTCCTCAAGTTGTAAGGCCTCATTCAATAGCGCAGGCAAGGAAAATGTCAAATAGAGGCCGGCCTAAAGAGAAACCTCGTATCCTGACAAATATTTCTGAAAAGCTAATTATTGAGGCTGAAAAGAAAAAACAAATACACCACCCTACACGCAAGACACCACATACAAATAAACCCCTTCCTGAAAAAGTGATAAATTAAAAGAAAAAATGTTCTAAAGATAGTGCAGATTCTGATACTGACACCGATATTTCTTCAGGAAAAAGTGACGTTGATCTATCTGATAAATATCGTGAGTTATGTAGATGACCAGCAACAATTTTAAAAAAATGTCATTGAAAAAGGAAATTATATTCTTGTTAAAAAAAAAAAAAAAAAAAAAAAAAAAAAAAAAAAAAAAAAAAAAAAAAAAAAAAAGGTAAAAAGACTATTTACATATTTAGTCACAGAGATCTTTGGTATTAAATGTCCAATGTTTATGATCCAATATTTGAAAAAACAAACTTTAAGTGACAAGTTTACGAGAAAAGATGAATTTTTGTATGATATTGATATAAGTAAAGATGGAATGGTTGGGATTCGGCTAAATAAACCTCAATATGATTTTGTTTTAAAAAATCTATATTTCGGACGTTTCGGCTACTCATTGGTAGCCTTCGTCAGCTAAAATGACAAAAAAAGAAAGTTTATAATTGTGATAGGTAATAGAACTATAAATACAATTAACTTATAAAAGAACATATCGTCTTAAATTCTTAGAATGACTAGAATGAAAAAGTAAATAGGTACAATAATTGATTTTAATAGTAATTAGTAACATTAATTGACTTTACAAAGCAATAAGAAACTACATACCAATGACAAATATAGTAGCTAATAGTAACATTAATTAATTTTACAAAGAAATAAGATACTACATACCAATGGAAATGCCGAGCGGCAGAGGAAGACCATGGTTGGCAATTAAGTAACCATTGTGAAAGTGTCTAAGGAAAAAGGAATCTACTGGGGTATATGTAACTGAAAACAGCAGGTGGTGGGAGAAAGGTCGGTAAGGATCAAAAGGCATGTTTATGACATTTTATGACAGGAAAGGAGAAAAAGGTGTTAATGGAAGGATACCCAAGGGGCATGGAAGAAATCTAGGTGGGAGGTCGGGAGAGTTTTTGGAAAATATTAGCGTACATAGGAGAAATGCCTTGTTTGTCAGTTTTGTAGTTTATATTTTTTTTTTTTTTTTTTTTTTTTTTTTTTTACGGCGCATCTACAACATGGCCATTAGCGCCGGGCTATCTACAGGTTGCCACCCTTTTATAATGCCAACAGCACGTGGTCGGTCACCCATTCAGGTACTGACCACGCCCGACGTCGCTTAACTTCGGTGATCTACGGGAACCGGTGTATTCAACGTGGCTATGGCCGCTGGCTGTAGTTTATATTGTTTTTTGTTTAAGTTTATGTGTACACATTCCGAGATCTGTAGTCTTTTTTTGTTTCGTTGTGTAGAAAGAATTTTCGTGTCGTCGAAGTTACCTCCCCACGGTCACAGGTACAACTCCATTTTTGGGGATTTTCAGGTCAGAATATTATCATAGATTAGAAAATTAGTTATGTATTCTGTTACAATAAGGAAGCAGATCTGGTCAGTTCACAGTACCTAAACCGTTGTCTAAGGTCCAATATTCCATCTGCGTAGAGCCAACCCCTGCTCTTAAAAACTGGAAAAAAAGTTATTCAATTTGGGCGATTTCTAATGGATTGACCCGTTGCCGTTCTATAGTGCATTAAAATGTGTAGCTTCTTCGGCAACACTGAAGATGATGATTTGACTGAAACAGAGTCAGTTCCGACTGAATTTTGCATTAATTGAATTTGTTTTGGTATTTTGCATTTTTTGTTTATTTATTATTTATTTTTAGCGTCCGCAACAACAGTGATTCGCCCAATACACTTGTTTGTTTGTATTGTCAAATGAGCTTCCTAAATTAAAAATGTGATTAAAAGCTAATGTTGTTCTTTTTTATAAAACGTGGCGCAATAAGGAGGCAGCTCAAAATCATTGAATCGGACACTACCACTCTAAAAATGGCAGAATAGGGTCCTTATGGACTTACTTTTATAAGTAGGTGAGTATGTTACAATGAGAAAAAAGAAATGGAAAAAAATAACAAGTGGCTAAATTTAAAAATTTTTTTTTTTTTTAAATTGGACATAATGTTACAGAAGGAGCTGCCTCCTTATTGCTGGACGCCCTTCAATTGCTTTTACAGAAAAAAGTTGAGAATATAGTCATAATTTCTGTTAAAGCCGTAATTAGAAAAAAAAAAGTGTTGTGATTACGAGTGTAATTATTATCATAAGTGTGATTACTGTTGTAATCGTAATCATTCTTCGATTACAATCCTAATTGTAATCGCATCTCTTGGGGCTGTAGACTATAATCGTAATCGTAATCACACTTCCAAATCAATTGAGTTTAATCGTAATCGTAATTATGATTATGATTATGACCAAGTCCAAATATATGGTCAAAAATCGGTCGAGTGACCGATGACATCACGTAAGTTACACTTATAGAGACCAACAAATAAGATATTTCTATGTCAAAAGGTTTCTTGCTTTCAGCCCACTGAAATTTAGACAAAACTGTCTTCATCACTATACTCCGATGTCGAACGGAAATATTGATCAAAACATTATCAATTTTCCAGTAACAGCCTATTAATATATAACCTTCGGTAATAATTTAACTTGTTAACTCATTACCTAATGTTAGTTAAAAGATTAATGGCGAGGGTTGAATTGGTAATACAAACTATTCCAGTTGCTCGTGGAAATCTGTTCGTTTATTAATGTTTACAGTTGGTAATAAATGTATAAACTCAGAGGGCTTAGTTTCGACACACTAATTAATATTAACAACTTAAGTTTCATGACAGCCTAGTAATTGCTGGGGACGCAGCTAAGATTTGTAGTCCATACTTGACAAGTTGTCCGTCCGTTTGAAATTCCATTGAAGATTTATTGGATACCAAGGGATTAAAGGAGCACGAAACGTACCGATAATTTACATCTTCAATCGATCAAAAGAGGAACTGCATCATCTTGGAGGGTATCCGTTTATATCCCTATAGCCTGTTGAAATAGAAATTTTGTGAGAAATATGCCCGACGGTTCCACTGTTTGAAAACTCCCATTTCAAGTAACAAAACGATTCCTTGAACATTATAAAAGCTGATTATGTCTCGTTTAAGACTAGGGAAGGCTTTCAGAGGTCAGACAAAGGAAATAGTGTCTAATATTTATCAATACTCAGCCAAAGCTAAGACTAAAAACGATTTAAACCTCCTACTGATAAGGTTATTACAGATAGAATTTTTACCGCCAAATTCTTGCACGGGGAATATCGGCCACGCCAATTTTCCTACAACTAAGTCATCTATTTTTACAAGGTACAGCTTAAACTGTTTCTGGCCTTAGATTTGGCTACGTATTGACAAATATTAGAGGCTATTTCCCTTGCTTGACTTCTTATAGCCTGTCCTGGTCCTAAAAAAGACATAATCAATTTTTATTGAGTTTAAAGTAGCCTGTTGTTCATTATAATGGAAATGAAAATGACAGAACCGTCGGAAATATTTACCTCAGAATTTCGCGCATGCGCGATTAAAACTATTCTATCTGAACGGTTTATATTGCCATTAGTAACGGAGTAGAAGCGTTGTGTACTACAAGTTACGTAGAAGGTTATGTTTTAATGTGTCGTGAAAAATTTAAAATTATTTTAGGTGCCACAAGAGGAAACTGGCAGTATCCTAAGCGAAAATTACTGCATCATGGTTCTCTATATTCGCTCTAGGAAAACACTATTTCTAACACGTTTATCATATTCTTACCTCACCAAAATCCTGTTAAAAGAACTCTAAAATAAAATAATAATAATAAAAAAACAGTAAAAATTGAGGTAAACAGAGACAAAAACCCGTTCGACTAAAATTACCCCACTTTACAGGTTTTAAGAACTTTTTCCCGACTGACATCGCCCCGTCAAAAATTGCTTCAGAATCTTTTCTGTAGAGAATTTAGTAAGCTTTTGAATGATTACCTTCCACTTATCAAGAGCGTCTACCGCTTTCGAGTTATTAAGAAAAATATACGAATATTTCATGTACATTACATGTATGTTAATAAAATATTCTTTTTCCTATACTTCCTTAAATCCAAGCGTAGCCAAAACTTGTTACTTTATGACCAAATCATTTTCCAGTTCTAAAAGACGTTGCTTTATTATGGTTCATCTAAATTTGGCAAACGTTATTCAAGTTATAGACCAAAGGTTTTTTTTTTTTTTTTTTTTTTTTTTTTTATTTCAGATTTATAATTTGGAAGAAACTATACCTACAAATCAATCCAAATAAAATGTTCGAAAAAATAAGTTCTACTTATGTCGCTATATTTTAACCATAACGAATTTCGTATACAAATATTTTCCAACTACAATAATTAATTATGCCCTTAGGAATAATGTTAAAAATACATTCGGAATTATCTGAAGAGGCGAGTGATTGAACTGAAGAGAACAAGTAAACTAACAGAGACAAAGAAAGCGGAGAACTGACGGAGTGATGTGAAGTTCAGGAACAAACTAGTTCAACTGAGTCTTCGGATCCCACCGAGTTCCCTAGTTCGTTTACGTCTTGGAGTGGGATGTAGTTCCCGAACAAATTAGTTCAACTGAGTCTTCGGATCCCACCGAGTTCCCTGGTTCGTTTAGGCCTTTGAGTCGGGTGCAGTTCAGGAACTAATTAGTTCAACTGAGTCTTCCGATAGCACGTAGTTCCCGAGTTCCTTTAGGTCCTGAAGTGGAGTGAACATTGGTTGGTTGAGGAGGGGGTAAAAGAACGATGGTTCACTGAAATAATGAGCAGTTCTTTTTCCTGAATAGTTCTTTTGAAATACTGTAGGACACATCCCTAGACAAGACTCACCGAGTCCGTACTGAGCCACTCGACGTGACAGTTTTTTACCACCATGGACCTCCAACAGGTCGTCAAGTTGTGCCCTGGTAACCTCCTTTAGCTGACAATCTTTAATATAATATGGAGTTGATGACAGTAAGGATATCGCAAAAGAAGAAGAAGCAAAACACTGCTTAGAACGAATATATGACACTGGTAAATTATTTTAGCTCCCCTTTGTAGACAGCCAGGTTTTGGTAATCGGATAGCAAAAGTTAATGCGAATAAACTCGATCAAGTCCAGTAATATTTTATAATAATATCAAGATGTAATAATGAAGGATGATATTTAAATATTCTTTAAAACCTTCTTGGCATATCGGCAAAGATCAACACGTGTCACCCAACAGGTAGCTTGGTGTCTCATCGCTTTCCCAATTAGAAACCAGCAACCTGTAGCGAACCTGTTTGCTCCAATCTTTGAGCATATTCTTCTATCATCGGGATTTCAGGATTACATTTTACTTTCCATAGGAGGAATTTTACTTTTTTTTACTCATCACAGCGTTCAGCGATTTGTTCAATACTTATTCAATTAATTTTTTTTTTTTTGGGGCATGTTGATCGCTTAGGTCATTAACACCATTCCATTGTGAAGCGAATAAATAGAGTAATTTCCGCTCAGGATATTATCAGTTTCCTGTAGTAGGGCATAGGATCTCGCATCGCTTTGGGATTTCATTTTACATTTGTTCATGTGTTGAAATTTTCATGAATGGTTTCTATTCTAAGCATTCCAAATGACTCTAGGGATATGAAAGGAAACGCACTAAAATGAAGGAGTTCTAGTATGGTGGGTGGTTTTTAGAGATGTACTGTTTGTTATTTTCGTTAAAATTAATTATTAATAGAATTAATTATTATTTTTGTGGTAGTGGGTGGAATTGTGGGTATTATTGTTTAGAAACTACCGGTCCTCTAATCTATGAGAGACGTCACAGCCCGCCGTTCCTCGGACTGACTGCCACGAGAGACGATCTATAGTGCTCTCCCGATACAATATATTCGTTGTGCCTTATAGTCCGTCGGCCCGTGACATTTTATGCAACGATTTTTAAGATTCTTCATTTTTTCACTATTGATTGTACAAGTCTTAACTAGAACAGTGCCACTTGTCAGCTGGCTAGGTAGCGGTGGGTTTGGCTGCGGGGGCGTTGCAAACTTCGGAAAAATATGAAAATGTGAAACGATTTTAAGATTCATGAAATTTCTTGGAGAGACACCTTATATTATACAATAATCATTGGCACTTGTCAGCTGGCCGGCCAGCGGTGGACTGCTTGTCAGCTGGGGGTCTAAACTTGGCAAAAATACGAAATTCTGAAACGATTTTAAGATTGCTGAAATTTTGGTGGTTACTAGTATTTGTAGTGAGATTAACGAAAGACATTGTCAGCTGCTCATATCTTGGTGGAAAACTTGTCAGCTGGGGGGGTATAAGCGCTGAGCGTATGGCGCGCGCTCCGCTTTATACCGCCAGCTGACAACATTTCCACCCACATATAAGCAGCTGACAATTTGTTTTGTCAATCTTATTACGAATACTACCTACTAACAAAATTTCAGGAATCTTAATATAGTTTTTGACTATTTAATAGCGAAAGCATGCTTATATTGATTACAACTTCTGAATATATTGATTGTAAATGAATATTTTTATTATCAACGTTAAAATATATTATGTATTTGCATTA
The DNA here is from genome assembly GCA_946811695.1 of Gonocerus acuteangulatus. NCBI lineage: Eukaryota > Metazoa > Arthropoda > Insecta > Hemiptera > Coreidae > Gonocerus > Gonocerus acuteangulatus. The sequence goes on along the minus strand of OX328130.1, from coordinate 35,341,698 downwards.
AGGTAAGATGAAAAAATATATCATTTATTTGTATAAAATACACAGCACATAAAAAATGTTTGCCTGTGAATGCGTGAAAATCAGGCAACGCTTGGCACAGTGTTTCGCCTTGTGTTAAAAATAAGTTATTATTATCTAAATAGTTTGGTTTGTTCACGTTCCCATATTCATCCAAATTTTAACATCTAATGGCAAACAATTACCTCCAGTAGTTGAAATGATTGTTCGAGATCAGTAATTCCCTGAAGATATTAAAATTATTCATTTTCTTTGCTTTATTAATGTTTCATCATTTTATCAATACCAATAATTAGTATTTTCACATGAGAGACAGCAGGATGACCTCACAAACACTACAAATATCGAAAGTAATGATTCTGAAGGTGAAGAGTCAGACTTTCTTTTTATTTAAAAGTTTTATTAGGTAAGTATTATTATTATAAATAAATTATATAATAATTTTTACAGTATTTTATACAAATAAATAATATATTTTTTCATCATACCTTAATACAAATCTATACAAATAATACAATTCTAACGGATCGCTGTCTGTTTCTGGAAGATGGTGAAAAATACTATTGGGGACCTTTATCAATGCAATAGTACCCAAAACAATGATTTTTAAAATTTTTGCCTGCTTGTCTGTTTATCTGTGCGCGCTAATCTCAGAAACGGCTTATCCGATTTAGTTGCAGTATTCACTAATATATTGTGGTACTTTTCACTTAATATTTAGTGTTTGTTTCATGCGAATCGGTACATAAATAAAAAAGTTATGCCAATGTAGAGAATCGCGTCCAACATTTCATGAACTATCGTTAATTCGATACACACCAGAGGATTTTTTTTTTAACGAAACTTTGTATATAGTATTCTCTTAGCAAATGATTTAACGAGTTCCTTAACCAGAAAAATTGGTTCATCTGGAGGAGGGGTTTACTCCGGACCCAAAGTCACTCGGACGAAACTCGATATTCGTTTGTGGAAATATTAATAGAAAAATATGTTGTAAAAATAAAGTAAATCGGTTTATTAGGAGGGGGGTTTATTCTGGACCCGATTTACCAACTTAGCACTACTAGCCGTAATCTATCTTCACATATAATAAAATTCTAACGGATCGCTGTTTGTACATGCAAGATATATGAGTAAAAATACTATTGGGAGCCATTATCAATGCAATTGTACCCAAAAGAATGATTTATAGAATTGTTGTCTGTTTGTCTGTATGTTTGCTGTGTCAGACACTCTATACACACTACAGTTAAACAATCCTTCAGAGGTCTAGAGCTTCTTTTAGCAATCCTAGCAGCCTGTACGGTTGATCCCCGATGGCTATACCTCTAATATCGAGTAGGTATAAATCTACTGTAAAGTAGATTGAAAAAAAAAATACCTATACGACGATGTTTAAAATCTAAAATAAACAAACAAGAACCTTCAACTTTAACTCCTCTGGATTACGGATGGGATATTGAAGATAATATATAAACCTGTAAATGGTTTGACGGCGAACAATTCCGTCGAGTAGTTGATATGATTATTCGAGATCAGCAATTCACTGAAGATATTAAAACTATTTATTTTCTATGCTTTATTAACGTTTAGTGATTTTATCAATAACAATAATTAGTATTTTCAGCTGAAAGACACCAAGAAGAGGATGACCGCACAATTACTGCGGGGGGGGGGGGTGATGATTCTGAAGGTGCAGAGTCAGAATCAGAAAACGATTGACTTTCTTTTTATTATTATATTATTAAGTGTCTTTAGTATACTATTATTATTATTATGATTAATTGTATAATACTTTTTTATTACCAATACAGTATTTTATACAAATAATTGACATATTTTTTCATCTTACCTTAATGCAAATACATAATATAATTTAACGTTGATAGTAAAAATATTCATTTACAATCAATATATTCAGAAGTTGTAATCAATATAAGCATGCTTTCGCTATTAAATAGTCAAAAACTATATTAAGATTCCTGAAATTTTGTTAGTAGGTAGTATTCGTAATAAGATTGACAAAACAAATTGTCAGCTGCTTATATGTGGGTGGAAATGTTGTCAGCTGGCGGTATAAAGCGGAGCGCGCGCCATACGCTCAGCGCTTATACCCCCCCAGCTGACAAGTTTTCCACCAAGATATGAGCAGCTGACAATGTCTTTCGTTAATCTCACTACAAATACTAGTAACCACCAAAATTTCAGCAATCTTAAAATCGTTTCAGAATTTCGTGTTTTTGCCAAGTTTAGACCCCCAGCTGACAAGCAGTCCACCGCTGGCCGACCAGCTGACAAGTGCCAATGATTATTGTATAATATAAGGTGTCTCTCCAAGAAATTTCGTGAATCTTAAAATCGTTTCACATTTCCATATTTTTCCTATGTTTGCAACGCCCCCGCAGCCAAACCCACCGCTACCTAGCCAGCTGACAAGTGGCACTGTTCTAGTTAAGACTTGTACAATCAATAGTGAAAAAATGAAGAATCTTAAAAATCGTTGCATAAAATGTGCACGGGCCGACGGACTATTATGCCAGTAGCTTCTCTCCGGTCTGTGGCATTACGAAGTTGTTGCCCGCTTCCAGCTTTTATTCTTCAGGCTGCCCTCTCGGCGTTGGTGCGATTATTCCATAATTCGCTCAATCCTCTCCTTTGGCCTCTTCCTTTCTTCTCACCCTTCAATGCCGTGTTCCCGGGGGTAAATGCCGTACACGTAAGTCTGATTTTTTCATTTGCTACATGGGTTGTACCCTTAGTCAATTATTTTTTCGCCATCCGCTTTTATCTGAGCTCAGAAGGGCATCGCATGTTTTTGCTATTTATTTATCGTACATGCTCTGTATAGTGAAAAATTTCGGAACCCTAATATATCTTCACACGTACAGACAAAATGTTCAGACAGAATAGTATTGAGACTTCTCTTAAACTATCTGAAGAAAAGGAATATTTATTACATTAACTATGCAACATTTTTACAACCAAAGGGAATAGATAATCCTTCATAAACGGGCGTATGATAATGTAACCTACAAGATGATATAGTCTGATATGAAGTCCTTTGCCCTGCACTTTGTCTTTCTTTTAGGGGAGGGATTTTACCATTTCACAGGAATGCAAATCCATATCGAATGACCCAGCTTGCTACTCGATAGAACCATTCATCTCCTGACTTTCCTATGCAAGCAAAAAATAACTTTTTCATCATACAGACTTTAGTTTTCCTCTCTAATGTAAGGGATCCTTCATTTTTTCTCTTAAAGGGAATATCTCAATTCGTCATTAAACCCGTTTTGAGTTGTGTTTGTTTTTTTTTTTTTTTTATTTATTTATTCATTTGATGATATTAAATTCTGTAAAATAATTACATTTTTAATGCGCTTACGTTAACAGATAAAAAGAACGAGCATCCAGCTGCTACCTGCTATGTCCTCTCCGGTAAGCCAGATGACTAGGAACAACCGTACCCCATTCCCCAATCAGAAGCAGCAAAAGTCATGGAGGTGGAAAAGGGACGAGAGAGCTGCAGACACTCTAGGGGCTTGTGGGGAGAAGATAACCTCCGTTATCACTGCCTTGTATTGCTTGAAGCAAATCGCGGGGCCACATCCTCTTCAACCGTCATGGTGGGGAATAGGAGTTTAGTAATTTGTTATCGTCAAAAATAAAGGGTTATTAGAGACAAGGAATAATCAAGAGGAGTCCATTTAATGCAATTAATACGAGATATTTATTTCAAGTTTTTCAGTTTTCTAATAGAATTTTTTTTTAATATATTTCGTCTCTTATTACCCCTGGCTTCTCCTACTTATATGTATATGTAAAAATATATATAAATTTTAATAGAGGTCATTTTCGGTTCCTAGTATGTCGGAACGACGAAGATTTTATCGCGTTTTCAATAATTCTTTCAAACTCACATTTTTTTTTTAGCGCAACCTCCAAAGCTACATTCCTTCGAAAAATGGTAATCAATCCTGAAAAGAATATTCAAGTAATAAGTACGATATTCGAAAGATAAAAATCAAACGTCAAAATACCAGAGCCCCGAATCTGACGACAAAGAAATTCTTTGTTTTTCTTCCTTCAGCCAACTCCTTTCCGTCTTCTTCCGTGTCAATATTGGCATACTTCAACACCGGAATGATAAAGGTTATCTGTCCGTAGATTGACAGCCTTTCTTCGAGATAAGGAAATCAAATAAATATTTACCATAAATGAATCAAAGAATAGTCAATATATCTAAGGCAAATATTCGATCAGTTAGTTCTATATGATCAGTTTCTATTTTTATACTTTGAAGATTTATCTTTTATATATAGAGTCAAAAATATATGTTTATTTTTAGCAGTATTATCCTTAGGATTTTTAGGTATATCCGCAGGGAAATCTGACATTTACATCATGCACACAAAATGTTAGTTATAAAAAGAATACCGAAATTTACACTTTTTTTAAATTTTTTTAAGTATTTTCTCAGCCATATTATGCCGATGGTAGAGCCGTGTATTTGTTTAAGCGTGTTTTATAGCTTTCCATACACTGCACGCACGTCTTTACATAATTAAATAGATTGTACATTGCTAAAAATTGATATAAATAAACGAATTATGAAAGTAAATTGCAATAGTATTTTAAAAATGAAGGTGTATATATATATATATATATATATATATATATATATATATATATATATATGTGTGTGTGTGTGTGTGTGTGTGTGTGTGTGGGTGTCTGTGTACCTGATAGCTCTCTAGCTGCCCAAAAAACGGTGTGATTTCAATAAAATTTGATATTTTTTATATGTGTAAAGTCAAGTGAACATTGTTTTTGAGTGAAATCCGCGAGAGGAAAGTCTTAGCGCTTATGTTTTTGCATTATTTTTTTGCACATAGGTACACGTTTTCATTAAATTTAAAGAAAGTGTACTAGTAAAATACGTCAAATTCCTTCAAAATACATTTTAATTTCCTCGCTTAGCGCTTTCTGCTACTATCTTTAGAGCAGTGACAGAAATAAATACAAAGAAATATTTTGATACGAAATTTATTTATTTTTTATGTATTTACTTTTGTCACAGCAATAAAGGTAATCGCAGGATCTACTAAAAGCCCAGAGCGCGGAAAATGAAATACTTTGTTAAGAAACTTGACGTCTTTCATTTTACCGGTAAGATTATCAACAAAATAACGAAAATAAGTTCCTTCTTTGCCAGTAACCTCGTGCTTTAAAATCACACCAGACATGTGATATTCCTCCAAACTGAGATTAAAAATTGTATACGGTGGAAGATTAGTACTATGTGTTTTACTGTTATGAGTGCTCTCATTGAGCGCCAGATATGTCTTCAAATATGAGATTGGATTTTGTTGTTTTTCATTTATTAAATATTCTGTGCGGACTGTGGTAATTATACTGCTTATATTTTCCGCTTTCAGGAAAAGGAAAAAATAGTTCTCTTGAGAGAACAATTTCTTCCTTGTTCCTATTTCGCTTACAGCAATGGAATATCACATTTAAAATGAAAAATGGAGACTGTATTTGAGGAAAGCGCCGCAGAGGTTCAGAAGCCCTTGTTTGTATTCATGTAATGCTCCCCATTCCTGGAGGTTGCAGTCTTAAATAATCTATACTCTGCAAGCAGCCCCCCTCCACCACAAATACTCTATGAATTCTCAATTAGGAAGCTGGCAATAACTTTTCTACAAGAACTACCGGCCAACTTACATTGGGGTAAAGATAGACGGTTTATCCAACCGAGCAAAAACACAGCGAAAATCCTCCCTCCCTCCAAAGGATGGAAACCCTCTTATTAAGTTGACCTAACGACGGTATCTGGAAGTGCCGACTAGAAAATTTCACATTTCAGAACCCGACCACGAAAATAACAATATATCTGTTTTTTCACTGACATTCAGTACCAGATCACTTTGAGTGATTTTAAGTCGCCCGATGCTAGGCTTCCAGGTTCTCTTTTATAAGTGATTCTTCTTCTTCTTTCTTGGCGCTAGAACCCTAGAAGGGTCTATACCTCCTCTATGAGCTTCCGCCAACCATCTCCATCTGCTGCCGCCACCTTCCAGTTCGGTGTATTGAGAAGGATCCTTGCATCAGCTGCCACACCATCCACCCATCTTAGTCTGGGTCTCCCTCTCCTCCTAGTTCGTTCCATCCTGGCTTCGAGGACCTTCCTTGGTATCTCTCCTTCCCCCATTAATATGACGTGCCCAGCCCAACCTAACCGTTTATAAGTGATTTAGGCGTGGGAAATCGAATGAAACCATCGCTAAAGGCAATGTTCGATTTTCGGTTTAATTCTAACATGTATCTTACTTATGAATTTCTTCATTGTGAAAATTGGAACAATCAGCCCCGCCCTCTCCTATATGTATATATATGATATATAACGAAATTCTTTACATAATTTATTGAACTCTTTTCCGTTTTAAGAGCATGAATTGAAAAATCTAGCATTTATTAAATTCTGTCAAGTCTCCTTCACGATCTCGATCTCAAAACATAATCAAATACTGTAAGTCACGTTTCTGTTGATGTGCTTTTCGCAGAAAAAAAAAGTGTTCTCATCGACGCTCTGGTGTTAAGGAAATATCTTTTGACTCGGGCAACGTCTCTTTGTACAAAAGAGAATACAAAAAAATAATATTTATTTATAAATAATATTACAATAAGAAAAGGAAGGAAGGGTCCATAAATCAGGAAAACTGGCCCCTCGTGATAGGGGTATACCTGAACCCCCTACGAGGCCTATATATAAATGTGTACCGAACAGCCGTATTTTATGTTATCTCAGAAAAAAAATGACATTGAGTATTATTTTTATTCTGGTAAACTGCTATTAAACGTTTAATACAATTTCCCATTGAATTATTCAATATTTTCTCCAGCTAAATATGAGGATTAAATTATCTATTAATTTAGTCAGGAAGGCTTTCAGGACAATATACCAAAAATGCCCCCTTATGTATGTTTAAGTGGCAATAAAAAACGTTGTTCTGCCATATAAATCGTTTCAAGTGAATATTTCGGTAGTCAGCATTAGCGGATATTGGATTGGCGAATGCCTTTTCGGAGTCCACACCTCCCATAAAGTAAATTCGCAAAAATTTATGTGGTTCGTTTGGCATTGGCAGCAATGATCCTACTTTATAATAAACTGGACTTTTGATTTTGAATGTTGAATTAAATTGTTGGCCATTTGCAGCATTATGTATAACTATTTCCGTTGCTCCGAACGATGCCATTTGGAAACATGAATTGAATGTTATGGAACAGGTTAGAATCTGGAGCCATATTTCTCTTTGTCAAAAGATCATATGTTGAATAAACTACATTTTATAATTATTTATTTAAATTTTAACGGAGTCCCGGTAGCCGTGAGGGTTAAGGCGTGAGCTCTTAACACTCCGTGCCAAAGGTCGTGGGTTCGCTTCCCACTAGGGGTGGTGGCTTTTCTTTCGAAAAAAGAAAAGGCATCACCCCTATCCTGGCTAGAAAAGGGTGGTAACCTATAGATAACCCGTCCTAAAATTCGTAGTTAATAATAAATGGACGTTACAATTTAAATTAAAAAAAATAAAATTTTAACGTTCATTTATTATTAACTACGAATTTTAGGACGGGTTATCTATATGTTACCACCCTTTTCTAGGCAGGATAGGGTTGACCCCTTTTCCTTTTTCTAAAGAGAAGCAGCCACTCCTAGTGGGAATCGAACCTCACGCCTTAACCCTCACGGCCATCAGGCCTCCTAAACGTTCGTCGGTTGGACTTGGCCTCGGATTCGGAGTTTTGATAAGAGTGATGGTTCTATATTTGTTATAGATGATTCTGGCGAGGTGTCCTTCGAAGCTATATATTGCCGTTGTGTTGTAGTCAATAAATTCCTGAGCGAGACTCGCCCTGGAGATTCCTCCCCGGACCGCAGCTATTTTAATTGACCTCTATTAACGGCGGAGGTTAAGGGATGGTTTCTCCACTAATTAGAAGGGTATCTATGGCAACCAGGCACCCCTGGCTTCCAGCGCCGCCTAACGGCCAATCTTACCAAACTCGAATGGATACTCTGCCGACACCTTGGACCGGGGATTTAATTAATGTTGGTTTCTTTCGTCGATTCGTGAATTTCGGGTACGTTCTTGATAATTATGTGTTCTAGCGGAATTCTTCCCTCAAAAATGACTCAACAAATGGCATACCGGATGTCAGATTCGTTTTTAGCACATTGAAAAACCTCTAAGTTCAAATTTTGGGAACATTTCAAAAATAAAAATAAATTTATTTTAAATTTCGCCCTTAACATTTTGTTAAAGATTCACCAATCCGGCCAAATTTCAATGCATTTTTACCCAATTCAAATCAAACATGGATGTTCGATAAAGGCCCTAATGTGACACATTTCCTTTCAATCGGGGTGTTTCTACCTGTTCTGGGATCGACGTTATATGCATAAATGTATCCATTTTATTTTTATTGTGAGAACCATTTTTTGCATGTACCTTTTAAGAAAATACAATAGTCATTTATATGGTGAGAAAAAGGAGACTTTCTTCTATTGAAAGATTTCAATGACGTAAAAATTGGATTATCTCAAGGAGAGAAATTGAATTGCAAAAAGTCACGTTACTTTTTCGCTTACACATTTTTAGTCTCTTCCAGACTGAGAAAAATCATTATTTTTTGTTTTCAATGATATTTACCACATTAGGGTTTTTTGGGGTGCTGATTTTAAATCTGCTATTATTTTTTGTGTAAAAAAATGAATAATACTAGTTTACTTGAAAACGTGAGCATATTTTTGAATTTTTTTTACGAAATATAAATTATTGTTTAACGATTATATTTTTCCATTAATCTACTCTATAAAACAAATGAATTAGTGAATGAATCATGTCGATGTCATTTTCTAAACTCAATATAAAAAATAAAGCACTTTCAAACAATTTTATTTTTTTTCTCGGCTCCTAAGGCGCATTGGACTGAACGCTCGGACACGTGTCAACTATTTTTCGATGTAGAATCACTAGAAAAAAAATGGTCCGGCTTGGCAACCCCTCCGCTGTATACTCCCCTTGTGAGTCAAGATGATCATTACGCTTAAAGATGGATTAAGAGATTTGGATCTGTGCGATGCCCGGCCAGAACCCCTCATCTGACGTCCCTTCATTTTTAGGCTTGGGGATTGGCTAGTCCCAAGTGTATAAAGTTTCAATTTAGGACAAAAACCACCTTATCGCAAGGATTCGAGAATCATTTCTGGAAATGTCAGCTAACCATTATAATACAGCAAGGACCAGCGGTGTGTATATTTTTTAAAAAATCGATCTCCAAGGGCCGATCTTTTTAAAGAATCGACCTCCAAGGGCCGACCTTCTATATCTTAGAAGATCGATCTTTCGAATTTTATGTGGATCTATGTGTTCATTTCGATCGATTCATATTCGAAAATCGCCCATCACTACACTAGACAAAGACTCAATATTCCCTGTTAGTGTAGCCTCAACGGAGGTTATGTGAGCTCGCGAACAACGAAAATATTTTCAGGACGTTTAGCAATTTTGGAAAAGAAGTGCTAACAACAAAAGACTCTGAGGAGTAAATGTAGTTTTTAGTCTAGAATAGTTATAATAAGTAGATTAGTAGGTAATAAATGAAATGCTGATACTGTATGTACATATGTATGTAAAAAAATGTCCAAAAATTTTAATGTTTTTCGACTGTAGCGCAGTTAGCTCTATTTAGAGATGTATTCTATTTATATAGTAATGCAAGAATTATTATTGATGCTGTAAATGAGTACATATAAAGCTATATGAATTTATGAAATACAACATTGTCATACATAAATGAATAACCTAAGAAGAGTTTTGTAACTAAGAGCGAATGATCTTTGTTATGTTTTTTCAATATCAAATAGTAAAAATAATGTTGTGTAGTCGAGAAGGATGGTTTGTTATGAAAAGCGTCTAATCTAATTATATACTGCCGAGGCAGGCAGTGATGTCTCGGAGATTTCTAGGAATTGTCTGCAGCTGTTTCCGGTTTCTGCTCTTGAGCCTCCGCTAAAGAACTCATATTCAGTCTGTGTTCGGTCTTCGAGGTGTGAGGACGTCTCGTTTTGTGCGTGTTTCTGATTTTATTTTTGTATGTTTCCATTGCAACACAAGCCGAGGGTCATCGGGGAGATCCATTGCAACACAAGCCGAGGGTCATCGGGGAGATCCATTGCAACAAAAGCCGAGGGTCATCGGGGAGATCCATTGCAACACAAGCCGAGGGTCATCGGGGAGATCCATTGCAACACAAGCCGAGGGTCATCGGGGAGATCCATTGCAACACAAGCCGAGGGTCATCGGGGAGATCCATTGCAACACAAGCCGAGGGTCATCGGGGAGATCCATTGCAACACAAGCCGAGGGTCATCGGGGAGATCCATTGCAACAAAAGCCGAGGGTCATCGGGGAGATCCATTGCAACACAAGCCGAGGGTCATCGGGGAGATCCATTGCAACACAAGCCGAGGGTCATCGGGGAGATCCATTGCAACACAAGCCGAGGGTCATCGGGGAGATCCATTGCAACACAAGCCGAGGGTCATCGGGGAGATCCATTGCAACACAAGCCGAGGGTCATCGGGGAGATCCATTGCAACAAAAGCCGAGGGTCATCGGGGAGATCCATTGCAACACAAGCCGAGGGTCATCGGGGAGATCCATTGCAACACAAGCCGAGGGTCATCGGGGAGATCCATTGCAACACAAGCCGAGGGTCATCGGGGAGATCCATTGCAACACAAGCCGAGGGTCATCGGGGAGATCCATTGCAACACAAGCCGAGGGTCATCGGGGAGATCCATTGCAACACAAGCCGAGGGTCATCGGGGAGATCCATTGCAACACAAGCCGAGGGTCATCGGGGAGATCCATTGCAACACAAGCCGAGGGTCATCGGGGAGATCCATTGCAACAAAAGCCGAGGGTCATCGGGAAGATCCATTGCAACAAAAGCCGAGGGTCATCGGGGAGATCCATTGCAACACAAGCCGAGGGTCATCGGGGAGATCCATTGCAACACAAGCCGAGGGTCATCGGGGAGATCCATTGCAACACAAGCCGAGGGTCATCGGGGAGATCCATTGCAACAAAAGCCGAGGGTCATCGGGGAGATCCATTGCAACACAAGCCGAGGGTCATCGGGGAGATCCATTGCAACACAAGCCGAGGGTCATCGGGAAGATCCATTGCAACACAAGCCGAGGGTCATCGGGGAGATCCATTGCAACACAAGCCGAGGGTCATCGGGGAGATCCATTGCAACACAAGCCGAGGGTCATCGGGGAGATCCATTGCAACACAAGCCGAGGGTCATCGGGGAGATCCATTGCAACACAAGCCGAGGGTCATCGGGGAGATCCATTGCAACACAAGCCGAGGGTCATCGGGGAGATCCATTGCAACACAAGCCGAGGGTCATCGGGGAGATCCATTGCAACACAAGCCGAGGGTCATCGGGGAGATCCATTGCAACACAAGCCGAGGGTCATCGGGGAGATCCATTGCAACACAAGCCGAGGGTCATCGGGGAGATCCATTGCAACACAAGCCGAGGGTCATCGGGGAGATCCATTGCGATACCACAATTATCATGTAGAATATCAGGTAAGTCTATACATGATACTTTTGCTAAATCATTTTTTTTTTTTTTTTAATATCATAAAAATCCCGTTCATTGCTCATAACTCTGAAAGTATCTATGTCAGAGTACTTCTCAAGGCGTCAAAAGAAATAAATGAATAACCTAAGAAGAGTTTTGTAACTAAGAGCGAATGATCTTTGTTATGTTTTTTCAATATCAAATAGTAAAAATAATATTGTGTAGTCGAGAAGGATGGTTTGTTATGAAAAGCGTCTAATCTAATTATATACTGCCGAGGCAGGCAGTGATGTCTCGGAGATTTCTAGGAATTGTCTGCAGCTGTTTCCGGTTTCTGCTCTTGAGCCTCCGCTAAAGAACTCATATTCAGTCTGTGTTCGGTCTTCGAGGTGTGAGGACGTCTCGTTTTGTGCGTGTTTCTGATTTTATTTTTGTATGTTTCCATTGCAACACAAGCCGAGGGTCATCGGGGAGATTCATTGCAACACAAGCCGAGGGTCATCGGGGAGATCCATTGCAACAAAAGCCGAGGGTCATCGGGGAGATCCATTGCAACACAAGCCGAGGGTCATCGGGGAGATCCATTGCAACACAAGCCGAGGGTCATCGGGGAGATCCATTGCAACACAAGCCGAGGGTCATCGGGGAGATCCATTGCAACACAAGCCGAGGGTCATCGGGGAGATCCATTGCAACACAAGCCGAGGGTCATCGGGGAGATCCATTGCAACAAAAGCCGAGGGTCATCGGGGAGATCCATTGCAACACAAGCCGAGGGTCATCGGGGAGATCCATTGCAACACAAGCCGAGGGTCATCGGGAAGATCCATTGCAACACAAGCCGAGGGTCATCGGGGAGATCCATTGCAACACAAGCCGAGGGTCATCGGGGAGATCCATTGCAACACAAGCCGAGGGTCATCGGGGAGATCCATTGCAACACAAGCCGAGGGTCATCGGGGAGATCCATTGCAACACAAGCCGAGGGTCATCGGGGAGATCCATTGCAACACAAGCCGAGGGTCATCGGGGAGATCCATTGCAACACAAGCCGAGGGTCATCGGGGAGATCCATTGCAACACAAGCCGAGGGTCATCGGGGAGATCCATTGCAACACAAGCCGAGGGTCATCGGGGAGATCCATTGCGATACCACAATTATCATGTAGAATATCAGGTAAGTCTATACATGATACTTTTGCTAAATCATTTTTTTTTTTTTTTTTTAATATCATAAAAATCCCGTTCATTGCTCATAACTCTGAAAGTATCTATGTCAGAGTACTTCTCAAGGCGTCAAAAGATTCTTAATAAATATTCTATAACGTTTCATTATTTAGAAATATAATTGTTTCGCTATTAACCCTGGAATCACAACATGATAAAGCTGTTACAAATCTCACAACGTGTGGTCATATATGACCCCATCCAGTCTTTCGTAATTCTTTTACAAATTTGGTGTTAGGTTTCTGAAATGGTATTTTAAGATGACTACCATGTATAATATAACAATTTATAACCAAATAATCTTATTTAATTGTAAGATGGGGGAGTAGCAACTCAAACATCAAAATACCACAAATTTAGGCATAAGTTTATTTGAATATTTGTCCTATGAATATCAACATTAAATATAACGTTTTCTCCTATAATATTTTGTCTTTATGGCTGCTAGAATAAAAAAATACTATGATATGTAATATTAGTTTAAAAGGGGAAAAATATAGTGACTTGAATGTATACACATTATAATTATCAAAAAAATAAAAATATTGTTATTCATTTTCAGATATACTTTGCCTGTGTTCAGCACACAGACTCTTACTACACTTTGCACAATGTGTTACTGCTATCCTTTCTTTTTTACGATCAAAAACCCCACATCGTATATATGGCCATCCTCTATTTCACTCGTTTCACATACTTCACTAATTTCACTATCCAAAACGTCTCCAAACGCTCTGTTTTTCTCTTCTACAATTTGCCAAAGCAACTCATTGTGAATTTCATCTTCATTGAAAAATAATATATCGTTAGACATACTACATTCGATAAATAAAAATAATACATACACCACAACGTGGGGTCGCCCGTGACCCAAAGTCTTATTATACGCTCACAGGGATAGGGATGAGAAAAGCCTGGCTCTCTATTATGACCACCTTGTCAGGACAGGAAGGTACAGGATCGGACATGTTTAACAGCTGAAATGTGTTGGAAATAACAAATATTTTTAGAACTCAGGGGTCACGGGTGACCCCACTTTGTGATTCCAGGGTTAACCCTGGATTGACAATGCCATTGACATCTACAGTAATGACACTGGTGTAAAATGTACTCCATACTTAGAAAATTTTACAATAAACAAATTTCAGTTTCTTCTTTTCCTTTTTTAAAAAACAACGATGCATAGAACAGGAGCATCAAGGAATAAATTCAAACAATCAGGAAAAGATTTAATAAAATTCACAAAATAGCTAGGAAATCCTAAAACTCAATATTCTTCATTCGCTAAACAATTATCCTGAAAAAAATATTACTAAACTGAAAATATTTTTAAAAAACAGTAAACTAGAATGATCAAAAGCCATACAAAATAGGAACATCAGAAAAATAAATTGAGACTCGTTAACAATAAATTGAGACTCGTCGTGCTGTCAAATTGAGACTCGTTAACATTTAACACATTTTAGTGATCGGTGTTCTCACAAAATGAATATCTCACGGGTTTGTCGAGGGTAACGAAAGATTTTGAAGGTTTATCAGGACTTGATTCATCTCACAAAACAACAAGCATCAGTGTCTTCAGTGGTTTTGGTATGTTCTCCAGTTAGGCACAAACTGCCACCTGAGCTGTCACCAGGTAGACCACATAAAAGAAAAAACCCTTTTCTGGGAAATTTTCACACCATTTTGTCACTTGGAAAGCCAAGTGTTGTTGATCTTGTCTCTACTGTTTTTTTTTTTGTTTTTTTTTTTTTTTTTGTAGTTTACGTCTCTTCTGGGTAATTTGTTGATTTTGTCTCTTCTGGGTAAAAGGAGGTTAGAGCCGTCTATATGTTTTATGGGCGTTGTTTTCTTTTTAAATCTCAATAGGTATTCATTATTATTTTAATTATTATTAGCTTTCATAAAATGTTAGTAATGTTAGATGGATGGATCGATTAGGTGCTTTAGGGCAGAAAATGTCTTCACCGCCCTGAAGTGTAATGTTAGAGAGTCGTGTATATGTCGTGAAAGGGTTTGTAATTTTGTGTTTAGGACAGTGCTGCGCTTCAAATTCAGCATTTTTGACAATGAACTGTTATTTTGATAATTGGTATTCTATTTTGTTTTTTGTTTTTTCGGTACTAATGTCATTGCATACTACTAACACTAATATTACTTACTA
Organism: Gonocerus acuteangulatus; assembly: GCA_946811695.1. NCBI lineage: Eukaryota > Metazoa > Arthropoda > Insecta > Hemiptera > Coreidae > Gonocerus > Gonocerus acuteangulatus. Next base: position 35,326,619 of record OX328130.1, on the reverse strand, counting down.
ATACAACTATTTGTACTAAAACTAATACGAATATACAGTATAGCAATATTAATACAAATAATAGACTACATTGGTGCTTATGACCACCCACAGTAGTAGATGCACCAAAATATACACAAAAAAAATACACTACATAACGATATTAACATTTATTTTTTTTCCTCTTGTATAAGTAATGTTGAAATCACCTAATCATATCATCAATTTTTTTTTTGACAGAATATTTTTAAGGGTAAGCTTTAATCATGTAAATGAGAGTGGAGGGAAAGTAATGTTCACAATATGAAAAAAGAATAATAATTTGGAAGAAGATATACAAAATAAAATAAAATTCTGTTTTGAAAGTAAGAACTGCCATTAAACTTTAATCAAAACTGAAGGGAATACAAAACATCCAACGCACTTTTGCATTTCGAGTGTACAATGGGGCAAGATGACAATGAGAACAAAACGAAAAAGATCATAAAGTTCATTTTAAAAAGATATTTGTATGAGGGTAGGGGGGGACGGCGTTCCCGGACGGTGGAACTCATTTCGATAAAAGGGGGGAATGCTGTAAAAAGGCAGGATGAGGAAGAGGAAGAAAAAAACAGGTTCGGATTAATGTTGAACCGCAGTACTTCATCAGGATCCAAAAACATTTCGATGCTTTCAAAGATATTGGCTCTTCTTTTTTACGCTTTCGACGATTTTTGTCTTCTGGGGGTCTTCGATCTAGCCATCAGTCCATTGTATTTTCTAGACTTGTTATTACAGGCTTCTCCTAAACATGTCGTCAGACAGGAGCTGCGCGAATATGCATTTCCACAGAAGATACAAGTATTCCTGAAAAATAATCTACATACCTTCAAAATAAATATGAATAGTTTTGTCCTTTTAGCACTTTCCTCCGAAGGAAAGTAGCTATTGAGGTTGCATATGACGGAATTTTTGACAAATTTCTTCGAATCTTTATCGATCCTACCTAGTAGACACCGAAAATGACCCCCGTTCATATATATATATATAGTTATATATGAGTTTTTGTTTTTTCGCTACGAAACTTGGAATGTAGTATTCTCCCATCAAACCAACGAAATCGGTCCATCCGGAGGGGGAGCCAAAGTAGTCAATTGCTAATGCCAGCCATAATATTTGTTATATTTTAACGAAACTCGGTATTCGTTGTGGTCAACTGAAGAGAAAAATTTGTTATAAAAATAAACTAAATCGGTTGACTAGAAGGAGGGGGGGGGGGGTTTACTCCGGACAGAAATTACTAATTTCCTTATACCGGTCGTAATTTCTGTTGTATTGAACCGAAAATCTTTATACGTCCTGTCTATCTAATAAGAAGTGATATGAAAATTAACTAAATCGGCCTATCGGAAGGAGGGGGGGAGGTGTTACTTTGTACTATGTTTGAATTGAATTCTTCCGCCAAACGTAGGCTCGCGAAACTCATCAAGATCAATAGATGAATATGTGAAGCTTTCTGTATTTAGTACGTAGCGTAGTACCTCGCATGCACAAAAGTCTGGAAGGAAATTAATTACAAAATTAATAATTGAAACAGCTGATCATAAAAATGCAAATGAGTAGAACAATTTATGTTTTTATTTTATTTATCGATATAGGTTATTTTAAGCAAATTATTCAGGAATGCATTCGACACGACCCAATTCTGAGGAAAGTGCTTAGTTATGCAGCTCCTGCGTGACGGCCTTTTATAATAGTTATGAAGTGCTGGCTAAATTATTAGTTTTCTCCCAGAGTTTACAATTATCGCAGTTTAATCTTTAAAGATGACACAGTTTCTGCGAGTCGCATTATTTTATCTTTATAATTTCCTAGTATTTCTAGACGTAGGGATTTGTATTGAAATGACACCGTCGCCGACGATATGTACGAATTATTAAATAATTCGTACATATCGTCCCTAACATGTCAAACTATCGAATATGAAAAGCGGTACTTTTCAAGAGAGCAAGATAAAGCTTTAATAATAATAAAAAAAAAATCAGTCCCGTAACAGGCCACGAGGGCCCTGAGGGGCAGATACTATAGAGGTATCTGATTCATGACCATACGGCACACCAGAGAGATAATTTGGTCAGTACTATGCTCCGGCCGCCCGATTTTCTCCTTGGCTGCTTCGACTGCTGGAGTCATTAGCACCCAAGGTACCCATTATTAAATTAATTAAAGGCTGGGTTGGCCTAGGGACGGTAGGGAGGCCGATTTCAACCCATGAACGAAGACACTAGAAGAAAAAATCTTTAGTGCTTGCTCGGGATTTGAACTCAGGCCTCCAGCTTATTAGTCCAGTGCTCTACCACTGAGCTAACCTCGCCCCCTGATAAACCTTTAATAGTGATTCCAAAATCAGAGCCTTTACAATAAGAAAATTTTACATATTTTTTCTATGTCTACTCTTAATAATTTTTAGATGAAATTATGAAAAAAACTGTTTAGTCTTTTTTAATGAAGAAGAAATCATATTCGTAAGTTTGCATCTTAGTGCTAATAAGTGATTTTTCTTGGATCGCCGTTTCAAATTGTCGAATGTGATATTTTCAATAGTTTGCTGATTCCGGTAGACTAACTTTATAAATATTTGCACTTTCAAATTAACGAATGTGACGCATTCGACATTATGCATTGCACTAATTCTATAGTATTAAAAATCAAAGTAACGAATATACCATTTTCGCCAGTTTGCCGTGTCAGTTTTTGGTATCAAAAGTAGGAGCAAACTAGCGGACGAACATATTCGATACATTGTCGAAGTAATATATACAGTGGCTCACAGTCAAAATTATGCAAGATATTTACTTTTAAAAAATATATATTTAATACCAACCCACAATTTATTCTGAAAAATCTTTGTTTACAAAAATACAGTATGATCATCAGGCTAGAACATACAATTGTTAAAAATTTATTTGAGATCAAATCATAAGATTAAACAAAAACTTTGTAAATTAATATTCTTTTCTAAGGTCACAGTGAAAATGATGCAAAATGGAAAACGTCCAAAAATTCAAAAATATTTATTATTTATGAGATTCAAACAATTGGGCATGAATTGGACAAGCTTTTCTGTGCAAGATAGACATATCTTCTCCCATTCTTCTTGACGCGTCTTTATGTGATATTCTTGGTTGGATAGTTTATGTTTCCTCACTTCTGTTTCTAATTAACTTCATAAATCCTCTGTGACATTGAGGTCCAGTGATTAGTGGGGTGATTTTATAGTTTTGGAGCTATTATGCGAACCCATTCTCTTGCGAGATAAGAAGAATACTTGGGATCAATATGTCTATAAAAAGCAAAATAATTTATTATTCCGAACTTGGTTGCAATATTTTCTTGAGGATGTCACAGGATTATTGTTTATCCATTGTTTCCTCAATAAAATGATGATATGCTACCACCGAAGCAGCCATACTCCCCCAAACCATAACATGATCACCGCAATGTATGATGTTCAGGCGAAGATGATTCCCATGGAGCTCTTGATCTGCCTTTCTCCAGTCGAAATTTGTTCTATCAGGGCCAAAAAGTGAATTTTGACTTATCCAAAAACAAAACAGTTCTCCAGAAGTCCATCTCTTCTTGAAATAATTCTTGGGAGAAGTAATTTGCATCTTTTTATATTTCTCGTTGATGTAAGAATTTTGCCTTGCAACTCTACCATTGTATTGCCTTTATTTTTTAAAACTCTTTGAATGGTTTCAGCACGCACCGTTTTATTTAAACTTTTTTTAACTAATGTAGCCTAGTTTGCAGCACTTAATTTTGAATTATTTTTTATTTGGCACATAATCCACCGTTTGTCATTGCCAGTAAAACGTTTCTGTTGTAATGACTCTAGATTTTCTTATTATTCTGTTTTCTTTTTTAAAACGTTCAATAAGATTTTGAATAGTCGCATAAATCCTATTGATAATAGTGGCGATTTCATGTTGTTTTGCCCATTTTAAAATTGTTAATCACTATTTATCATTCGGAAATAGTTGTACGCGTACCAAATTTACGCAGATGCTCGAACAAGACTGTTTACTTTTATTCATATTGTTTATTTTCGGTTTTATTAAAAGAATGAAAAGTAATTAAAATATTCGTAATCTTATGTCCCCAAAAATTAAGGAATATTTATTTTTTAAGCGGAACTAAACTTTGCATCTTTTTCACTGTGACCTTCAATTCCTATGAGTTTTAATGAAGAATTTTTTTTCTATTTGTATAAATGTAGTAGAGTTGATTTGATTACCTGACTTCAATGTATGACAATGAATCATTATGCCCTAGTGTGCATTGGCATTTAAATAGTAACAAATTGAGAACAAATAGCAATAGAAATGGAAATCTTGGTTTGAATCATTTTGACTGTGAGCCACTGTAGCAAAATGATCACTTTATTTAAGGCATTTACGGCAATTCTTTTTTTTTTTTTTTTTTTTTTTATAATTTATTTATGAGCACCCCGCATTGACAGCGTTTCGCCCAGGTACACATATAAAATAGAAATACATAACAACAACAAAATAGTTACAATATTACATAATTACAAATCCAATTACATTATTGTGTGTTTTAATCTAATTATACAATTAAGTTTGTGAATAACATACAGCTAAAAGTAAAATTAACTAGTAAAAAACAATACATTTTTAAGAAAAACTTATAATTATAAAGGAAACGAAGAAAATAGTTCCTATGTACAATATAACTATATATAATCGCAACAGTTTCTATTTACAATATAGGTTCTATGCATAATATGACAACATACATAAGAACAATAGCCCCATGTACAATCAATAGGAAGGATCCTATGTAAAATAATGATGAATAAATCACGTCATGAGTGATGTTTATAAAAAGAAAAAAGGGAAAAAAAAACAAAACAAAAAAAAAACAAAAAAAAACTTTCAACGGCGATGTTAAAAGCATAGTTTGGGTCGTCTAGACAATCAAAGACAACGAATTGAGAAAATTAAGTGGTTGTTGTAATAAATACTACACACACATGTTGACTATTTGAGGAGTTTGGTCTGGGGTTTGTTAAATTTTGTTAAAAATATTGTTGTCTTTAAGAAAGGTAAGTATAGCGTTGATATGGTGACTGCTATCACGGAGTTGTTCGTTCATGTCTCGTGGAATTTCCAAGTCTTGTCTCAAATTACAGTCTGTCAGTATATGTTGAACTGTGAGGTCTTTGTTACAGATTTGGCACAGTGGTTTATCGGCAATTCTAAAAAGGCCTAGAGTTTCGACAATTTGCCACAAGCCGTATCGTCCGCAATGCAAGAGTAAATTATCAAACCTGACGGGCATGGTCCATTTACAAATGATCAGGCAAATGGCAAATGTTTAAAAACCCAATAAATAAAATATTCAATAGATTAATTTCTACCATTTTCCTCAATGGTGACAATCCCTCAACTTTGAGAACTTTCAGAATTTCCAATTGAGTTTAAATGCGATTGGCTTATATAAATATTCGGAATTAGGATAGCAATAGCATATTCCTAATGGAATAAAAAGTCAAAATTACATACTACAGTTAAAAGATAGATAGATAATAGTTTATTAGCATATGTACATGACGTTGCCATGATGTTTGGCCATTCATTGTTATTTTGATAGTGTTTCTTATAAAATAGCAAAGTACTAACAGGACAAAAATAACATAATAATTAGTATAACATAACTAAAGTTTTACAATCTATCAAATAAAAATAACTACATAATATCATGGTAAATAGATACTTAGAAAGCATAAATGAAAGTAAAATATATAACTTAATATTATGAGCTATAGCATACTTTTATAGAAAGGAAAATACATTATTTAAGTCTTCAATACTTTTAAAAATTAAAATAGTTTCTAGTGATAATTCCTCACTGTTATCTACTAAGTATGAGTGAAGGTATTGTTGTCTGTATATTTTAAAGGTAGAGCAATGTAGTATTATGTGATTTAATGGTTTATAAATAAGATTTCCACACCACTTACATATTTCATCTAATTTTGAAACATGAATTTTATTTGTGTGATGTCAATTTTTGTATACTGATATTGAACATTAGGTAATTTTCAGGCTGAGGATGTGAATAATTGCAAAATAGTCTATCGATTAGATTGTATTTTGTATGAAGTGCACGTTTAATATCAATGGATTTTAAATTTTTTGCAACTTTTTCTATTATGGAATGTTTATTAGATAGTAATTTTTGAGGATTAGATAATAAACAGTCATGTTTGAGGATTAGAAAGATTAGTGAAGTATTCCTGTACATAGTTGGAGGCAGCGAGCATTTTAATTTGGGAGATCCAGTTAGAATCTAAATTTTGCTCTTTTTTGTCTAAGCCTACTAACTTATTAAAAGTCCATCACGCAGGCGCTGCATAACTAAGCACTTTCCTCAGAATTTTTGTAGTGTAGACAACATTACTGAATAATTTGCTGTAAATAACCTATATAAATAAAATAAAAACGTGAATAGCTCTGCTCAGTTACATTTCTTATGAGAACTGTTAAATTATTAATTTTGTAAATAATTTGCTTCCAGAGTTATGCTAATACATGATACTGTACTACTATTAAATAAATATTACAATACACAAAAACGTCATACGAGTGGTAGAAAGCGCTCCTTGCGGCGGCCTTGCGAACCTACGTCTAGTGGGCTATTCTCTTGAAATATATTACAAAGTAAATCCCCCCCCCCTTTCCGATAGACTGATTTAGCTCATTTTCACACCACTTCTTTTTCATGAGTTACCCACGAATTATACCGCGTTTCGTTACAATATAGCAGAACTTACGACCGGTATGAGTATATTAGTACTTTAGGCCCGGAGTAAACCCCCCGCCCCCCCTCCAAATAACCCAATTTAGTTTTTTTTTCGCAACCAATTTTTCTCTGTTGATTACAACCACGAATACAGAGTTTCGTTGAAATGTAACAAAAATTGCGGTTGGTAGTGGCAAATTGGGTCCGGAGTAAACCCCCCCTCCTAATGAAGCGATTTAGTTTATTTTTGCAACGTATTTCTCTCTTTAGATCAGCATAACGAATACCGAGTTTCGTTGAAATATAACAAAAACTACGGCTGGCATGGTCGAATTAGTGTTTTGGGTTCTGGGTAAACCCCCCTCCCGGTGGACCGATTTTGGTGGTTAACGAACTCGTTCAATCGTTTGCTAATTGAACGCTATATACCACGTTTCGTAAAGAAAAAACAAAAACTCTGGCCGCTATCATGTTAACAGACATATATACACACACACACACACATATATATATATATATATATATATATATATATATATATATATATATATATAAATTTTAACGGGGGTCATTTTCGGTGTCTACAAGGTGGGATCGATAAAGATTTGAAGAAATTTTTCAAAAATTCCGTCATGAGTGCAACCTCAATAACTACTTTCCTTCGGAGGAAAGTGCTAAAACGTCATACAGTTAATAACAGTAATAAATATAAATAAAACTAGTAATACCGCTGTAACTATTAGTATGAACCTAGTAGAGTGGGTAGAACACAGTCCAGAGGGGACCCACAAACCAAGGGGTTGCTCGTGGTCGGGGCATAAATTGTGTGATGTTGCATTATCTATGGTCTACCGACCACACATGTGCAACGTGGCTTTTATCTACTCCGCTTAGTGTAACAACAATTATTGATGTCAAAATTATATTTTAAAATCTCTGAGGTCTTATTAGTCCAGTCAATTTAGCTACGAAAATAGTGTCGATAAAAAAAATTGGTGGAAGTCTGGTAACAGTTTTATTTCTTCAACTAAGCAACAAATATCAATAGCATGATTTTTTTCCAATTTCTGATTTGAGCTGGAGCCATAATATGCGGAAAACCTAGGAATTTTGGGACTTTTAATGGTTTTTCTACGCGTCATCTGAAATAAAGCATTTTATCCGCAAATTGGTCCATAAACAATCCATTTCCTGTCTGCTCTGTTTTGCTTCAGAATCAGGCTTCTTGGGGTCGCTGGTTACGCTGAGCCTTAAGAAACAAGAACTACAATGTTTCCAAAAGAGACAAGATCAACAAATTACCCAGAAGAGAAGAGATCAACAAATTACCAAGAAGGGACAAGAACCACGAATTACCCAGAAGAGACAACATCAACAAATTACCCAGAAGAGACTAGAACCACGAATTACTCAGAAGATACAAGATCAACAAATTACCCAGAAGAGACAAGAACCACGAATTACCCAGAAGAGACAAGATCAACAAATTACCCAGAAGAGACGAAAACCACGAATTACCCAGAAGAGACAAGATCAACAAATTATCCAGAACAGTCAGGAACCAAATATTACCCAGAAGAGACATAATCAACAAATTACCTAAAAGAGACAAGGACCACAAATTAATCTGAAGAGACAAGAAACACAAACCACAACTTACCCAGAAGAGATCGGAACTCAACTGACGTTATAGAATTTTACTTCACTTTCTTTTCGATCTTACAAATAACTAACAGAAGACTCATTCACATGATTATACTCAGACCAATAGGAACAATTGACAACTCTGAGGATCCCCGAAGCCCTCCAACTCATACAAAATTTAATTAGTGAAAACTTCTTCCTAAAAATAGCTAACACTCCAGACTTTGTATCTACATAATGAACTCACGATTTCATTTATTTAATCTATATCCAAAACACTCTATATAAACCTCAATCGTTAAGGCAATCCTAATTATCTAATAAACTCTTTTTCGTCTTATCAAATCCCAAATAATCGCGTTTGCCTACCATAGCACCAGCAAATCTATCTTTTCTGTGAGCCCGTAAGAGAAAAAAACTCAACGTCCTACAAACGGGCCTCGAAGCCGCAACTCCTCTATCCACCATACCACACGGAGACCCTCCTCTAGTTATTGGCTGGATTCCATCAGCGAAACATGCATCCTGCCCTATATTGCTCCGGCGTTGTGAGTATAGATTTCCCGTCTTGACTCCGGACTGAATCGAGCTGGGTTATATTAAAGTGGCATTGTTCTCTGACGGATATTAATTATTGTATCTGCCGCCCTGGCGCGCCATCATCGCTCACATTCTACCCACCCCCAACCATCCCCGCCCCCTGGTGAGATTATGAGAATACTCCCTAATGTGGGGATTATGGATAACGAGATTGCCATTCTCTGCTTTCAAATTTAGTTAAACCTGAAATTTGTTGAGTGTATTAGTAATTTTAGAAAAATTGTTTTTGGTTTGTATAGAACTGGACCAATCCAACTTGTAAGCTGAACAAAATTGCGCCCCAGCACTACTTACTTATAATTACTAATTACAATAACTGAAATTAGAAAAGGTTTCTAACATCAAATTTGGGTAGTTACAGTCGTCCAACTCAATGTTTCTTAGAACTTTCGGATATGTTCTTATATATTTCGAAACCGGTTAGAGCCTTGAGGGAAATATAATGTATCAATTCGAAAGATCTTATATTTCACTTGCAATTTTTGATAAAGCGATTCCTATCGGAGGAATCGGTGCTTAAATGGCAGAGTTGGGCATTATTCAATAATAAATCAAAAAATGTATTGAATAAGAATTTATTTGTTGAATAAATTATTCATCCTCTGATTTATTTTTTATTGAATGAATTGGGTTGGCTTAAATTCAATAATTTTTTATTGAATAAAAATTTATTCATTCAGTTATTCATTGACTGATATTTTTTTTAATGAATAATTAATTATTTTTCATACTTTATTTATTATTTTTATACATTTAAAATAATATGGTTCATGGAACAATAAACTCATATTCTTCAATAAACACTATCACTTAAATAAATAATTTTCATTAAAAGTGCGAAGAAGTTTAATGAACTTAGGTGTTTTTATTACAAAGGTTTGTTAAAATAAATCATTTATTTTTAAAGAAAAATTCAGTCAAATGAAGCAATTTAATTAAAAAAATTGTTTTAAAAAACCACGCAAGCGTTGGCGGCATTTATAGGTAATTGTTAGCAAGAAAGCAGATAGGACGGGATGTTATCATTTACATTTTGATAATAATGTTTTTATTACCCCTTTTGATGTGCATATTAACTATAGGTTGCTATGTTATAGGCCGTAAAATATATTTTTCTAATAATTATATTACCAATATATTATATGTCTTATAGACTAGATCTGTGGACGTTACCGAACTGCTTACATATGGCAGTCATCAAATTAAAGTAATAATGAAAAGTCTGAAAATCACTAACAAATACACAATATTGTGATTTATTTTAACACTTAATTTTGTTTTATTATTTCTTTTAACGGATATAGTGGGATTATAGTGCAACAAGCAAAATAGGCAGCGCACAAATAAAATAAATTATAAATTAGTATGCATGGTGGTGAGGGTTAAGGCGAGAGCACTTAACACTCCGTGCCAAAGGTCGTGGGTTCGATTCCCACTAGGGGTGGTAGCTTTTCTTTCGAAAAAAAGAAAAGGCATCACCCCTATCCTGGCTAGAAAAGAGTGGTAACCTATAGATAACCCGTCCTAAAATTCGTAGTTAATAATAAATGGACGTTACAATTTAAATAAATAAATAATTAAAAAAAAAATGTATTCGAATAAATAATTTTTATTCAATAAAACGTTTTATTAATAAATCATTTTCATTCAATAAATCATTGTTATTCATTAATGAATAAAAATAAAAAGTTACGTTATTCACTAATAATGAAAGTTACGTTATTAATTGACCGAATACTGAATGAAAAAATATTCATTATTCAGAATGAAATAACAGATTTTTTATTCATTACTCATTATTCTGAATGATTTTTTCCCAACACTGTAAAATGGAGTAGATACTGTCAGTTTCCAGTTGCGGTGCCAAAAATCTCGCTTTGCTTTGATAATTCATTTTACAGTTTTACATTTATTTACATTTTTCAAGAAAGATAAAGACAAAATATTAACTGTTCCACTTTTAAGATTCTCAAATAACCCAGGGGGTAAGAACGGAAACGACCAGGTCCATTGAGTTGAACAAACTGTAGTTAAAACTACCTAATTACAATAACTGAAATTGGAAAATAATTATAATAACTTACTTCGAATGTTATTATGTTGGTCCTTATATAACTATATTTTTTGTGAAGTTGCAGTATGTAGTTAACTTTTTTTTGTAGTTAACTACTTTCAGGAAATATTAACAAAATATCTGGCATTTATCGTGTTAAGAGACATATATATATATATATATATATATATATATATATATATATATATATATATATATACATATATATATATATATATATATATATATATATATATACAAATTTTAACGGGGTTATTTTCGGTTTCTAATTGGTAGGATCGATGAAGATTTGAATACATTTTTCAAGAATTATTTCATGAGTGCAACCTTAATAGCTACGTTCCTTCAGAAATTGCAAAAACTATAGAATAATTGCATAGTAATTTATAATTTATTTTATTTGTGCGCTGCCTATTTTGCTTGTTGCACTATAATCCCACTATATCCGTTAAAAGAAATAATAAAACATAATTAAGTGTTAAAATAAATCACAATATTGTGTATTTGATAGTGATTTTCAGACTTTCCATTATTACTTTTATTTGATGACTGCCATATGTAAGCAGTTCGGTAACGTCCACAGATCAAGTCTATAAGACATATAATATATTGGTAATATAATTATTAGAAAAATATATTTTACGGCCTATAACCAAGCAACCTACAGTTAATATGCACATAAAAAGGTGTAATAAAAACATTATTATCAAAATATAAATGATAACATCCCGTCCTATCTGCTTTCTTGCTAACAATTACCTATAAATGCCGCCAACGCTTGCGTGGTTTTTCCTTAATAAGTTCAAGCTTTGCCCTTTATTAAGAGCCTTCTGACATTATAGTGGCACCTTTGACGTCATAGGTCGTTACAAACCTCTCCTGCCTTTATTATCCCCGGTCTCTCTTATCAGAAAGTATGCTTCAATATAAAGAGTTATGATTTCTCAGCATTTTTTTTAGAGAAAAATATTACATCTCGCCGATATATTTTTATTATTTCTGATGGAGTAATTTATTTATTTGTTGTTGATTGTCCGCATTTTTGGCGAATAGGATCTGTTATCTCTGTGTGAGTTGGTTGAGGCGCTGCACTAAACGACTTCATAAACTCATCAATGCTCCCTGATTTAGACCAAGTACATTTAAAGTAAACAAAACAATATTGTCATAAAAAAAAAGAAGATTAGAATTAAATTAAAAGCAAAAATATGATTTGGTATTTGTTAGCTTGTTGAAAATAGAACTGCATTGTACTACGTATATGGTTATGTAACTATTTGCCCCAAGCTGTAAGTGACGATTATATTTTATGTAATTAGGCAAATTAGGTTATTTTTTGCAAATAGGCTAGTGCTGCATCAATATGTTGGGTGCCTTCATTATCTTGAATTGTTTTCATTATGTTTTGAGAGTTGTCATTAACAACTGTATATGTATATATATATATATATATATATATATATATATATATGTATATATCTGTACATTACTAAAAACACTACTACTGTTTTACTAAGTATTTAACATTATCTCTTCCCTTTGAAATATCATTGAAATCTTGTCAATCATGTATGATTTTTTTTTTTTTTTTTTTGTTTTTTTTTTTTTTTTTTTTTTTACTGCGCATCTACATCCAGGCCATTAGCGCCGCATGAACCCTGATATTGCCAAATCGTTAAGATTATATATAGGATGTATCGCAAATAGATGACAATACTACAGGGGGTTAAACTGGACGAAAAATGTAGTTTAACGCCACAAACTACATATTTCTATTTCTCTCCGTTCTAGAAATATGGCCTTCAAAACATTCTTTAGAAATAACGTGTTTTTTTTTTTGTAGTACAGCTCCAATTTTCTCTGATTACTAACATTTTTTTTTCAAGATTCATTACATTTTTAAAATCAGCATTAAATTCGCTCTAAGGCTAATACCCATTCAATGTTCAAGATCATATCATTCAAACCGTAATATCAATTCAAAAAGTATAAATTAATAAAAGCTTCTGGTTTTCGAAAATCACTACTCTACCAAAAATAATCCTGCACAATGCCGAAAATCACGAAAGTTGTATAATTTAATCAGCTTTCAAACGGTATACTCAGAATTGAGATTATCTCTCAATTGCATAGTGTTATTTGAATTCTTGAGTGAAAAAAACATCAAATAAATAAAAGTAATAGCACATTTATTTTTGTGATGTTATCAGAAATAAATGAAATTTATTCTTGATGAAATTGATTTTCAATGATTATAGTGAGTCTTACATAAAAGTTGCCTACAACTGCTGGCTACACATTTTATAATAATCAATTTTTTTTAAATAGATAAATTCTTTATCAACCACCAACTGTATTGGTATATTTCTGACTATACTGAAACTATATTTCTGAATTCGTTGTAATCTACTGAACCGTTCATGTTAAAAATTACAACAGATACTCTGCAGTGTTTATAAGTTGAATTAATTGGGAATTATATTGTGTTTTAGTACAAAAAACTCTATGCTGACAAGTTCTATTTCCTTTTTTTTCAGACTTGTTTAATTTTCCTTGAATGAGTTATTTTCTGCCATCATCCGCAATCCACATCTCCACAAGGGTCCATGGAGTTCTCATTTGCGAATGAATGGTTCTTGTGGCACCATAAGCATGTCCGATCATACTACCTAAATTTGAGTATAGTATCTGAGACCCTATATAAACGTAAAGTTCCATTAACCATCCTTCTAGTGTTAATTACCTCATACATAAGTAACTAGACCAAATAACAAATTAATCTGTATGCAATGTAACTGCAAGACTGCAACTTACTACATTCTCAAATAGAAGGGAGTCAGCAATTTACTAGCCTATTAAAGTAAGGATTGAATCCACCGAGTGAATCTAGTTTTGCAACTAGTTCTCTGCAAGTTGGCTGCTGCTCTGGCGGAAAATAGTGCTCTCAAGTTGTTGTGAACCACCGCTGCTGTTTCTGCAGCAAATATAACTTCCAGGATTCCACAGCTTGCTTGCTCAGTTCTCTGGAGATGTTGGGGAACATCTGTTCTAGCGTTCCTATCTCCTAAGGGGATCAATATAGAGTTCTAAGCAAAATTAAAACATTAAACCTTATCGACTGAAAATTAAGTTGCAAAATAGTTCTCGCGGATCTAAAAGATAAAATATTATTATTTGAATAGGCGGAAGGTCATGCATATATAAAACTCGTCAACTTCACTTTATACGGTTTATTTTATGCTCCACATGTTTCGCGTCTCTTGACGCTATTGATCAGTATGGACGTGGCCCTACCTGTGGAAGGTCTTCCGCAGCTAAGGCTAAATTTATGTATATGTAATTAAGTTGCTCCTGAAGAGGCGTCAAGAGACGCGAAACATGTAGAGGATAAAATGAAGCACATAAAATGAAGTTGACGAGTTTTATACATGCATGACCTTCCGCCTATTCAAATAATATATTGAAGGAAAAAAAGGGTCACAATTTTATAAGATAAAATATTAATTCTGATAGGTGCAGGGAATTCCTCAGGTAGTCAAAAATTGCATTAACGTAATAAATATAATATATCAAACATTTTTTATTAATTTTTTTGGTATCAAACATGCAGCCTTCAATTTTAACCACAGAATGCCCAACAGGAGGTTTTTGTAGCAAACTTTTCCTTCATTCATCCATATCTCTGGCCATAAAATTCAGAAAAATTAGGGGTGAAAATATATTTGTCAAAAATACGTTCAACAATAATACGGGCGTGGCCAGTACCTGAATGGGTCACCGAACATGTGCTGTTGACATTATACAAGAGTGGCAACCTATAGATAGCCCAAGTGTGGATACGCTGTTAAACACAAAAAAGCAATTAACAAAAAATAAGAGGATGGTGATACACATTTTTTACAATTTTTGTTTCCATACAAACTCTTTTTCTTTTTTTTTATTTAAAAGTTTAATTCTTCCAAAAGTATGAATTATGTAAAAATTGCAATGTAAAACGTAAAATTAAATTTTTAGTCGAAAAGATCAGAAATCTGGTATTTCGGAAAAATAGTACTCAACATGTTTAAGTATTTTTTCACTTATTTTCCCCCCAAAAGTTTTTTTTTGATAAATAATAACGCATTAGAAGACCAAAAAACGTATTTTTACATGAAGCACGTAGGAGTGCAGAAAATCGGACCGTTTTAGAGCCTGTCAGAGAGCGAACAGACAAATATATAAGCGGGCTATGGAACGAGGGAGAAACCGCGCTAAAAAAACTGTTAAAAATGAAGTTTCACGCCCTCAAAACACAATTTCTTTCAAATTTTGTACAATAACGTATTTTGATGCACTAAACACGAATACGTTAAAAAAAAACCTTCGCATTTAACTAGGAAAGAAGTTACTAAGCACTAAAGTTAATAGAATAATTAATAGAATTCTATTAATTTTAGCGAGTAGGATTGACTGGGGTTTTGTTATCTTCTTGAGCGATCGTAGCGAGCGGAAACGCATAGCACGTATGCCCTTAAGCGACAGGTGACGACGGGTGAGGATGCCCTTAAAATTAACAATATTTTTGAATAAATGGTTTCTGAATATTTCAATTGAGAGTTCTCTGTTTCCCAATGTTACATATCTGCGAATGCGCGTGTTTACAAATACGCTGTTGACGCCTAGTTTTATAACCTTCCTAAAAGTGAACTTTAGTGCTTAATATTATATTCTATTAGATTTAGCGAGTTGGATTGACTGGGGTTTTGTTATCTTCTTGAGCGAGCGTAGCGAGCGGATACGCATAGCATGTATGCCTTAAAGTCGTCACAAATTTAGTTTACATTAGCTCTCATAACACGCATAACAGTGAACTTTAGTGCTTAATAAATCTTTCCTAGTTAAATGCGAAGGGTTTTTTTTTTTTTTAACGTATTCGTGTTTAGTGCATCAAAATACGTTATTTTACAAAATTTGAAAGAAATCGGTTTTGAGGGCGTGAAACTTCATTTTTACCAAAAAAACTGAGTGAGCAAACACAAGTCTAAGAGAAACACACGCCTACAATCTTTACATATAATCATCTCCGGTTGAAAAAACTACAGCGATTTTCTAATTTAAACAGCCACTGTTGGATTTTGTTTAATAACTTCTAAAATGTTTCTAAGTAACAGGTGTTGTTGTTCTAAATTACTTCCACACCTCCAACAGGTGCGCCTGAAAACCCCCCGATATAACAAATAGGGCCAAGGATCTAATATTGTTCCTTTAGCTGTCTCTCCTCTATTATCATATATATTATATATATATATATAATTATATATATATATATATATATATATATATATATATATATATATATATATATATATGGTAAAAATGAAGTTTCACGCCTTCAAAACCGATTTCTTTCAAATTTTGTACAATAACGTATTTTAATGCACTAAACACGAATACGATAAAAAAAACTTTCGCATTTAGCTAGGAAAGAAGTTATTAAGCACTAAAGTTCACTGTTATGCAGGTTATGAGAGCTAATGTAAACAACTAAATTTGTGACGACTCTAAGGCATACATGACTTTAACGCATAAATGACGACTTTAAGGCTTACGTGCTTACGCTCGCTCAAGAAGATAACAAAACCCCAGTCAATCCAACTCTCCAAAATTAATAGAATATAATATTAAGCACTAAAGTTAGGAAGGTTATAAAACTAGGCGTCAACTGAATTGTTGAAGATTGAAGTTCGGTAGGCGCGAATTAGAACGATAATTATAAAGGCATTAGCTAATTATTAAGGGATTTCTCATATATAATACTTTTCATGAACGAAACAAGAAATGTGAAGAGTGTTTCATTATTTAAAAAAATGATTGTGAATAAATAACTGCTGATGAATTTAGATAATTTATGATAAATTTCAATAAAACTTCCTTAGTACGAACTTTTCCAAACCCGCGCAGGCGCATGTTGACAAATTTAGTTGTTTACATTAGCTCTCATAACCTGCATAACAGTGAACTTTAGTGCTTAATAACTTCTTTCCTAGTTAAATGCGAAAGTTTTTTTTATCGTAATCGTGTTTAGTGCATCAAAATACGTTATTGTACAAAATTTGAAAGAAATCGGTTTTGAAGGCGTGAAACTTCATTTTTACCATATAGGTATATATATACATATATATATATATATATATATATATATATATATATATATATATATATATATATATATACGTGGGGTGATCAAAAAGTTCCAGGACTGTTTAGATTGCGCGGCAATGGAGTGCCATAGAGCAGTGCGGTTGGCAGCATTGTTTATCGTGACTCTTCCTGAACTCAGCTGTTTATTCAGATTGTTGATAACCTTCTTCATTGTAAAGTTACTGCTGTGTTCGTAAAAAAAGTTTTTTGTGTTCGGCGATTTCTTGAAATGAATGAAAAGGAAGAGCAACGCGTTTGCGTAAAGTTTTGTGTGAAGTTGGGTAAAACGTTTACTGAAACTTTTCAAATGTTGCAAGTGGCTTTCGGTGATGAATGTCTGAGTCGGTCAAGGTGTCATGAGTGGTACAAAAGGTACAAGGAAGGCCGGACATCGTGTGAAGATGATTCTCGTTCAGGGCGCCCATCAACTTCGACTGATGACGATCATGTTGCAAGATTGAACAGTCTCGTGCGTTCTAATCGTCGACTAACCATTCGTGAGATGGCTGAAGAATTGAACATTTCATTTGGTTCGTGTCAACAAATTTTAACAGAAAATTTGCAGATGAGAAGGGTGGCTGCAAAGTTTGTTCCGAGACTGTTGACTGAGGAGCAGAAACAACACAGAGTTCAAGTTTGTCAGGAACTTCTTGAAATGGCAAATGACAATGAAAACTTGTTAAAACAAGTCATTACTGGAGATGAAACGTGGGTTTATGGCTACGACGTCGAAACGAAGGTCCAGTCATCACAATGGAAGACAAAATCCTCCCCAACCCCCAAAAAAGCACGTCAGGTCAAATCAAACGTCAAGGTCATGCTTACTGATTTTTTCGACTGGAAGGGTGTTGTTTACCATGAATTTCTTCCACGAGGTGAGACCATTAACCGCTTTCGTTATCTTCAAACCCTGAGAAATTTGCGCGAGGCAATAAGGAGGAAGAGACCAGAGTTGTGGCGGAGCGGTGAGTGGTTCCTGCATCATGACAATGCGCCTGTTCATTCCGCACTGCTCATTCGCGACTACTGCACCAAAAATGGAATGACGATCATTCCCGAGCCTCTTTTTCTTGTTTCCAAAACTCAAGAGACCCATGAAGGGAAAGAGATTTGAGTCCGTAGATGACATTCAAGAAAAATCGCTGGAGCAGCTAAACACCATTTCACAAGATGATTTCTCAAAGTCCTTCACGCAGTGGAAACATCGTTGGGAAAAATGTATAGCTTCCCAAGGAGAGTACTTTGAAGGGGACGACGTCCAATAGCCTGTAGATTTTTTAAATAAATTAATAAAAAATCAGTCCTGGAACTTTTTGATCACTCCACGTATATATATATATATGTATATATATATATATATATATATATATATATATATATATATATATATATGTATATATATTTATATTAGCTGACCCGGCAAACGTTGTTTTGCCATATACATTATTTGTGGTGAATATTTTGGTAGTGAAGTAATAATCCCTTACCTGTTTTGGGATCTCATTGTTTAATATTTATGCAATTTACGTCACTTCCCTTCCAGAACATTAGCGGATACTGGATAGCGTCGTATGAATGGTGTGTATCAGCATTGGTTTCAAGATTATTATTTCTTCTTCGAATCACGTTTCTCGCAAAGCTGTATGGTCGCCAACCATGATTCCAGCAACGGTCAATGGTTCCAGCAACAGCAGGTGCTTTGAATGCACACTCCATATGGTTCTTTATAGGATTGATGACAATAGCGTGATTGTCACTTTGTAACTTTTCATGTGCGATTTAAATAATTTCAACAATTTATTCTGCTCAGTCAGTAGATCGTCCAGCTCCTTTTTTTGACGCCTGACAAAGCGAAAATTGAGGTTAATGTATGAGTGCGCTTTCGGAGTCCTCTCCTCCCATAAAGTAAATTTGTAAAAATTCATGGGTGCGTTTGGCATTGGCAGGAAAGCTCCCACTTTGTGATAAACCTGGCCTTTGATTTTGAATGTTGAAATAAATTGTTGACCATTTGCAGCATTACGTTTAACTATTTCCGTTGCTCCGAACGATGTCATTTGGAAACATGAATTGAATGTTGTAATTAACTTAAGGAACAGGTTAGAATCTGGAGCCATATGTCTCTTGGTGAAAAGATATGTTTAACAACACTAAATTTTATTATTAAAATGTATTTTTTTGGAGACCCGATGGCCGTGAGGGTTAAGGCGTGAGCACTTAACACTCCGTGCCAAAGGTCGTGGGTTCGATTCCTACTAGGGGTGGTGGCTTTTCTTTCGAAAAAAAGGAAAGGCATCACCCCTATACTGACTAGAAAAGGGTGGTAACCTATAGATAACCCGTCCTAAAATTCGTAGTTAATAATAAATGGACATTAAAATTTAAATAAATAAATAAAATGTATTTATTATGATTAAACGGCGCTAATAGCCATGATTTGTTGATGGGGCGTAAAAAAAAAAAAAAAAAAAAAAAAAAAAAAAAAAATTATGATTAAAGTACTAATATCGTTATTAGAAAATGGGGATTGGTGGTAGAAGGTTGAACATTTAGGGTTATATGTATTCCTTAATTCCAAATCATAAAAAAATAAAAATCAAATATTTTGTCCAAAAAATAAATCTTCAAATGCTCTTAAATCTGACGTGCTGGGGTGAAACGGACTCCGGATTCAGATTCAGCTTGGTGTCTTTGGAAAAGACATTTTTTTTTTTTTTTGTGTGTGTGCCTGTGTACTGAGTGTACCTAAATTAAATATATCCGCGAATCCTTCCGGCTCAAAACCTCGACTCAAAGTCTTGAGTCAAATGAAGTATCATTGAGACAACGCCAAAATATAATTTACATATCAATGGGTTATAATGAAACTTTGTTCAAATTGCAAAAAATATTAATACAACCATCCTGCAGCGAATAAAGCGTTGTATTTTCCAAAGTAAAACAAGCCTGCATAAAAGGCTACTTGAAGATAGACATTACTCGAAGTAATTCCAAGTGCTAAGGTTGTTTCCTTGAAAAACGATTCGAGGATTAGCAGCTAATGTTGGAAAGGGTTGAAATTGCTAATTTCTTGCGCATTGCAGCAGGCTTCTTCGAATAACCTTACCTTTACTCTGTCTTCAAGACATTATCATCAATCCAGACCTTAAATAGGAAATTTAGATAAAAATCGATCTTACATATGAGGCAATAAAAATATTTCTCAATAACAATAATATATATATCGTTTCCGAGAGAAATGAGTTCCTAGAAAACCTTCCCTTCCTACCTAGCCAATCATTTGTTTCTTGGTATTTCATTGAATGGAACTCAAGAAACAAATCCCCCCAAATCCTCAATGGTTTTTTCTTGGATATTCAGCAAGAATTTACAAATTTTGAATTTATTTTATAATTCCATGCCATAAGTAGATATTGGTCTGAGTATTGTCATGTAAATGAGTCTTTTGTTCATAAGGTGTGATCGTCGATCGAGTAAGTGTAGTAAAAGCCTGTACCGTCGGTTGAGTTCTTGTCTCTTCTGAGTAATGTGTGGTTTCCAAGTTAGTCGTTTGTCGAGTATAAGTCCAAGATAACGGATTTGGGATTTTTGGGGAAGAAATGTGTCCTTTCTTCCCCAAAAATCCCAAATCCGTTACCTTGGACTTATAGAACTCTGGGGATCCACAAAGCCCTCTAACTCCTACAAAATTCAATCATTGCAAAATAGCCGACGCTCCATTCTTTGTATCCAATTTGACTCTCCATAACGACCTCCATATTCCATTTATCCAACCCTTATCAAAAAAATTATATCAAAAATGTCATTCAAAATTATACGGCCATCCTAATTCTTTAATAAACTCTTTATCCTCACATCAAATCCCAAATAACCCCGTTCACCGTGACTGGCCTAGAGACCATCTTCAGGAGTACAGTAGAACCTCTCATATCCGACCTTCCCATAACCGACTCCTCCCGATATCCGACCCTCTTTGGTTCACCATACTCAACAACAGTTGAGAAAAAATCGACTCGGATGAAGGCGAAACCACCAATGACGACGTAGGGAGTCATTCTGCTGCTAAGGACGCCTTCGACGTACCGCTGAAATACATCGAGCAACATCCAAATGCAACCCCAATGGATGTATTGTGGGCAAAAAGTTGAGGGACACTTCTGCAAAGTCAAGATTAACAAAATGAAAACAAAAATCCATAACTGAATTCTTTAAATAAAGTTGGCTTAAATATTGTTTCACAATTACAATAAAGTCGTATTACAGTATGCACTTCACATTATAGCTATTTTTATAACTTTGAAAGGTTTTTTTTTTTTTTTTTGTTTCTCCCGATATCCGACCTTTTGGCCGTTCCGACCATGGCCCGGTCCCGTGATGGTCGGATATGAGAGGTTTTACTGTAGTTCATCCTGATTTTAATCACTCTGCCTTGTGGGTACTGCAACTTTGCAGCATCCCTCCTCACGAGCTTCAGGACATATTCACTTGTATCATTTTACTAGAAATGTATTTTTACATTGTTGTAAATTCTAAATGAATAAATAAATAAAAATTACAATTCTATATCTAAATTTTACTTACATATGCAATATTAAAAATATTATATCCTCAAATAATAAGTTTTTTTTTTTTTTTTTTTTTTTCAAATACATAAGTGAACGCTTTTAACTGAATTGTCTAATCCGACTGTACTCCGGTCTCGACGGATTAGGTAGAGTCAACTACATATATATATATATATATATATATATATATATATATATATATTTATTTTGGCATGATTCATCCCTCCGGGAACCCCGCTTATGACGTAATCTGTAGTTGGCGATAAGAAATGTCCTATGTTTAGACCCTGTAGGTCACAAAAATACATGTGGCTCAAATTTGGATATGTGTATATATATATATATATATATATATATATATATATATATATATATTCAATAATTTATTAATTCCTGCGCAACATGTTTCGCACCTTTAAGTTATGACATGGCCCGATGATGAGGCACTAAATGTGCGAAACAAGTCGAGCAGGCATATTAGTGGCAAATATTACGGCAATATTACTAGAAATATGTATATCATATTGTTGTAATTATTCACGTATTTTTTTAATAATTGACGTATAAATTAACATTTAATAATAGATATTTATTTTATTTTATTTTTTTTTTTTTTGGAAAATGTAGTTGCGTTAGTATAATAACCTATGCTATTCTTGAAATGAAGAAGAAATTTAATATGGAAACGTATTCAGACCGTTTCTGAAGGCTGGTTGGATGCATTTACAAAATTAACACTGCATTGCGGGAGAAGCAGTTAGATCCCCAACACATACATCTGGATTGTCTGAAATTTATTAAAGTTCAAAGAGTTTCATTTAAGTAAATACATCTTTGAAGATTAAATAAAGAAACTTTCTAGAAAAACAAGGCCTATCTTTATTATTTATTTATAATAGTTCGTTTTATGTCATATTAATAGGACAATTAATATATACATTCTTTAAAATATTATATGAGAAAATTATTTAAGGTCTGGTTAATACGATAGAGCTAAAACTTAAAAGAAAGTTCAATTTGTGTAATATATGCATTTTTGTTGGAAGTCTTCTAAAATTGGATTAAATTAGTTTGCTAACACTCCCTCAGCAACTTAGTAATCCCTTAATGAATATTACATTTTGTTAAAAATAATTAATTCAAAAATTTGTCATTTTTGAAAATCTTACTCATTTCCTATTTTGCCCCAAGGCTAGCATTTTTATTCAAAAATAAAATAAATAAAAATGATAAAATTATTAATTTTTAATTACGATAATACATACACAGATTTCCCATCAAATGAAAAATATTATTTAATTTATTTATCAATTCTAATCTTCCAAATAAACAGTTAAAGTGGACGGATTTTGCTTCTTGTTGTATTTGTTGTCATTATTAAATGTTCATGTTATGGTTGTCTTTTCATAAAATAATAAATCTACCATTGTTTCTGAACCAATTTCGAAATCCTCCTGGGATTTGAATTGTTTAAACCACATTATTATACACAGAACGGAACAAATATTCACCGTCAGTAGCTTTTTTTTTTTCAGGAAATTTTAGTTTTTTGTAATAATGCATTGAACATTTATCTGCCATGTGTGCCAAATATTCCGGATTATCGGAAGTCGAAAACAATGGATAGAGGTGAAAATTAAACTAAATGTAGACTTCAGCACTTGTACGTATTTAGTTTAAAATTTCTAAAATAAAATTGCAAACCGTTAAAATCATACTGCCTTAGTCGTAAGCTATAAACTGAACTGGCTTAAAGTACGTATTTGATCACAGGGAGATTTTTTCTACGACCCCGTCGGGCACCACGGGGTTGTTGCGGTGGGGATTTCGCGGAATTGATGCGTAAGAACTGAAGAGGCGCACTTTTCATGTTTGGCCTTGACACCCCTGCCGTGCCGGATTATCAAGCGAGCCGGACCATAGGATGCCGGATTAGTAGAATTTTACTGTATTCAGATAGAATTTTTCTTAAAGCGTTAACCACCCTTTAAATGAATATGGGATTACATCTCAA
This sequence comes from Gonocerus acuteangulatus, assembly GCA_946811695.1. NCBI lineage: Eukaryota > Metazoa > Arthropoda > Insecta > Hemiptera > Coreidae > Gonocerus > Gonocerus acuteangulatus. Next base: position 35,302,756 of record OX328130.1, on the reverse strand, counting down.
CCTAGCGACTTAATGTTTCTAAACAATAAAGGTTCGTAAAACAAGAGTATTTCTAAAATTGTATGCAGGAAAAGAAAATTGCTTCCCTTCTGATATGTTTTTAAATAATGACAACTTTCATGAAAGAAAGCCAAGAGGAAAATAATGAAAGAGCAGAATCTGCGGGTTTATATCAAGGACACAGAATCAACAAAGGTCGTTTGTTATTTTGTTGTCACAGTATTTTTTCTGTGGATTCTCTGTTTTTTCTGTATCTATTCTCTACTTTCAGAAACACCATAATACAATGGGTATCTATACAGCCATTTTGGAGTGAAAACATTAAAAGAAGATATTGCTTTTAGTTCTTCTTATCCTCCAATAATTTTTAATTACCTTTTTCAGCATTTCGTGATATTAATTTTTTTTTAATTAATCGATTCGGCCGAAACCGTTGTGCAGAGATAGGCATAATTTTATTTATAACTAAAAATACGAATTTATTCGTACTTCATATATTTGTAAATACGAATATAAATAAATTCGTGTTTTTTTTTTTGGTTTTTTTTTGTTTTTTTACGGCGCATCTACATCTAGGTCATTAGCGCCGACATGCAGGGTGTAGCGAGGAATTTTACCAGCGAGCCGTGGGATGATAAAATTCCTTCCGGAGGTTGGGAATCGAACCCACCATCTCCCGCGTATGAATCCAAGGCGCTAGCCATTAGACCACGGGAGACCCCGAATAAATTCGTATTCATAAGTGTGAATACGATTTTATTTGTATTCACGTATATAAAATATAAAAATACAAATAAAATTTTATTCGCAAATTTACCTGCGAATACAAATAAATTCATAGAAAAAATTGTAAATAATCACAAAAAATGTGAATATTCACAAATAATCAAGTGATTACAAAAAAAAAATCACATTGAAATATATGAATACAAATTTATTCACAAAAAAATTCGCAAATAAATTATGAATTTATTCGAACCAACGATAAGGCGATATAACATTTTTGTATTTTTTTAAGGCGCTTAACGTCTAGGTTATTAGCGCCTGGATTACATTTTTTTTTTTTTTTACCCCAGCCCGCCGTGGCAACACCAGCCACTCTGCAGGGACAGTTTGCCCCGTCTGTATACCTCTGGCGGTCCATAAAAAAACAAAAAAAACGGAATCTAGGCGCTGATAACCTAGATGTTAAGCGCCTTAATAGAAAAAAAGAAGAAAAAAAAATCTATCACCTTCGAAAACTTTCGTAATACCATCTTAATACGAATAAATTCATAACTTATTTGCGAATTTTATTGTGAATAAATTTGTATTCACAAATTATAATGTGAATAAATTTGTATTCACAAATTATAATGTGAATAAATTTGTATTCACAAATTATAATGTGAATAAATTTTGTATTCACAAATTATAATGTGAATAAATTTGTATTCACAAATTATAATGTGAATAAATTTGTATTCATGTATTTTAATGTGAATGTTTTTTGTAATCACTTGATTTTTGTGAATATTCACATTTTTTGTGATTATTTACAATTTTTTCTGTGAATTTTTTTGAATTCCCAGGAAAATTTGCGAATAAAATTTTATTTGTATTTTATATTTTATATACGTGAATAAAAATAAATTCGTATTGTCACTTATGAATACGAATTTATTTATATTCGTATTTACATATTTATGAAGTACGAATTTATTTATGTTCGTATTTACAAATATAGGAAGTACGAATTTATTTATATTCGTATTTACAAATATATGAAGTACGAATAAATTCGTATTTTTAGTTATAAATAAAATTATGCCCATCTCTGCCTCTGTGTGTCTTTAGCCTTATATGTCATTTAAATTTTCTCTCGTGCAAATTTCAGGAATCATGGCGCGCTAACTTTTCATGTAATATAAAAAAATAATGTCTCCTTTTATCTAAATTCATCTATTATTCTAAAGACACCTGGGATCCTCGGACCTCTGATTTCTGTACACAAAAACAATAAGGAAGCAGCCTAAACCTGGGCAAACGGCAAAATGGTAAGCAATAATATCAACCCTATAAGATGATAGAAGAAAAGCTGTATCGTCAGCAAATAAAACAATAAATTGACCCATAAGCACAGTGAACATCCATATTTACAAATTATAGATATTATATTAATAACATGTCAAAAGCATTAAAAGTTTCGTAAAATACCGAGTAAATGGTGTTTAAAAAAATAGCTACCTATCGAAACGTTACTCGAGTTACTGAACGATCCTCTAGGTGGCAGTAAAGATGTCTTGAATATAATTTCGCTCCTTGAACGAATTAGTTATGTTAATATAAGTTAAAATTTATGCAAAATTTACGGTCCTTAGGCCAACAACGTTAAAATATTCGGTATTATGAAACCATAAGAAATTTCTTTCATCGCTCTCGAGAAAGCCACCCTCCCGGGACCCATTTTCCTTCAGGATACCCGGTAGTAATTTATAAGACATGATAGGAATTTAATGCGAATTGCAAATTACCCCTTGGTTAATAATGAATTTAATCCAAACCCCTCTCTTCCTTACAAGAGATGTCTTGGGGGGGTTGGGGGCCTTGGCGAAATTTACGGCCAAATTAAGGGTTGGAACTTGTTGGAGTCTTTTCTTCCATCTCACTCTCCGAGTCGCTTCCTCTCCTTCTATTTCCGTTCTTACTTGCCTTCTCAGATTTCCGCTTTTATCGGAAAAGGGAAAGTTTTCCAGATAGGGGTCGGTGGATTGAGGTCTCCTCTATTCAGACATTCCTTTCTGTCCCCTGCTCTTTAGATTTCCTATAGCTTTTCCGTTAATATTAATGATCATTTTCTTCTAGATTTAATGAAGGAAACAATCCTATGTAATTATGAAAAAATCGTAAGATAACAAATAAACGTTTTTCCAATTAATTTTCCTTTGTGTGGCGTATGATCAAAACATCAGATACCCCTTTGGCCTGTCGAGGCTCGTAACGGTCCTGATTTGGTTGATTATTTTTCATATTTATTTCAAAGCCCAGCAGCAAAAAAGCAAACAAATTCGAACAAATTACATTACACAGCCGAATTAAACGCAATACACTTCGCCCTTTTAAAACTACAGAACACTAAAAACACAAATATACTCCTATGTACAGATTCATTTAGCTCTTTACGCTCCCTCGATAATATGTACACTAACCATCCACAATTGACAATCACACGGACTCAGCTTATCGGACTAAGTACATAAGTACGCAAAGGGACAACATCACGGATACACATATTAAATACCTGGCTACAGACGGACAATAAATTGTTAAAAATTAAGAAAACAATAAGGCTTGGACTAACGAAAAGTACAAATTGACAAGGAGATTTCATTGGAAAAGTAGTTTAAATTGTTCACGGAATATTAACTACATCTAATCCCAGCTTTCCAAATGATATGAGTGATAAGAACGATTCAAACCCGTTAAGTGTGCGAATGGAAAAAATGGGTTGCAAAGTACTTCTAAAATAAGGGGAATTAAGAATACGATTAAATTCTGGGTAAAGTAACAATTCTCTCGATGAGACGAAGTAATTTTATCCAGGCTTCGGATAGGACACAGTCTACTTACCCATTCGTACTTACTAGAAAAAAAAGAAATACCCTCTTGTCGAATATGCAACAGAACTCTAACCGTCAAACATAAACTAACTGACTGTAGACAACGCAGCAAACTAACCTTTACAACTTACATGAATTTTCTGCATTAAATAAGGTAATCTAATGCAATGTAATAATATATACATAATATAAATATATAAACAATAAGGTAATACAGGGGTCTCCCGTGGTCTAGTGGCTAGCGCGCTAGATTCATAAGTGGGAGATGGTGGCGACACCGGCGACAGGAATTTTCTCATCTGCTGAGAGAATTCCTGGCTGCGCCCTGGATGTCGGGGGAAAAAAAGGTAATACAATGCAATGCAATAATGTATACATAATAGGCAATAAGTTAACATAATATTCTGTAATAACTATATAACATGTAAGGTTTACATCGCCATAAAGCGGAACACCAACAAATAAATGAAAAAAAAAATTACAACTTACATGACTTACTGACGGAAGGTAGCCCATGCATACAAACACTCCTAATCCATTTAAAACATGAAAACATTTATTCAAAAATATAACTAAGTATTCTTAGGCAAATATTTTATATTTTTATTTCTATATAATGAGTTTGTTTGATAATTTATGTTAGTTTTCGTATCTTTAGGACAACAATCGATTTTTTTTAGGACAACTGACCGACAATCTTAGATCTGACCAAAAATAACTGTCTTTGATTCTATCGTTTTAATGTGTTTGTCACCTCCGTTGCGGAACTCACAATAAATAAATAAATAAACCCGTTTAGACGACGCAGTTCTCGCAAGTAGGAATTTTTTAAAAAGTTGTATTTGTAACCAGTAGGTTATATTTCAATTTGATAAATCTCTTTTAATTATATTTATTTTTTTACTTACTCCTTCCTTAAAATCTGCGTTTTTTTACGTAACAATGTCTAAAAGGAAGATCGTCTATTGTCAGGAATAATCAAAATACCTCAGTGTCAATGAAAGGTTCAACAACGGGCTTTAATCAAAACTTGAAGGAAGCAAGAAGAGCGGACAAACAAAGCGCTCCGGAACAGCTGACAGATCCGTCATCAGTTTGCCGACACAAACTGTTGCTTGAGGTCTACAGGTAGGACGAGGGGATAAGCTGGAGGAGAAGTTGAAGGGAAATTGAAGCCCGTACCTTGTTTACAACTTCATTTAGCCGACATCAAAGAGATGATGCCGCCTAATTGTAACTTGGTCCTCTTGAAGGGCGGCGTTTCGCTTCCGGTCCGCCCTGGCTTTCATTCGTCTCAGGACGGGGATTTGAAGAACGAACTCGTTAAGTAACTAGTCTGATAAAGGAAGTAAAATAGCTAACTCAATTAACAACATTTTTAGAAAAGAGTTTCCAATTTACAAAAATGTACTGGGTACCAGGCATGAAAGTGTAAAGGGAAATGAAAAAGTCTGACTCACAGAAACTTATCTAACCACGTTTTCGTTCATTTTAAAACTTTCGAATTGAAGCAATTTCGTGTAAGACTTAAACACCTCCCATGCGAGATTAACATACCACAACGCACAGGAAACTAGGAGTAAACAATTGTATGCGGAAATTACTCCCACCACCTCCTCGACTTTCGCTCATTTAAAGGTGACCTCTGTAACAAAAAATAATTAAGTCATACGTGCTTTTTAGCACTTTCCTCCGTTGCACTCATGACGGAATTTTTGAAAAATTTCTTTGAATCTTTATCGATCCTACCTATTAGACACCGAAAACGACCCCAGTTAAAATTTATATATATATATATATATATATATATATATATATATATATATATATATATATAGTTATATATGTGTCCGTTAACACGATACCGGCAAGAGTTTTTGTTTCTTCCCCACGAAACTGGGAATGTAGTATTCTTCCATCAAACGATTGAACGAGTTCGTTAACCAACAAAATCGGTCCATCTGGAGATGGGGTTTACTCCGGAGCCAAAGTCGTTATTTGCCGATGCCAGCCATAATTAGTGTTGTATTTCAACGAAACTCAGTATTCGTTCTGGTCAACTAAAGAGAAAAATGTTCTGTAAAAATAAACTAAATCGGTTCATTAGGAAGGGGGGTTTACTCCTGACCCAAATTACTAATTTGCCCATACCGGTCGTAATTTCTGCTGTATTGTAACGAAAGGCGGTATACGTCCTGGGTATCTAATAAGGACGAAGTGTTGTAAAAAAGAACTAAATCGGTCAATCGGAAGGGGGGGATTTACTTTGTACTATATTTGAATTGAATTGAAGCAGGTGTTATTTATGTTTTTATTTTAATTATCTATATAGGTTATATAAGCAAATTATTCAGGAATGCACTCGACACTACCCAATTCTGAGGAAAGTGCTTAGTTATGCAGCTCCTGCGTGACGGACTTTTATTTACCTAACACTTTTTACTGAAACAAACACTAATAAAATACCACGCAAATAAAATATGAGGCAACCAAAGACAAGAAACCGTTCAAAAGGACGAAACCGACACATTTGAATCTTGAGCACCGATTTGTCTGAACGAGAACGCTCTCTAGCGAAAATTACTCACTCAGCCTCTTCGTCGACCGCGCGAAAAGATCTATTCCAAACAACCAAAAACTATTTGTTGTTTTACTGACAAAATTTACTGCTTAAGTAATTAAAAACACGACAAGTTTTTGTTAAAAATTTATTAAGCTTTCGGATACATGTTTTATTACCAAGATTTTCTAACCGCTCTCAAGATATTCAATACAATTCTAAATTCTCCCACTTTCCCCAGATTTCGTACAACTTAGTTTGGTTTAATGTCAAACTTACTTAGAAATTTAAAACTCAATCCTTCATCCGTTAATCCATTTCTATTAATTCTATCCCTTTTCTTTGTGTAATTCATTGAGAGGAGATCTTTGACCATTGATGATGCAAAGGTAGGGATTGTCGGGGTTCAGTCATTGCTTCTTAATAAAACTACATTTTAAAGTGAAAATTGTTTTATTGCTTTGAAAATTGTTTTTTGGCTTGAAATTAAAGCCTTCATCAGGGCACACTTTGTTGAAATGCTTGAAGATTCCTCTGTTGTGAGGTGGAGTCAGGGCTTCAGGCGGTGGTTGTGGTGAAATTGTCTGCGGAGGAGTTGGGAGGAGGTCTAGAGGTACTACTGTGATGAGCTTGGAACGAGGTCGGCATACAGAGGAATCTTCAAGCAAATCAACAATGTGAGCCCTGATGAAGGCTTGAATTTCAAGCCGGATCGTCGGCAACAATAAAACCATTTTTACTGTAAAATGTAGTTTTATTAAGAAGCAATGACCGAACCCCGATAATTCCTACCTTCGCATCATCAACGGTCAACGATCTCCTCTCAATGAATTACACCAAGAAAAGGGACAACAACAACAAAATGGACACCACTACAGCGAGAATGACTACCAGACTCCAAGCCCGACTGCCATGCAGACCTCGTTCCAAGCTCATCACAGTAGTACCTCCAGATCTCCTCCCAACTCCTCCGCAGACAATGTCACCACAACCACCGCCTCAAGCCCTGACTCCACCTCACAACAGAGGAATATTCAAGCAACTCAACAAAATTAGCCCTGATGAAGGCTTGAATTTCAAGCCGAAACGTCGACAACAATAAAAGCATTTCCAATGTAAAATGTAGTTTTATTAAGAAGCAATGACCGAACCCCGACAATCCTACCTTCGTATTTTTAATATATTTTTTTTTTATAATTGAATCAAACACTTTATGGAATATATGGTAACAGACATGAATTAAGGGTATAAATAGTAAAGTATAACTATCAGAACAACTCTTGCACAAACCGCCGGGCGCAGAATAAATTATAGCTATTTATTCTAGAACCGAATGCATGCAACAGCACAAAGACTAATTACAACTACAAGTGCAACTGTGCTAGCATCAATCTTTTTAATGGTTTCCACTCAAACGAATGCTTTTCTACTCCTTCATTTTCCGACAAAATGAATTTCTCTCATTTTAGTTTAAAATATATCCTAAGAAATAAACAATAGTACTATAAATTCCTATTCATTTATTTCTCTGAAATATATATTTCTTCCTGGATTAAAAGGATGTATTTGTTTTTCTCTACGATAGCAGAAATAAAATTCCAGATGAGTTATTAAAGTGTATTTATAGCCATGATTTCCTGAAAAACAGACGTCCAGTTTAATGCTACGTAGAAGAGGTTCATTTCTTGTTGTTTCAATTTTAATTATATTTCCTCTGTGTCCATAAAATAATTACAGTGGGCTTTAAAAAAATGTTTCAGTTATAATTAAAATATTAGGCGCAACGGAAAAGTAATTACAGGTGACTTAATTTTAAAAAACCAAAACATAATGTCAATTTTAAGCCAGTAAGACATGCCAACAAATATCTTCAATATTTGCTCCTGTAAGCAAAAATGTTCGTATTGAAATCTGAAAATTGTCAGTAAAAAAAACTGGAACATTTTAAACAGAGGCTGAGTGTGTTTAACCCCTTGACATGCCTTGAGGTCTAGAAGTCATTCATTTCATATGCCAACCCCCCCCCCCTCCTAATGAACCGAATTAGTTAATTTTCACAACATATTTTTCTATTAATATTTCCACAACGAATACCGAGTTTCGTTGCAATACAACAATAATTGCGGTATGGGCGAATAACTACTTTGGGTCCTCCTCCAGATGAACAGAACACATTGGCATAACTTTTTTATTTATGAACCGATTGACATGAAACAAACACTAAATGTTAAGAGAGGCTTACTACAATATATTAGTGAAAACCGCAACTAAATCGGATAAACCGTTTCTGAAATTAGCGCGCACAGACAAGAATTCTAAAAATCATTGTTTTGGGTACTATTGCGTTGATAAAGGCCCCCAATAGTATTTTTTCCCATATATCTTCCATTTACAGACAGCGATCCGTTAGAATTTTATTATATGTATATATTAATCATAAAAACTTAATAACTCAGATTATAAATACAGTCACACGTTATATACAGTCGCACAAACAGATTGATTGGTAGTCGGTGCCCCCTCCTTGCATCTTGGAGTGCCGGGCAGGCCTTTCCGGAATTGAAGTAGGTGTTTTAGTTTTTGTTATTTTTTTAAAAAATATTACCTATATTCGGCTATATTACCTATACCAAGGCTTTCGAAATGTCACTAGGCATAAGAAAGTTATGGAAACGAACAAAGATGACGCACTTCCTGCGAATCGGACTTTTTTTAACATTTCTCCTGGCATATATTTAAGTTTTCAATCTCAACTACATATTGAACAAAGGAATTAAACACTTCTGTTTTAGATTTAACAGTGTAAACCCTAGCATTGTAAACAACTGACATTGTAACCTTTCCTCTCTATGGTACGAACTGGTTGGTACCACTGACATATAAATGCACCTACCAACAAAAGTATTTAAATTATTAAATTTCTGTAAAGAAAAAATTAATACTTACTTATATGATATACTTACTTATACGATATTAGTCCAAATTCTGATTAGATAAACACAGAACATCTTTATGATATACTTACTTATACGATATTAGTAAATTCTGGTTAGAGCCCAGTGATGCCTTTGTTTTTCAACAGATATTAAGAAAATGTATCTTATAAGATATGATCTTATATGATATTTTTACAAACTCTGAGAATATAAGGCTATCATTTAGATAAACAAATGCAAAGGTTTTATGCAAAGGTTAAAACTAAAAATATAAGGTATTTTTTGTTTGAATCATTCATCTAAAGAATACACCGATGGTTTTAGCCGGTGAGTCCTGGACGGACAGGAGTGGGCGAATCCACTGACTTAAACGCCCAGTTTTTGCCGGCAAAAAGAGAAAATCTCGGCGGAAAAAACTGGCCAAAGCTTCCCCAATAATAGACCGTAACTATACAATCCCCTGTGGGATTGCTCTCATCTTCCCTTATGCACAAATTATAATATTCTTTCGGGGTCGAATCTATAGAAGTAAAGCCAAATTAAATAGTATATCCTTCAAGGGTTGAATAACTAACCACATTGATTCTTTTTTTAGCACTTTTCTCCGAAGGAAAGTAGCTATTGAGGTTGGACTCATGACGGAATTTTTGAAAAATTTCTTCAAATCTTTATCGATCCTACCTAGTAGACACCGAAAATGACCCCCGTTAAAAATTATATATATCTATATATATATATATATATATGCATATATATATATATGTGTCTGTTAACACGATAGCGGCCAGAGTTTTTGTTTTTTCGTCACGAAACTTGGTATATAGCATTCAATTAGCAAACGATTGAACGAGTTCGTTAACCACCAAAGTCGGTCCACCGGAAGGGGGGGTTTACCCCGAACCCAAAACACTAATTTGACTATGTCAGCCGTAATATTTGTTATATTTCAACGAAACTCGGTATTCGTAGTGGTAATATAGTGAGAAAAGGGTGATATAAAAATGAACTAAATCGGTTCATTAGAAGGGGGGGTTTACTCCGGACCCACAATACCAATTCGCCACTACCAGCCGTGATTTTTGGTATATTTCGATGAAACTCGGTATTCGTAGTGGTAACCCACAGGTAAATAACTGTTGTAAAAATAAACTAAATCGGTTCATTAGGAGGGGGGGTTTACCCCGGACCCACAATACCAATTCGCCACTACCAGCCGTGATTTTTGGTATATTTCGACGAAACTCGGTATTCGTAGTGGTAATCTACAGGTAAATATGTGTTGTAAAAATAAACTAAATCGGTTCATTAGAAGGGGGGGTCCCAAATTCTTAATATACTCATACCGGTCGTAATTTCTGCTGTATTGTAACGAAACGCGGTATACGTCGTGGGTAACTCATGAGAAAGAAGTGTTGTAAAAATGAGCTGAATCGGTCAATCGGAAAGCGGGGGATTAATTTGTAATATATTTCAATAGAAAAGCCCACCAGACGTAGGTTCACAAAGCCGCCGCAAGGAGCGCTTTCTACCACTAGATTGACTGTATCCTGTTCCTGCGTTAGATCAAAATACGATAATATGAGTTTTTTTGTATTTATTACGTAGTGTAATAGGTACCATGTGTAAACATAACTCTGGAAGCAAATTATTAATTGATCAGTTACTCATTACAAATTTAAAAGAGAACTATTCATGTTTTTATTTTATTTATGTAGGATATTTTAAGCAAATTGTTGTTCTGGAAAGCAATCTACACTACCCAAATTCTGAGGAAAGTGCTTAGTTATGCAGCTCCTGCGTGACGGACTTTTTTTTTTTAAAGTCTATATATTTTATTTACAGAATATTAAAATCTACAATTCAACTGTATTATGCAAAAACCACATTGATAAGGAACATTGGTATATCACACCGTATTGTTGGCGAACAATAACTAACAGATAATTAAATATAAAATCTTTTCGAGTTATTTTTTTTCAAGGAGTTCACTTAATCTAACTAAAAGAAAATAAAAAATCTGGTAAATTGCTCTTTTTTCTTTTTCTTTTCGGATATAATAACATTATTCATGTATCTATCTGGCCGGCCATCAATGCATATTCGGCAAAGAGGCAACCCACCATGACTGTGATTCTGGATCCTCTAACGGGAGTCGGAAGCGCGCCAATGTGTGCGTGAAAAAGCTGTACTAAGTCCCTAGCCGGTTATGCACGTGCACCAATGGAGATCCAGTGAGTTATGGGTTTACATTTTGAAGAATCTCGTAGTGAACCACCATCGAAGGAGGAATATAACTTTTCGGCCCACTACCGTTTCCTTGACGTCGTGTAGAAGGCGTCTTCGTTTAAGCCCTGTTTCACCAGGGCCTCTCTCGCGTCCCGCAACCCTCTGGCTACAGCTCTCGAATTTAATGCAGCCCTGGCCGCAGGCAAACCCGATCTCTCCAAACGCTGTACACGTCCAATGGTTAACCCAGGGACAAGGGTGCTTATATTCCGTTTTTTTTTTTTTTTTTTTTTTTTTGTATTTTACTTTCAAAAAGGTTGTTCGTCGTCGTTTGTTTTCGACAATGTTGTCTGTTTAATTTTTTCTACCACTCCTCATGTATTTGTTTTGAGCAACATGTCCAAAGATGCCTCATATGATTCTACGATCTGTAGTGTGGTTGCTAATTAGGCAAGTCCGCCAACGTCCTTGGACTAACCCTTAGACTGCTAAAGACGGCATATATCGGCGCATACAGTGCTAACGACGTCATATGGCCTCACCTGATGGCCACTGCAATCGACGGGTAGGTTCTCGCTAAATTTGCCAACGTCCAGGATTGCCTGGTCGTCCTTGTCTCTATCTATTGGTTGCTTTCTTTAGTAACGTTTATTGTTAAGCTTTACAGAATTTGTGAGGATTAAGTTATTTTAGACGTTTTTAGTATTTAGCGTCCATTATTTTTAAAATTTATAAAGGAGACAAAATGATTTACTGTTGAGGGAGCAGGAGAATATATCGCCATGGCGGAGAAATTTAATGCCGTCATTGCCAAGACAGAACAGGGAGAAATATTCTGAGGAGTACAACACAAATTACATTTTTATTCTATTATTAAAACATGGGAGTTTGTATTAGGAAAAATAGAAAAACAATTTCTTAACTCCGCCAGTTTCGAGAAAGAGTCCAAATCTAAATGGAAGATAAGAACTGAATTGTTGAAATACACAAATAATAGGTAGGTAAGGATGAATGGTGGAACGCCAGCAATGTGTATTCAGAACGGGTCTGTAGACGACCAGCTCTCGCATGTATCACTTTCAGTCACGTAAATCACGTCAGATATAGTAGTTACAAGGTCACCTACACGTTCAGTTCAAATCTCAAGGACGGGACTGCACAGGTTGGCCTCAAGGTTTGGACTGCAGGGGTCTAGCACACACACGATAAGTTAATAAACCTCAAGACAGGAACTGTATAGTCCAGTTATAGTAGACCCACTGTATGTGAAGCAAATATCTTTTTTTCCACACACGTCAGGCCTGGCTTGTACAGTCCCTGCCTCATTGGACTGTACAGTTAATCTATTTAAGTATTAATTCTATTTCGATAGACTGTGCAGTTCAACTCTGGCCTTAAGGATGTCCCGTTAACGGTGTTAAAGGGCAGAAAATACGCATTAATAGCGATAGTCAAATTGCACTGAAGACACTTGAATCGCATAGTGTCTCCTCTAAATTAGTTCTTGATTGCTACAATGCCCTAAATGATCTGGGGGGCTTGTGTGGGTGCCAGGACATGAGGGCAATGAGAAGGCTGATGAGCTGGCACGGAAGGGATCGGAGGAGATACTCCGTGGTCCTGAGCCATTCTTCTGCGTATCAAAAAGCTTTGTCAGAAAGGTAGTAAATGCCTGGGAACGAGAAGAAATTCAAAGAAATTGGCAGGCTAAGCCAGGCATGGGGAAGGCAAAGCTACTTGTCCAGATTTCGAAAGACAGGGCAAGGCATTTCCTTCAATTGACAAGGGAGGGCAGAACTAAGAAGAATAGTCGGACTTCTCTCTGAACATGGTTCGCTAAGAAAACATCTGTGCACGATGGAACTAGTAGACGACCCTACGTGTCGCTGGTGCCTCGAAGAAGAGGAAACCTCACAGCACGCCCTCTGCGAATTTGAGGCGTTGGCCTACAACAGGTTAGTGCACATAGGGAAGGCAATTGCTACGCCCAAGGACATAGCCGAGGCTACTCCCAAGGTGCTCAAGCTATATGCGAGGAGGTGCAAGTTGGAAAGGGAGTAGGATAGGGACGCAAATCAGATCCAATAGGGTAGCAGTGATCAAGGGTGTAAAGCCCAGGTCCCTTTTTATTGTATTGTAACGGAATATCTTAAGAGTTCTTCTCCGTGTATGGGCACTGTGAGCGTAATAATGTACACGTGCCCTGTCATAATCCTTTATAACAATTGCACATGAACTGATACATAGCCGTTATAAAGTGTTGTAATACTATTTGTAAATAATATGGACCATATTCAGTCTTTTGAGTAAAGGGAAACTCCTCTCCCCAATTCAAACCTCAACAAAATATAAAGTTTCGCCACTAAAAGGCTAAGCCTTTAAATCGATACAGTACTCGAGATATGTTTATCCAGACAAAACCCGCCCCTACAGACAGCACAAAGGGATGAAGAGTATGGAAATATTATCTGGCTGCGGTCTACCAAACACATCCGAGGGTTGCGCAGTTGTTCCGGGCATCGCTCCCAGAGTTCGCTGCGGTGTACCATCCCCTTTCCCAGTCCTTCTATTCGCATTCCAAACCTTCGCTCGGTTTATATATTTGTTCTTCAGTGAATTTTTGTGGAGAATCCTTTTCTTTTTCTTTTTTTTATTTAAAAAAAAAAATTGCAATACTCCAACAATCGTTATTAAACCTGGAAGCTCGTTTGTAGTAAATATTGTTTGAATCTGTTATTAGTATTCAGCACTTTAGACTAGACTTCCTTGCAGGGTTGTGAAAAATGAAATTCCCATTACTAGAGAAGAACCGGACACCCATTATTAGCGGTGACCATTACTTTCTAATCAGAAAATGAGATTTCAATTTCCATTACCTTTACAGGAATCGGTATGGTAATTGCAATTTATTTATTTATTAATGTTTTCGCAATATAGGCGACAAAACATATAGAGAATAATGATAGATTGATATCTTTGTGGTAATACGTCCAGTAGAGTTGTTTACGTCAAGTTGGTTTCATTGTTGTATGTCAAATAGTCAGAAGTCAAGTAGAGATAACTGTTATTTATTTGGATAGTCAGTTCATATAGTTGTTTGTCTAGTAGTTGTCATTCTTTTAATGTCATTTGGTCATTAAGTTTATCTGTCCTAGTATAAGCTACAAATGTAAAGACATTAAACTTAACGTTCACTGAATGGTATACATATCGGTTTTTTAAAGTCATACAGTATTAAATTATGATTTGGGTTAATTTTAAGTTTTAATATTCATTTAAATGTTGTCACAGTGTTTAATTTGTTTTAAGTATTGGAGTGTTCTTTCTATATATTGGCTCCCGTCACAGAGTAAGGTAGTCAAGCTGACCGGTAGGTCAAAGTTTTGTCTAAGTCTGCATTCAGTTAGTAAGTGTTTTATAGTTATTGTCGTGTTGCAGTAGGTACTTTGGTATGGTCTGTTTGGTCATGAGGTATGAATGAGTGAGTCGTGAGTGGCCTATTCTTAAACGGCAAAGGACTCCTTCGTCTCTTCTGTTGCCTCTTTTGCTACTTGAGGTCCATTCACTTACTGTGTTTTTGATTTCTCGTAGTTTGTTTTCTGTCATGGTTTGTTGTATGTCATAGTACGTGATATCCTGTTTGTCGAAGTTTTGTCGTTTAGTGGCGTTTTTGGCTAGATTGTCTACTGTGGTGCTCTCGTTTATGTCAACATGTCCCGGGAGCCAATATATAGTGATTGGTTTGTTGTAATTGCAATTACATTTCTTCCAAAGAAATTGGAATTTGTAATGGAATGGGGATTCCAATTTTCGCAACCCTGTCAGAGATACACTACTATAAATAATAGACTACGATTTTCCCAAACACTGCATAAAATCTCCCTTTCCCTCGAAAAGTCCCATTTTGCTAACCCGCAGTTCTCATCTCTTGCAATCCTATTGCAGGCGTGCGGATGTTTAAGTGCAGCAAAACGATGGACTTGCTCAACTTTGCTCACCTTGCGCAGATTTTTCAATGTCTCACTTTAAGCACAATTTTCGGTAATTCAAGCGCTCGGTCACAGTGCCATACAAAACACTACGGAAAACATTAGGAAAGTCATCGCACAAGGAGGAAATCGTAAAGCCTCTGTTTTCTCTCACCTTATTGTCCTCTTCCTGCAACAAACTTTCATTAACGACCGAAGGACGCCCACTCCGTTGTTCATCATGCACATTTGTGCGGCCATCTTTAAATGCTCTCACCCACTTTCTTACCATTCCATGACTCATAATGTTTTGTCCGTAAATTGCACAAATCTCACAATGAATATCCATCGGTTTTAGGCCTAAGAAATCTTATAACAGCCCGTACTTCACAGTCGGCGGGACTCACGATTATCGGAGGCGTCTTAAACAATCAGTAAACAACGTAAACAAGGAAGAATCGGACTGTAATGGCGTCAGTGCGTAGACAAGAGATGTAGGTACCCAGTGCGCATGCACAGAACGCCGACCGCAGCGCTGCGGTCGCAGCGTGGCAAAACGGTACTTACTTAAAAAACATGCCTCGTATATATGAGGCTGATTAGCTAGGAGATTTACACCCTTTCTACTACAAATGTAGACGGATGAGTGGAGGTGAAACTGATCTAGTAGAAAGAGCGAACTGATTAGAGGTGAACACTACACCATATAAACACCCTCAGTTTCAGACCGACCACCATCTAACTAGAAGGAGACTAGACCAAGGTTCTGTGGCTAGTTTGCAGTAAATCTTGAACCGAGGCCGTCCAGCCCTGGCCGACTCGTGCTTCCTATACCTCAGATAAACTACCACACTGCCCAGGAGGAAAATTGGCTTTCCTGTCCAACTAGTAAGCTAGAATCTCCTATAATTACAACCTCGGCTGGCTTTATCACTCAAGGTCCTTATATCAGTAGATTTTCCATCTTCATAAATCGTTATTATTTAAAATGATGGAACTTCCTAATTTATCAGATCTGCTCCATCATTGGAATAAGTGAGGTTGTTCTTTTTATCAATTGGTAAAAACAAAATATATCCCACGGCAGAGTTGGGCAAACGTTAGCGCGCGCTAAAAGCTGATACCTCTCCGCTAATTTAGCGAAACTGTAGAAAGCCAGCGCTAATAATTAGCGGTTAGCGGCGGCAGTGCGCTAACCGCTAATCTATTTATGAAATATCGTAATTGCTAATAGCTTAAGCTATAGTTACAACTTGTAACTATAGCAATTACGATATTTCATAAATAGATTAGCGGTTAGCGCACTGCCGCCGCTAACCGCTAATTATTAGCGCTGGCTTTCTACAGTTTCGCTAAATTAGCGGAGAGGTATCAGCTTTTAGCGCGCGCTAACGTTTGCCCAACTCTGTCCCACGGTTATCGAGCAAACGTTTTTAATGCAAATGAGCATTAATGAAAAAAAAAATAATCGAAATTCTGTTATATTTTGATTGAGGCACTAAATTGAGAACCTGAAAGAATTTTTTTTCCGGATGATACAGGGCAATTTGTGATGTAATATCATTCGGAGGCAAAAGCTACTAGCTTCGGGGAGTTCCGATTCCTATCACGTACCCGACATAATTAAGGATTACTTCTTAATAAGACTTCGTGTCAGAGTAATAGGCCTTAGGTCTCTCTCAACAACCAACTCGCCAACTTATTCCATCAACTTTATCACAGAGGAAGCTAGAAGTCCCATATTTTATGCTCCAAGAAAGGCGAACCAATCGAAAAAATATTAACGTTCTAATCTACCGTAAGGACTGGTGTCCTGTAAATATATGTATATGGTGTTTCAGGGTTATGGGGCCAAACTGAAAATATGAATTAAGGACCTCAAAACAAGAAAAAACATCCCCCTGAAGATATTTCCGCAAACGCTCTGTTTAGGAGATATTCACACCTAAAGATTTTAATTTTTCTGAATTATTTACATTATATGAAATAAGTAAATGCTATTTATTTGTTTTAACTGTGTTAAAACTGTTAAGTGAAGTTATGTCTGCTAATATAAAAACTGTTGTCAACATGAGGATTAATACTATTTTGGATCTGGATTAATACTAATATGGAATTAGCATTGGCAAATGTCAATAATATTTATCAGTTTCTAACAAGCTTTTGCAGAGTACTCACGACTGCCTTCATTTTAGCACTTTCCTCCGAAGGAAAGTAGCTATTGAGGTTGCACTCATGAAAGAATTTTTGAAAAATTTCTTCAACTCTTTATCGATCCTACCTAGTAGACACCGAAAATGACCCCCGTTAAAATTTATATATATATATATATATATATATATATATATATATATATATATATATATATATATATATATATATGTGTGTCTGTTAACAGGATAGCGGCCAGAGTTTTTGTTTTTTCTTCACGAAACATGGTATATAGCGTTCAATTAGCAAACGATTGAACGAGGTCGTTAACCACCAAAATCGGTCCACCGGGAGGGGGGTTTACCCCAGACCCAAAACACTAATTTGTCCATGCCAGCCGTAGTTTTTGTTATATTTCAACGAAACTCGGTATTCGTTATGTTAATCTAAAGAGAGAAATACGTTGTAAAAATAAACTAAATCGGTTCATTAGGAGGGGGGGGGGGTTTACTCCGGACCTACATTACCAATTTGCCACTGCCGGCCGTAATTTTTGTTACATTTCAACGAAACTCGGTATTCTTGGTGGTAATCAACAGAGAAAAATGGGTTGTAAAAATAAACTAAATCGGGTTTGGAGGGGGGGGGGGTTACTCCGGACCTAAAGTACTAATATACTCATACCGGTCGTAATTTCTGTTGTATTGTAACAAAACGCAGTATACGTCGTGGGTATCTCATGAGAAAGAAGTGTTGTAAAAATGAAGTAAATCGGTCTATTGGAAAGGAGGGTTTACTTTAAACTCTGTTTCATTAGAATTAGCCCGCCAGACGTAGCTTCCCAAAGCCGCCGCGAGGAGCGCTATCTCCCACCAGGGGGACTGTATCCTGCGTCAGATCAAAAGACGGAAAAAGAAGTTATTATGTATTTATTAAGTAGTACAGTTTCACATGTAATTAACATAACTCTGGAAGCAAATTATTTACAAAGTTAGTAATTGAACAGTTCTCATAAGAAATGTAAATGAGCAGAACTGCTCACGTTTTTATTTTATTTATATAGGTTATTTAAAGAAAATTATTCAGTAATGTAGTCTACACTACACAAATTATGAGGAAAGTGCTTAGTTATGCAGCTCCTGCGTGACGGCCATTTTTACTAATGGTGAATGTGGTGCTCGTGTACGGTTTTCCAATGGTAATGCTAAGCTCGTGTACGGTTTTCCAATGGTAATGCTAATGCTGCTCGTCGTGAATATGCCAGGCGATTCCCGAATAGACGGTTACCTAACAAATCTATTCTTAGCTCCACGTTTCAGCGTCTTAGGGAAACTGGTAGTACATTTAGTATAATACCACGTGCTGATGGTATTTTTGTCCCTTTACAAAATGAATAAAGAAGTGCGACCATATTAGAATATTTTGATGATAATCTATCAGGCAGTGTATGAGGAGCTGGGGCAGAATTGAATATTACGCCAACTACAGTATGGAGAACTCTAATTGCAGATTGCCTTCACCCATTTCATGATCAACGGGTGCACAATCTATTTACCCCAGGGTTTTCGGCAAAGAAGATATTTATCGGATTGGTACTTAAATCAAGTTGTGCGTAATCTACAATTTTCTAAAAACATTCTTTGGACTGATGAAGCTACCTTCACAAGGAGAGGTATGTTCAATCAGAGAAATAATCACCTCTGGTCACAGAAAATTCTCCATGCAATTTGTGAGCATCATTTTCAGCACCAGTTACAGTGCAATGTGTGTTTAGCGATAATAGACAATATATTTTAATAGGTCCGCATTCCTTGCCATCTCGACTCAATGTGGGCACATTTCTGTGAATTTCTGAATAATAAATATTATGATTTACTTGAAAATATTCCACTACAACTGAGAAGGGACGTGTAGCTTCAATTAGATGGTTGTCCTGCACATTACGGAAGATGTCCACGACAATGGGTAAATGTTAATTATCCCTATCAATGGATTGGCCTTGCAGGACCAGTGGCTTGGGCCTGCTCGCACTCCAGATTTGACAGCACTGGATTTTTTTTGTTTGGGATGGCATTAAACAAAAAGTCTATGCAAGGCCGGTCAATGATCTCAAATCTTAACGAAGAAGGACAACTGAATCTTATGAAACAATAACACATATCCAGTGCCGTTCTGTCACTGCTGCTGTTGAAAGAGGCCGAGCCTGTCTTAGCCTGTCTTGCTCAAGCATATCACTTTAAACAATATTTAATATGAATTTAATGTTTACTTGTAATAAATAAAGTTGATGGAACAAATAAAGAAGTATTATTTATTTAATAAACTCAAGTAATTCATAACAGGGAAAATCTTTAGGTGTGAGTATCTCGTAAACAAAGCATTTGAGGACATACCTTCAGAGGAAATTTTATTCTTGTTTTGAAGTCCACAGCATATATATATATATATATATATATATATATATATATATATATATATATATATCAATTCGGCTGTTTGTCTATTTGTTCCTAACACAAATCCACACCATTTGATCGATTTTGTCCGAACATGGTCATGATCCGGGGACTGGCACAGGCTAAGTCAAAGGACTCAGTTCAGAGATCACGGGTTCGAAATTGTGAACCCGACCAAGACGGAACGTAAAGAAACATCCCCAAAAAAACATAAATGTGAAATAGAGGCCAAGTTCCTCCCCCTCCCCAAAGAAACACTCCCCTCCCCAAAAAGCGAGAAATATCACCTCCTAAAAACCCCAAAAAACGCCTAACCATCCTACACTCCAAAAATGTAGTATGAGTTGGTGTATTAAGTGTACCATATTTTCAACCAAAAATATTTACCAGTACAAGAGATGATACAAGAAAGAAATGTCCAAGTTCATTACTTAGAAGACCTATTAGTTACTTACTAAGAACAGTAAAGACACTGACCTTTAAAAACAACAATAAAAATACTTATATCTAGTTACTATAATATCACTTTCCTCAACCAGGTATATTCTTAAACTTGGCAATGTTTTATTTCTTCCGAAATTATCTTTAGAGAGAAAACTAAACATTTCCAAGTTTAAGAATATACCTGGTTGAGGGAAGTGATATTTTAAGGAACAAACATACAGACAGACAGCTGGTATAAGATTTTGACCAAGCCTATATGCGTCTAAATGTTTCTTAAAATATCAAATATAGGTTCTTTATACCGAGACGATTCAATTAATACCCCACATCATGGGTTTCGGACGAATTTATGGGTTTCCGAAGGAAGTACAAAACGCCGAAGGAAGTTGGTTTCCGCCCCGGAAGCGGAATCAAACACAGCTTTTCAGGATTTTTCGATTTTTTCCTTTAATAACACCCTCATATCTATCATCCTGCAAAATTTCAAGTCTCTATCATCATGGGAAGTGCCTAATAATTTTGATAAGTCAGTGAATCCTATAAATCAGAAACTATTCGATGTAGAATTATGAAAATTTCCAGTTTTACTCACATCTAGTAGTATAATACCTGTGTAAAATTTCATAACTTTATCTATACCTGGTTAAAAGTTATGAGAGGGCAAAAATCGGCCAGAACTTGGCCTGGCGCACTACCTTGCGCCTAGATCAATCTGTCATCTGTGACCCCATGTGAGGGACGGTACCTCGACAGTAGTTCAAAAATCATTTCTATCGTTTTTCTACAAATACGGTTCTTATCCGAAATGGGTCCATAGATGGAGTAATTTTTCTTCAGATTACTCTCAGTTTCATGTTGTGGCGACTACAAACTTGTTTCTCTTTAAGATATAATTTTACAATTTTCACGAAAGACCAAGAAAAAAACATTAACTGTATATATTATAAACCATGGGCGCATATAGGAAATAATTTCGGGAGGGGCTGAGAAAATTTCGGGGGCTGAGACCATTTCCGGAGCATGGAATATGAAAAATTTAGAACTTGGAATAGTTTTAACCAACTAAAACGCTATTACGCCTAAAATAAACTATTTTTTATTAACTAAGTGATCTTATTTAATTTCTTTTTAGGGTTTTTATGACACATTTTTACCACCTAATGATAATTTCGGGGGGGGGGGCTGCAGCCCCCCCCCTTATATACGCCCATGTTATAAACTTTCCACATGTAACGGGGGATAACTTAGGAAACTGTTCCTGCGTATTGTACTTTTCAAGAATGCGGTGTAAGTTAACCACATGAACGTGCCTAGTTACGAAGGTTATACGTCACGGAAGTGTTGCTAATTGTCAAACTCTTGATAAATTGCTGTAAAAATTAATTGTTGAACGTTTCTTCCATTTGAGTGATTTTTTCCACACGGCCGGCGTCATAATGATGTAGTTATAACCGAATAGCTAGAAAGCAAGAAGCATTCTTGTGAGTTTTTTAGAGTAGCTTTCTTTCCTGCTCACTCTTTCCCTCTCAATCTCTCTTTCTCCCTTTCTCTTTCTCTCTTTCCCCCTCTCATTCTCTCTTTTCCCCTCTCTCTATGGAGGCCGAGATAGCTTGATGGCTTTTTAAGTACCCACTTGGCTGAAGGATGGATTCCTCTATAACCCCCCCTCCCGTCAGACCACTGCCCTCTCAACGCTCCATAAAGATATTTATTACCCCCTCATAAATCTGAGACATTTCAACATAAGCAGGAATGATCTATCAGCTTCCGGACATACTTTCACCAGCAGGAATTTAATTTGGCTTATTACTGTCTAATATTATTTAGATTTATTTGAGAGTTTTTACAATAATTTGTATCGTTATTATTTATTGTCTTCCAATATTTTAGTAACTTGTTATTTATTATGTTGAGTCCACTATTATTTAATTTAGAATTCGAAAAGCTTTCAGTTTAACTTTTGTGTGAAAATCATTTTTATCATTATTTTATGATTATTATTTATAAATTTAGGCTTGTATATATGGAGGGCTCAGTGCCAAAGGTGACTAACCCATAATTAAAACAATATGATAAAATTGGAGTAAACGTTGGGAAGAATCTGAAAAAAATTAGTGTTGGCGACAGAAATAATTTGAATTGCATCAATTTAAAATCATTTCAGTTTTCAACTCCAATTTTGTCAGTTTATTCTAATTGTGGGTTAGTCATCCACAATTAGAGTGGGCGGCACGGAGCCCTTCATATATATATATATATATATATATATATATATATATATATATATATATATATATATATATATAATCAGTCCCATAACAGGCCACGAGGGCCTTGAGGGGCAGGTACTATACAGATAACTGATTCATGGCCATACGGCACACTAGGGAGATAGTGTGGTCAGTACTATGCTCCGGCCGCCTGATTTTCCCCTCGGCTGCTTCGACTGCTAGAGCCCATAGCACCCAAGGTACCCATTGATAAATTTATTAAAGGCTGGGTTGGCCTAGAGACGGTCAGGGAGGCCGAATTCAACCCATGAACGAAGACACTAGAAAAAATCTTTAGTGCTTTCTCGGGGTCAGGTCCTCCAACTTATTAGTCCAGTGTTCTACCACCTCGCCATATATACATATAAATATTATTTTTACTGAGTAACCTAAATACCTGTTTGA
The DNA here is from genome assembly GCA_946811695.1 of Gonocerus acuteangulatus. NCBI lineage: Eukaryota > Metazoa > Arthropoda > Insecta > Hemiptera > Coreidae > Gonocerus > Gonocerus acuteangulatus. The sequence goes on along the minus strand of OX328130.1, from coordinate 35,279,741 downwards.
ATTATTTACCTTTATTCACAGCAATTTGGTGTATTGTTATAAAAATTGTTCTGTATAGGTATATAAAAATATATTGGCTCTGTATACATAAAAATTGTTTCTGAAGAACACAGTTATATGATGTGAAACGTATGGTGCATCTAATAAAGGAGATTAGAGAAGATATAAATTGTTTATTAAAGTGTGATATATTTTTAAATAATTTTAATCCTTTAAGGAAAAACAAGAATATAAATTTCTCAACATCCATTTCTTTGATTTGTATGACAGCTGAAAAATCCTTTTATGTCTAGAACTTTTCAACAAAACTAAAACAACCCAATCAGTAATCTTTGGTTACCATATGTATGTAGGTTACAACAAAGACAGCCAGTCTAGGAGACAAACTGCAGTAAAAGTACATACATCAATGTCATATATGCTGACTAAGTCATGAATTATGGGTAGATTTTTTTTATTGTTGTCGACTTTCATGGAATAGTATGAATATATCTGTGACGTCCAATATCCTTTTTGTATGTTTGTATTTTGTATGGTTGATATTTCTTTATTTGTTTTACTGCAAGCATTTTCATTTAAAGCTCCGACAAGAAATCACCCGTTTGACATGGATTTATTTATTTTATAATATCGGTCTATCTGTCTGATTTATTGCCAGACTCCAAATGGAATTCAATTGATTTCATGTTTTTTGTATGGTTGATATTTAATTACTCATTAATATTTTTTTTCATCTTACATTACAACATTTTTTTCTGAGTGTATAAAAAAAATGTGCCCTATTAATATGAAAAAAAAATTAATTTCTTCACGAGAAATAAAAACGATTTCACTACAGAAAACAGCTAATTTTCATTTATTGATTATCACTTAAATATTTGATGTTGTAGAATTTCAACAACGAATTGCGGGCGCCTACGACCCCATTTAGAAGTTTCCAGTCGATAGGTTAGTGGTTCACTCAGCTCACCGGGGCCCGCGAAAACTTGTGAATATCATTGCATATCATATTCGCAGATTGTGTTCTGCAATGTAGGTGACTAGTTTTTCAATTGAATTCTTGCATTTAAGAATAAATCAAGATTAAAAATGAACAATAATATTATTTTAAAAAACACTATATGCTATAAAAAGTTGCAGCTGAACAACACTTTCAAATCGAAGGAACTTCGTCATCTTAGGGAGTTTCCGTTCCTATCCATTTTGAAAGCTCACGGGTCTTGTTTAGAACAGGCCCGCCAGTGATTTTATAATGATATTTAGTAACTCTTACTATGTAATTTGATACCATCGATACAGAAATAAAAACACATGTTTAAATACTATTTAATTTAGTATTGTTTGTGTATTTGCGGTTATAAAAGTATGAATATTTTTGATGTTTACGATTTATGCAAAGAAGAGCAACGAGCCAGGATTTTCTTTGTCGAAAGAGGAATTCTACCCAAGGAAAGATATTGTAAAAAAGGCCACATTATGATATTTTACGAAGAAAGGAAAAAATATAGATGCAACAAAAGAGAATGTCGGTTTGGGTAATACTGAAGGAGAGTGTCCTCAGCACCGATTTTCTTCAAAATTTGCACTATAACGTATTTTGATGCACTAAACACGAATCCGTTGAAAAAAAAAAGTTGCTCGCAACTAGGAAAGAAGTTATTAAGCACTAAAGTTCACTGTTATGGAGGTTATAAAAGACGGGGTAAACAGCTTATATGTAAACACGCGCCTGCGCAATAGTCCTTAATGACGAAGTGTAATTGAAATTTAGACTCACCTGTGGTAGCTGACTTGGTCGTAAACTGTCGCTTTTGGGCATACGTGCTATGCGTTTCCGCTCGCTCAAGAAAACATCAAAACCCCTAGTCAATCCAACTCGCAGAAATGAAAAGAATTCTATGCCCAATAGTTAGTACCGGTAGTTACCGTGGCGTGTATAAGGGTACGTGGCTATGTGACAGCAAGTTACCGTGGCGTGTATAAGGGTACGTGGCTATGTGACAGCAAGTTACCGTGGCGTGTATAAGGGTACGTGGCTATGTGACAGCAAGTTACCGTGGCGTGTATAAGGGTACGTGGCTATGTGACAGCAAGTTACCGTGGCGTGTATAAGGGTAAGTGGCTATGTGACAGCAAGTTACCGTTAAGTAAAGCCATTTTATTCATTTATTCATGGGTACAGGAGTATACGACGTTTAAATTTTGTTCAAAAGAATTCAATATGAGCTCTGCTACAATTGTTGATTGGAAAAATTATCTCCGGGAGGTGTGCGCGGCTAGTTTGCTGAAAACCCCAACTGTTATTGGAGGGAAAGGACTGACAGTTGAGATTGACGAGTCCTGTTTTTCTCGTCGAAAGTATAATAGAGGACGATACTATCCACAGCAATGGGTGTTCGGATTACTATAGGTAAAAATGCAGTTTCCAGCCCTCCAAACCGATTTCTTTCAAACTTTGCACAATAACGTATTTTGATGCACTAAACACGAATACATTACAATGTTGTTTACATTAGCTCTCATATCCTCACAACAGTGAACTTTAGTGCTTAATAACTTCTTTCCTAGTTAAATCCGACGTTTTTTTTTATCGTATTCGTGTTTAGTGCATCAAAATACGTTATTGTGCAAAGTTTGAAAGAAATCGGTTTGGGGGGCTGGAAACTGCATTTTTACCTTACTATTTATCAATAAGTAACTGTTACTAGATAAAATCACTGGCGGGCCTGTTCTAAACAAGACCCAAGCTCACCATAGAAATAGTTATCGTTTTGTCCTAATATTTTACATTTACAACGATTTTCCAGCCGTTTTCATGATATATAGGAATGTAACGGACAATACGAAGACAAAACTATGGTTTCTTCGACAATCTTTATCGATATATGGCCTTGGAAATGGTTTCATTAGATTGCGCACGTTTAATTACTTATAAAACCTATGCCTGGAAGCCTAGTAATAAAAAAACGTAAGCATTACGATTTTCTTTGCGCGAAATTTGAAAAACAAAAAATGTGACATCTCTCAAATGAAAAACTTTTCTAATAATTTTTTTCAGTTTCATTTTATTGTTTGACAATGGGTTCCCATAGTTGGTCAATAAATAATGAATAATTTATAATTTCTTTACACAAGGTATTTGAAAGAAACAAAACTACATTCCACATTTTTTGACAAAAATCAGCCAATCTTTCAGCCTATCTCTCAATAAACTTCCACTTCATTTGCACAGATTTAATGCTTACTAAATGTAGAAGTTTTCCTGTAAGTAGTGAATCTGTAGCCCATTAGGAGGCAGAGGAAAAGATTCACGAGAAACCTTTGATTCATCGAGAAAAACAGGAGTGCGTTATTGGACGCCCAGAAAATATCTTCTATCAACGGGTTAGTGAAGTAAATCAGTGTTTTCTTAAAGAAAATTTTGTCTATTTTATAGTGGCATAATTACAATTTAATTATCTTCAACGGTTTTTGAGCAATCCTTTCCTATTCAATAAAAAATATGTCTACCTTAAAAAAAAACAGAAAATTGGACATAGCTACTTTTCCATTCGGAATCGGAACATACTTTAAATGCCTTTTTTGTTGGAAATGATGTCTTGAATCACCTCCAGAAGTTTAGATACTTGGACCTGAATCACCCTGTATATCTATATCTCTCTCTCTCTCTCTCTCTCTCTATATATATATATATATATATATATATATATATATATATATATATATATATATATCGGTCTGTTCGTTCTCCAGCTGGCTCAAAAAACGGTCGGATTTTGTCAAGTTCGTTAGCCATCAGAACCCGTCCACCAAAACATGGATCTTTGTAACGTTTTTGCGTGTTCTCATTTTTTACGAAAGATTAAGACTAAATATTATTACTAAACATTCTATATCTTCATCTAAAACTAGAGACAAGAAGGTAAACAGGTAGGATGACAAATCGGACTGTATTATGTTGGAAACAAACACAAATATCAAATTGTCCTTAGCATGCTCTACATGGAATGAAATCCTAATTCTACAAATAAATTGTGTGTAGCTCTAAAATTCTGTAATGTGTTACTAACAAACTCAAATAACAAATTGTCCGCTGGATGTTCTGCAATGAAAAAACGAAACCGTGAAAATATTAAAATAAGCGCTTAAAACTGTCCCTTAATAAATATTCAAATATATGTAAATAACCCTTGTATACTGAATAAAGATAAGTTATCTTCTTCGTTACATGAAAGAAACTAATAAAGCAAATAGATTTTTTATATAATACCAGGTGAGCTAAAGGGTTTTTCCTCGTTCTAGAATCTATTTTACAAACGATATAATTTTACATTCTAATAAATAAAAGGTAAGGCGTTGGTAGTTTATTAAATGAGATCTGAAGAATTAATAGTCCAACTCACAGGAACTGCGTCATTTTGGCGCTTTTCCATTAGTAAACAAATAGAAGCAGTTATTGAAAAATATAAAAACCCGTTCAAAAGAAAAAAAACTAACACTTTCGAAGTTTTAAGCACTTATTTACCCCCCAAAATTATGCATCATTTCATTTTATTATCATATATATATATATATATATATATATACATAAGTTTTCATTTAGAATTAAAATGAGAAACGGCAAAACTTCGGGCATCGACCCAGGATGAATAAAGGAAGAAAAACATTCCTTTGGCATATATCTTGTTTTTGCTTCTTTTTCGATGAATGTGCAAACAACTAAAAGAAATTATAAAAAGTCTTTCATAAGGCATTCGTTAAAAGTATATGTTTTATTCCACACACCCTCCACTCACCCTCTTACTCCCACCCCCACCTCTTTGCAATAACCCGCACCCATCCCAAAAATATAGGAGTGGGGATGCCGCTGATTTTGAGTGGAATAATGGAATAATAGGTCCCAATTTCTGACCCCTCGACTTAATACAGAGCCTTTCCACGCATTCCTCGACAATAAACTTTCGTTGTTTTTGGAGGAAGTCCTTTTGGCACAGATATTTGAAAGCTGTTTTCAAGTCGATGGTTGTGCAGCCCAGTACGGGACGCTGGTTGTCCAGTCCGAAATTGGTTGGATGCTAACTATCCATGGCGTTGGATAGAATATGGTGTGCCGGTATCTTGGCCTCCTCAATCTTATATATATATATATATATATATATATATATATATATATATATATATATATATATATATATATGGAGGGTTCAGAGCACAACTAGACCAAGTCCATTTTTGTCATTTGATGTTGTAATGGTATTGAAGAGTATTACTAAAATAGCTCTTTTCACTGCTGCTGGGGACTAAGTCCTAACTTCATTATTTTGCCGCCTCCCTGACCGTCCCTAGGCACACCCAGCCTTTAATTAATTTAATAATGGGCACCTTGGTTGGTGCTAATGACTCTAGCAGTCGAAGCACTCAAGGGGAAAATCAGGCGACCGGAGCATATTACTGACCACACTATCTCCCTAGTGTGCCGCATTGTCATGAATCAGATACCTCTATAGTATCTGCCCCTCAGGGCCCTGATGGCCTGTTACGGGACTGATTTTTATTTTATTTTTTCACTATTTTGCCACTTGTAGCAGTTCTTGCTTACACATCTGGAAAACTTGTACTCAATCTAATAATTAATTGACCTAAATATGTCGTTTGAATGAAAACACTAAGTTAAAAAACCTGATTGTAGCCGTCCTAAGTGTAAATCGATACCCCATTCCGGAAAAATAAATGAGATGAGCGAACCCCCATTTACTCTCGACATAATTATTTCCGATCAAGGGGGAAAAATAATTTTTTTCTAAGAGAAAAAAAAAGAATTCATTATGTTTTCCCCCTTAGGGTTCTTTTGAAAATATATATTTAGAATCGATATTTTTGAATACAATATTTTCCTGATTATCAAAATATTTTATCAACTATAATATCGGATTGTCTGAAAATTTCGTAGCGATTTTAAACATACGCTTTTAAAGAACATAACTCTTTGAACTTATACTGAATACAAAGCCTATTTTTATTCAATTGAGATTCTTGTACTCAATTATGCCTTTTAATGAGTCAGTATATATATATATTAAAAAAGTGTGTTTGTTCCATATACAAATGCACACCGTTTGTCCGATTTTCACCAAACTTCGCATTCAGGTAGGTCTTGATCCCGGGATTGTCGCAGGCTAAGTCAAAAACGTCAACCAGCTCAATGTCAGCATGTTGTTTCTTAAACAAATCCACATCGTTTGACCGATTTAGACCAAACTTGGCGCACAGGTAGGTTTTGATACGGGGAGAGTCATAGGCTATGTCATACACGTCTACTAGCTGTCTGTCTGCATGATTGTTCGTTATACAAATCCACACCGTTTGACTGATTTTGACCATACGTGACACACAGGTAGGTCTTGATACGATGAGTCTCATAGACTAGGTCAAAAGCGTCTATCAGCTGCCTGATTGTGTGTTTGTTCCTTACACAAATCCACACAGTCCGACCGTTTTTGAGCAAACTTGGCACACCTAGAGGTCTTCAATCAGTGTCAGTCATAGGCTAGGTTAAAATCGTCTAGGACTCACAGTTCGGAGGTGACGGGTTCGAAACTATGAACCCAAATAGTTACAGATTTGCGGTATTAGATTTTAATATTAATTATTTCGTTTCTAGTTTATTTTTTGCTTTTCTTGATGCAGAAAGTAGATGTAGCATGGCACGCCTGGTAACAGCTAGTCATATTATAAAAACTTCAACTTTTTAGCACTTTCCTCCGAAGGAAAGTAGCTATTGAGGTTGGACTCATGACGGAACTTTTGAAAAATTTCTTCAAATCTTTATCGATCCTACCTAGTAGACACCGAAAATGACCCCCGTTAAAATTTATATATATCTATATATATATATATATATATATATATATATATATATATGCATATATATATATATGTGTCTGTTAACACGATAGCGGCCAGAGTTTTTGTTTTTTTGTCACGAAACTTGGTATAAAGCATTCAATTAGCAAACGATTGAACGAGTTCGTTAACCACCAAAATTGGTCCACCGGAAGGGGGGGTTTACCCCGAACCCAAAACACTAATTTGACCATTTCAGCCGTAATATTTGTTATATTTCAACGAAACTTGGTATTCGTACTGGTAATATAGAGAGAAAAGTGAGATATAAAAATAAACTAAATCCGTTCATAAGGAGGGGGGGTTTACTCCGGTCCGACAATACCAATTCGCCACTACCAGCCGTGATTTTAGGTATATTTCGACAATACTCGGTATTCATAGTGGTAATCTACAGGTAAATATGTGTTGTAAAAATAAACTAAATCGGTTCATTAGGAGGGGGGGTTTACTCCAGACCCACAATACCAATTCGCCACTACCAGCCGTGATTTTAGGTATATTTCGACGATACTCGGTATTCATAGTGGTAATCTACAGGTAAATATGTGTTGTAAAAATTAACTAAATCGGTTCATTAGGAGGGGGGGTTTACTCCAGACCCACAATACCAATTCGCCACTACCAGCCGTGATTTTAGGTATATTTCGACGATACTCGGTATTCATAGTGGTAATCTACAGGTAAATATGTGTTGTAAAAATTAACTAAATCGGTTCATTAGGAGGGGGGTTTACTCCGGACCCAAATTACTAATATACTCATACTGGTCGTAATTTCTGCTGTATTGTAACGAAACGCGGTATACGTCGCGGGTAACTCATGAGAAAGAAGTGTTGTAAAAATGAGCTGAATCGGTCAATCAGAAAGGGGGGTTTACTTTGTAATATATTTCAATAGAAAAGCCAGCCAGACATAGGTTCACAAAGGCGCCGCAAGGAGCGCTAGAGGGACTGTATCCGGTTCCTGCATTAGATCAAAATACGATAATATGAGGATTTTGTATTTATTACGTAGTGTAATAGGTACCATGTGTAAACATAACTCTGGAAGCAAATTAATAATTTATCAGTTACACATTACAAAATTAAAAGAGAACTATTCATGTTTTTATTTTATTTATGTAGGATATTTTAAGCAACTTGTTCTGGAAAGCAGTCTACACTACCCAAATTCTGAGGAAAGTGCTTAGTTATGCAGCTCCTGCGTGACGGACTTTTATTAAATTATTTATGTTTGAATTTGTGCTCTATATGTTTCGGTCCACTCTTTAGGCGCAACTTAGTGAGTAAATCTCATTTCATACTCAACTTATATATATATTTCGATTAATCGTATTTCATTACGTTCTTTTAGCACTTTCCTCCGGAGGAAAGTAGCTATTGAGGTTGGACTCATGACGGAATTTTTGAAAAATTTCTTCAAATCTTTATCGATCCTACCTAGTAGACACCGAAAATGACCCCCGTTAAAATTTATATATATATATATATGTATATATATATATATATATATATATATATATATATATATATATATACATATATATGTGTGTGTGTCTGTTAACACGATAGCGGCCAGAGTTTTTGTTTTTTCGTCACGAAACTTGGTATATAGCATTCAATTAGCAAACGATTGAACGAGTTCGTTAACCACCAAAATCGGTCCACCGGAAGGGGGGGTTTACCCCGAACCCAAAACACTAATTTGACCATTTCAGCCGTAATATTTGTTATATTTCAACGAAACTTGGTATTCGTAGTGGTAATATAGAGAGAAAAGTGAGATATAAAAATGAGCTAAATCGGTTCATAAGGAGGGGGGGGTTTACTCCGGACCGACAATACCAATTCGCCACTACCAGCCGTGATTTTAGGTATATTTCGACGAAACTCGGTATTCATAGTGGTAATCTACAGGTAAATATGTGTTGTAAAAATAAACTAAATCCGTTCATTAAGAGGGGTGGTTTACTCCAGACCCACAATACCAATTCGCCACTACCAACCGTGATTTTTGGTATATTTTGACGAAACTCGATATTCGTAGTGGTAATCTACAGGTAAATATGTGATGTAAAAATAAACTAAATCGGTTCATTAGGAGGGGGGGTTTACTCCGGACCCAAATTACTAATATACTCATACTGGTCGTAATTTCTGCTGGGTAAACGTGGGTAACTCATGGGAAAGAAGTGTTATAAAAATGAGCTGAATCGGTCAATCGTAAAGGGGGGTTTACTTTGTAATATATTTCAATAGAAAAGCCAGCCAGACATAGGTCCACAAAGGCGCCGCAAGGAGCGCTAGAGGGACTGTATCCGGTTCCTGCGTTAGATCACGATAATATGAGGTTTTTTGTATTTATTACGTAGTGTAGTAGGTACCATGTGTAAACATAACTCTGGAAGCAAATTAATAATTTATCAGTTACTCATTACAAAATTAAAAGAGAACTATTCATGTTTTTATTTTATTTATGTAGGATATTTTAAGCAAATTGTTCTGGAAAGCAGTCTACACTACCCAAATTCTGAGGAAAGTGCTTAGTTATGCAGCTCCTGCGTGACAGACTGTTTGCTTATTTTTGACAGCTTTTATGATTATTCCTACATTCACAACATACGCACATTGAAATGTTTACTAGGGCTTTAAAGAATACTATCCAGCAACACGTTTCAGCTGTGCGGGAATACTTCATGCGCCTTTTCAATTCTCTCGCTCACTCTTTCTTACTCTCCCTCACACGCCCTCTCTCTCACGCTATCTTTCACTCTCTCTCTCCCTCTCTCTCACTTTCTCTCCATCAGAAAAAAGTAATAATAAAATAAACCACAATAAAAAAAATGTCTGTACTTAGTTTTTCTGTAATTTACTTATAGTAAACTATAAGTATGATAATTATCATACTAATGATATATTGTACATATGTTGTATACATATTTATAAATATTTACTGAAAATTAATCTTATCCCCTTTTTTTTTAATTATAATTTATAATCTTAAAAAAAGGTTATTACACTTCGTCGTTCAATAAAAATCATAACATTTCAGTGAATCACAGCCCTTGATTTACTTATAATTGCTTCAGAGTGTGTTATATTGTTTAATAATTTAATAAAATAATTTGTGATAATGTTATTAATATTACTTAAAATTTTTAAATTAAAGTATTATGCCTGAAGAAGGACAGTGAAGTCCGAAACGTTGATAATAAAATCATTCTATTGACCATCTTTTAATTCTACATTCCTAAGAACTAGGTTAAATAAAAGAATTGATGAGGTTAATTCGGTGTTTCATTGGCCTTCTGTCTGTTATATATAAGTTTATATGTTAAACAACTCGATCCAGTATTTACAAGGGAAAAGGAGAAAGAGAGAGTGAGTGAGTGAGAGAGAGAGAGAGAGAGAGAGAGAGAGAGAGAGAGAGAGAGAGAGAGAGAGAGAGAGATTGGTTTAGAGTGACTGCTTGAATAAAGACCAACAGACACGCCATTCCGTTTGTCTTTCCAAGACAATATCTTATCCGTTATCTAATCTGGTAGGGGGAGGGTCGACATTTCGTGTTGTATTTCAACTTAGGTCTAATTATATAACAAATAACATTTCTGATAACGGTACAAAAAAAACAACATAATAAATAGTTGTATCATCAGCTAAATGAGTGGTGATTAAGTTAAAAAGGCATAGACTAATAATGTTCTGCTCGTTTATTTTTCATTTATTTGTTAAAAGATTACTTTTGGAGATAGTAAGGAAGTATTACAAAAATATATATTTTATCAACATAGATGAGCATTTTTGGGATATTTGTATATTCTTTAATATATCGAGAATGGCCGGAAAACCGTCGTTAGTGGATAGTAAACATTCGGAGAAATCAGTACTAAAAGTTTTAATTGTCGATTTCGTTCTTTTAAACGGGGCTTTAATCTCCGTTTGCCTCCAGTTTTTAGACGGTTGTTTTAAAAATTGCATTTAACAGTAACAAGTGTTAACAAGTTAAAAAAATGAGAAACTTATATGTGATATGGCACCAATAGCTCGGCTGGTGTAAAGAAACAAAAACAAAATCCATGTGCCAAATAACCTGAAAGATCTGTAATGTAGGTAAGAGCCATCTGTGAAAAGGCTGTTTGATTAACTGAAAGACATTACAGTTTTCCATCAAATTTATGAGAAATCCCAGAATTATGTTACAGAATATTGACGATTTGTGTACATATGTTTGTTAAGTTATGTATTTTACAGGAGTGGATGTAATTTATTGAATGAGTGTGTGTGTTTCTCTGTGTGTGAGAGTATTTATTGTGTGATTTTGGACTTGTTAATATTACTCGTTTAGGTTTAGGTAGTTTTAAGGGTTGATCCACTATTTTTTAAAAAGGATGCAACCAGTTTTTTGTAAATTTGTACATAATATAGCATAAGTTAAGTTTAGATTTTAAGCCAAGATTCTTAAATTTCTTTTTGAAGAAAGGACGCAGACGGATGCAAGAAACAAAGCAAAAAAGCATGGGGGTAATGCCCGCAGCAGTCGATGCACCGATAAAAAAAAAACAAAAAAAACAACATAAAAACATATTTTTAATAGTGTAATTTCCGCTAAGGATACTGTCAGTTTCCTGTTTTAGTGCCTAAAGTTTCAATTTTTCAAAACAAATAAAAACAATATTTTCTATTCTATGCTTTCCAAATGACGGAGATCTACGCTTTCTATTAGGGATAAGAACGGAGACATGCTAAGATACTAATAAATAACGCTGAGAATTAGGGTGTTTAATACATCCAAAAACTACTAGAATTCTACATTTAAACAGATAAGATGGATGGAATAATCGGAAAATAGGAGTAAGGAAGGATTTGTAAGAAGGAATTTGGAAAATGAAGGTTTAGTGGAAGAGGATATCACGACTAGACCAGAAGGTAATGTCAATATTTGACAGGCAGGCAAACATATAGAATTTCTCTTCCGGTCTCGAACTTATGGTCTTTTTTCAAGAAAAGAATGGAAACCATTATAGGGATTCCATCATGTTCAGTTTCTATTTGACAGTCTGTAGTCGAAATCAACTAAAAAATAAAATAAAATTAACTGAATAAATAAAAAAAAAATTAACTGAACATAAATGGCCCCTAACCAAGTCCTAATGACCTGGCATCGCACAGTGGTGACAGAGCGGATATTATTCCATTTTCGAAAGCGCTCATTTCGATTAACTAGTTTGTGATTCTCACACTATATGAGCTACAGGATCTAGGAACAGCATTAGGGTTTTCCCTGTTTCAAGGGATTATTTTTTTACCCTTTCTTCTGAGAATGCGTGAGAAATATTTTGTTAACCCTAAAAAGACGACAACCCATACAACATTAGATGCCCCTGGAGTGCAGCCCGTTTCACGCTCCTGGTTCCACAGGATGGCATTAAAATAGCTCACCCCTTTTTTTAAAAAATAAATTATAGCTGTGAATATTGTAAATTTTTAAATGTTTCAAGGGTATTCTCTTTAATTTAGGCCCACTGTCAGAATAAAGAAAGTTTGGCCAAATCATACACTACTCTAAATGAGTGATATATTATTTTAAAACAGGGTTCTCCCTGTTTAATGCTAGACCACTTTTTTTCTCTGCTCTACAAAGCTACACATATGTCAAACAGTGCAAAAAAACGTTAAAGCGCCCTCCGATATTTAGAAGATCACTTTTCAAACTAGACTCGTCAAAGTAAAGATTAGAACAAACATCACCAAACTTTATCTTGGTTACCCAGTTGGCCCAGATATACATGTTCCCATGTAAAAATACTTTTAATTTGGAAGGATTTATGTTACTGTTATGTTTTACATATCATGGATTCTACATATATGAGAGAATTAATTAAGGCAGGGTGTATTTTGGATTTTTAGTTTGAAGGGGGAAGAAAACTTGTTTTCTTTAATTTTCACAGTTCGGAAATTGTATAGAAATTATTGTTTCTCCTAGTTTCATATTACGCGGGTTGGCGGAATTTGTGTATATATATGGAGAGAGAGATTTTCAGTAGTTTGCTCATACCTAGGTAAGATGGATGAAAGGCCTTCGGTGAGTTAAACCTTCTTAAGGGGTAACACTACCTTTTAACTTTTTTTTACAATTTTTTTTAATGGGCTAAAATTCTTCGTTAACTAATCAAAAATTATATCCACGGGTGTTTATGTGAAGAAAACATTTTTAAATGGGAAAAAAATGCGATTTTCCTAGTGAAATCCCGATGCCGATTTGAAGATAACTTTTTGAGCGAGCTTCGATTATTCCCTTTTTAATGGTTAAGTTTTTTTTTTGGTCCTCCTTATTACATTTCAAAATTTAAAACCATTTTTTTTTTTAAATCTTTATTACAAGAAAGTATGACTACTTTAAAGTCGTTTTCTCAGAACTATGTTTTTCAAATCGGGAGATACTCTGGCGTCTTCAATTTTTGCCCGATCAACTTTAAATTTTGACTGCAGCTTTCTCATAACATTTGCTAGTAACGTACGTAGGATTTTGTTGATTCATTGAATTATAACGATTCTATGGCCGATTTTCGACGGATTTTGTAATAAAAATGCATAATTGTTCGCCATTTTCCAAAAAACTATTATTTCTTAAAAATTCTACGTACTTTACCAGTATTTAATTAACATTCATCTTTCGGAATAATTTTAGTTTTTCGTTCTAGATTAAAAATTGCAGCCTCTAGACCATCGCCCGTGAAAAAAAGAGGGTTTCCGTTTGTCAGACACAGCGCGGCCATTATTTTTTCAAAGAATTCGAATATAAAGAATTGAAAAATATTCATTTATTTACTATGGATAATTTGAAGAAAATTACTTTGATTTTGATCGCACAAGTTAGTATTACCCCTTAATGGCAACTTTAAATCATTAAAAGGCAGGACGGAAAATTCTGAAAATGAATAGATTTTTACCCCTACCTGTCATTACCTTAATAATTTACGTCAAATTTTCCAGTCCACGGGAGTGTAAGGACCCCTCGCCCCCCAGTGCTGCCGAAATTCGGAATTCTCCCCGTACAAGGAGAGGTTGAGAGTCAAAAGGCCCTTAGAGAACAGCTAAAAATTAGTCTTAACAAGAGAGTCATTAGAATTCCGGGGGTGTCTCTTCTCTCTTTACCCACCTCTGCCTCGCTTAAAAATTCTAAAGGAACGGGTGGGGAGGGGGTTAAAATCTTCCCTTAACCCTCCCTTGCTGAAATTTACTCTCCGTCCCTGTTGGCTTGGAGCTATGAATGCGCCCAACATTACTTTATCATGTTACACTTCCTTGTTTTTAATTTTTTTTTAAATTTACAATCTCAGAATAAATTTGTTTGTTTTGTATCAAGTTAGCTTCTTCCCTTAGAAAAGGATGCACAAAACGTAAAAATCATTATGCCTAATCAATTTTTTATGGCTAAACTGCTAATATATTTGTCCCAAAATATTGTATAAATAAAATTCATAGCAAAAGAAAGTCAGACACTTCTAGTATTTAAAAATAACCTAACACATCTAATTATTACGATTAATTAAGAAAAACCTCACAGATTTATAAGAGTTTCAACACAGAACACACAATAATCAGAGTGTTCGGTTTTGTTTTTTTCCCCTTGTGGAATGTATACACAGATCTGTGTTAGTTGCAAAAAATGTGTTCACTTAAAATGTTCAAGGCCCTTCAGAGGTACCTGAACTCAATTCAATAGCTCAACCTTAATTTTTGTGAACTTTAACGGATACAAGAGTAACTACAGCTTACAAAAGAAACCGCTAGAAATCGGGAAACGCCGTGGCTTTCAGTCCTGACGCGTAGAAATGTCGTGGCCACAAAAGTGCAGAGGGTATACCGAATGTCTGCCACAAAAGTGGATATTTATGTAATATCGTCAAGATGTCTTCATCAGTTGTTCACAGTTAGTACAATATCCTGATGCGCAAAAAGCATAATTACATCAATGTCGCCTTTTTATATTTTATTGCTTTGTTAATAAAGCAATGGGGCTAGTTAATTTTCTGCTTGGAACAGAAATATAGGTTATATCCGTGCTCCGAGGAAGCAGAGCCCTAACGATAAGCTGTACGTGAGAAGTCTGGTTAATTTGTTTTTGCTTCCTATCAGTTGGGAGTCACGTATTAATAGTAACCGCTTCTGCCGCTAGGAAGCGTTCTCTATCTCTCTCTGTTTGCCAATTTTTTAGCACGTCAACACCTAGATAGCGCTAATGCCTCTTCTTATCTCCCTTGATGTTCGCCGCTCTCGGTTGGTGTCGGAGGTAGGGGTAGTGAGAGGGAGAGAAATTTTAAACAAGTTTATTTATGTTTATCTTGTAGATGAAAAGTCCTGCTTATGACGGGGGCATTATTTACAATTTATTCTGTTCATCCAGCCGGAAACAGGAGGAAAAAGTCCCCCCATTTTAGCGGTGTTTGCTCTGTACCATATATGTATTCGACCCGATGAGGTAATTTGGAAGCTCTGAGGACAAACATGACCTAAATCATGTACAAAACGGTCATTCAAATGTGTATTTACACAAGCTAAGGGAAACAAAGAAACCCCTATTTGTTTGGCCATCCATCTACCAGAACGTGTAATGACGGGACAAGACGGACAAATTTGTGCCATCTACAAAACAAAATTGATTATTAGTCAGGGATCGGTCTTAGTATCTTAATAAAGCTGCATCTGTTATTAGAAAATGATCTTTATATTTTGCCAACATTACGGTTTGAAGTTTAAGCCTTCATCATGGCGATGAAAAGTCCACGCAAAGTAGAATCCGTGGGCATAGTTTTCCATCTTCTCATAGTCCTGACGAAGGCTTGAATTTCGCACTGAAAAACGTCGGCAAAATATAAAGCTCAATTTCTTATAAAAAAGTATTTTTTTTTTAAGATACCACGACCGAACTCTGACAAACCTTATCTTTGCATCACAAACGGTCAACGATTTCCTCTCAATAAATTTACTATCAGTGCAAAGGACAAGCCAGATTAAGTTTTCCAAAAGACACGATCGAACATAATCACAATTGTCACCTACTTAAGATGGTAGACAAAAAGTACTATTAAATATGCTCAAAATATATTTTTATGAACTCTACCGGATTCAGCAGTGACTAGGGCTTTCAAAACTTACCGCTAGATATTGCAATAATCTGTCAAAGCGGTGGCTTTCAGGTCCGAAGCTGAGAAATTGCCTTGTCACGTAAGTTGCTATCAGTCTCGAATGGGTTGACAAACTTGACCTTTCAAATTAGAAGTAGGATTCTTGTACATTATTTCATCGAAGTCTAACCATTTTTGGGGCAGTTACAGAGCGAACAGGCAAATAAAGGCATATAAATATACATACATATGGGATCTGAAACGTGCAATTTCTCATTGTCACCTCTCGTTTGCGTCATAAACGGGTTTCCTCCAAATAGAAAAAGGAAAGAAACACGCTCAAAGTGCTCCCACATGTCAGGAAGACCACGTGTCATCATTTAAATTATCCTACAATATTGTAAAGTTTAATTAACTAAAAGTTTTTACCACCCTTAAAGATTTAATATTATATTTCAAAGAAGTTTGGAAACATGATTCTAAAAAGATTAATGGACACTCTGTATTTATACATCAGAGCAGAGAAGACTTCTCTGAAGGAAATCCCCCGGAGTATAGAACTGGCTATTTCTTGCTGTCTACGGATATAAAAGACAGATAGACAGATTAAAATGGACTCTTAGTCTGACGGTTTGTGCCAGCCTCTAGAAATAAAACTGTCTCTAAATTCTTCCTTAACGCCTGATTTGTCAAATATCTAAGCCACTAGGACAAAGAAACTAGGAGGATTGTATGGTGTAGATCTAAGTCGAAATATGATTTTGAAAAATATCAGGGCAATGTACATACAACGTTGAATACAACTTTCCCTAAGATCGCGGTAGTTAAGCCGGCGTGATCCGTAATTTTATACGTGGCAGCCTAGGAAAATCACAAGAAGTAAGCATTATAAAAGGCGCGAACCAGCATTCGGTACCCTGTACAAAAAAAAAATAATATAGATACAACAAGCTTATCTAAATTAATAAATTTAGGCTTTTCTTAAATAGCATGCATAGATTCGGGTTCCTAACTTAGGCCTACCCAGGCTTTAATTATTTTAATGAGTACCTGCAAAGGGGAAACCGACCACACTATCTCCCTAGTTTGCCGTATGGTTAAGAATCAGATGCTTTAAGTAGATGCCCCTCTACGACCTTGTTGCCTGCTAAGTGGTTGATTTTGTTTTGTGAAATATGAATCTTCCCGTTTTTGACGTGATTATTAGAAAGGGATGAAAAATCAAATATCCAAATGTCCAAATATCACGGACAAGTGCCCCTGAAGAAGCGCAAAAATGTACGAATCATGTCTGGCTTAAAATAAATAAATAAAGTAGTTATAATTAAAAGGTTAACTCTTTACCTGCCCTAAGCCTCGAAAAAATTGAGATTACTTTAATAATAATTTGAGGGCGAGGTTAGCATAGTGCTACAGTGCTCGACCTGGAGGAACTGGGTTCAAAATTCGAGCGCACCAAGGATTTTATGTTCTGTTGATTTCGTTCGTGAGTTGGATTCGGGGTTCCTGGCCGTCCCTAGGCCCACCCAGCCTTTAATGTATTTATTATTGGGTACCTGCAATGGGAAAAATCAGGCGGCCGGGGCATAGCACTGACCAGACTATCCCCCTATAGTGCCGTGTGATCAAGAATCAGATTCCTCTCCTCTTATCCATATGTTGCATTACATTTTTTATAAGTACTAGAAAAAGAAGGAAGAACGGTGCAAACGGATTTTCGTTACGTCAATGTACCTATTTCTTATTTAAATTTCCATAAAAGCCACTTTATTTTATTCGCGTTGTATTATTAATCTTCGGAAGAGCGAATTCTCGGCTAGAAGGAGGGGGATGTCTATTGCTTGGCAGCATGGAAATCTATTTTTCTTTTTTCACCATATCAGAAGTAGCGCTCAAGAACTGTTGAACAAGGTCACTTCACTTCACTGGCTTCAAAGGTCTCTGAGCTCTTAGAAGGGTTATTTTTACTTATTTTGTAGACCTCAACGAGAACTACAACTTTGCTCCTTTAAATAATTTTGATACCTCCAACCGTTTATGAGTTATTTATCTTTTGGTTTTAAATTAAACCTTTTCCTATTTACTTTGTATTGGAAGAGGTCGAATTTGAAAAGGTAAACCGTGAATTTGTTTTTGATGAAGTTGAAATTAACTTGAAAATACTATGAATATACAGTAGACCCTCCCTATTCTGGCGTTGTCGGGACCGGTGTACAACCGGATTGGAGAAAACGCCGAATTAGATAATTCCGTTAGAATCGGTCACTCATGTATTTGAAAAACATTATTATTTAAGGATATAATAAAATGTACTATCCTTAATATTGCATATTTCAGAGATATTTAGATACCGAATTATAAAATAAATTCAAATCCTTGCTGGGGTATTTTTTACAGGGGCACATGCATGTAAAAGTTTTAAGGAATAAAAATATGTAGGCAGTTAAACTAAACAAAAAGTCCGTCACGCAGGAGCTGCATAACTAAGCACTTTCCTCAGAATTTGGGTAGTGTAGACTGCTTTCCAGAACAATTTGCTTAAAATATCCTACATAAATAAAATAAAAACATGAATAGTTCTCTTTTAATTTTGTAATGAGTAACTGATAAATTATTAATTTGCTTCCAGAGTTATGTTTACACATAGTACCTACTGCACTACGTAATAAATACAAAAAACCTCATATTATCGTATTTTGATCTAACGCAGGAACCGGATACAGTCCTTCTAGCGCTCCTTGCGGCGCCTTTGTGAACCTATGTCTGGCTGCCTTTTCTATTGAAATATATTACAAAGTAAACCCCCCGATTCATCTCATTTTTACAACACTTCTTTCTCATGAGTTACCCACGACGTATACCGCGTTTCGTTACAATAAAGCAGAAATTACGACCAGTATGAGTATATTAGTAATTTGGGTCCGGAGTAAACCCCCCCCCCCTCCTAAAGAACCGATTTAGTTTATTTTTACAACACATATTTACCTGTAGATTACCACCACGAATAAAGAGTTTCGTCGAAATATACCAAAAATCACGGTTGGTAGTGGCGAATTGGTATTGTGGGTCTGGAGTAAACCCCCCCCCCCTCCTAATGAACCGATTTAGTTTATTTTTACAACACATATTTACCTGTAGATTACCACTATGAATACCGAGTTTCGTCGAAATATACCAAAAATCATGGGTGGTAGTGGCGAATTGGTATTGTCGGTCCGGAGTAAACCCCCCCTCCTTATGAACTGATTTAGTTCATTTTTACAACACATATTTACCTGTAGATTACCACTATGAATACCGAGTTTCGTCGAAATATACCAAAAATCATGGGTGGTAGTGGCGAATTGGTATTGTCGGTCCGGAGTAAACCCCCCCCCCCCTCCTTATGAACTGATTTAGTTCATTTTTATATCTCACTTTTCTCTCTATATTACTACTACGAATGCCAAGTTTCGTTGAAATATAACAAATATTACGGCTGAAATGGTCAAATTAGTGTTTTGGGCTCGGGGTAAACCCCCCCTTCCGGTGGACCGATTTTAGTGGTTAACGAACTCGTTCAATCGTTTGCTAATTGAATGCTATATACCAAGTTTCGTGGCGAAAAAACAAAAACTCTGGCCGCTATCGTGTTAACAGACACACACATATATACATATATATATATATATATATATATATATATATATATATATATATATATATATATATATATATGCATATATATATATATATATAGATATATATAAATTTTAACGGGGGTCATTTTCGCTGTCTACTAGGTAGGATCGATAAAGATTTGAAGAAATTTTTCAAAAATTCCGTCATGAGTCCAACCTCAATAGCTACTTTCCTTCGGATGAAAGTGCTAAAAAATATTTAATTACTAACTAATTCACATATGTATGCATATATTACATGGGCGTATATAGAAAATAATTTCGGTAGTGGCTGGGAGAATTTCAAGAGGGGGCTAAGAAAATGTATGGGGGTGTATGGAAAACTAACAATCTAGAATTAGCGATAATTAGCCAATTAAAACACTATTACATCCAAGAAAAACTTTTCTGAACTAAGTGTTCTTATTTAATTTATTTTTAAGGTTCTAATGATACATTTTTACCAATTTCGGGGAGGGGGGCTGCAGCCCGATGATTTATTATTACAATAACAAAAACTAGTTACATGTAAAATCAGGCGTTCCATCGGCTGGTGCCTTAGTAGAAACATTACTTTTCTTAGTAGAAACGGAAGTTTCTGCCACGAAAACACGACTTACAATCAATGAAATGCCAAGGAACAACGTATCTATGTACAGATTATTATATTATCGTTTTCACATATAGTAGACTAGCTGAATACCCGTGCTTCACCACGGCCGATAAGTATTTATTATATTGAGTTAAATAAGATATGATCAAAATTAACGCTACTACATAATTTTGTACAGCTTATTATTGCACGGACTTTAGAGTTACCCCGGAAACACCATGTGGAGGTAACCGTGCTTGTTTCCTTATTGGAGTGTAAAAAAAAATACAACAACCGCTTAAAGAGTTAGGTAAACAGAGACAAATACACGTTCAAAAGCGTAAAACTAACAAATTTGAAGTTTTAAGCACTTATCTCTTCGATTGACATCGCCTCACCGAACATTACAACAGAATCTTATTGTAGAGAATTTAGTAACCTTTCGAATAGCCGCCTTCCACTTACTACGAGTTCCCTACCGTTTCCGAGATATTTTAGAAAATATACTGATATCCGAAAACTTTGTATCACCATTCATACAATTTTTTCCATATACTTCGTTTCTGAATACCCAAACAGAAAATTAGTTTTGAAAAGTATTTCTATCAATTTTTCTGGTAAATGGCTACAGAACTCGCTTAAAAAATGGTTTCATTCGTTTTCCTACGTTAAGGAATCTTTCGCACAAATTGCGCTCCAAAAACCATGTTCCAGTAAACGGATTCAACTGGTGACCTTTTAAATGAGAAGAAAGATTTGTGTACCAAATGTTATCAAAATCGAACCATTTTTGAGCCGATGAGAAACTTCTTAATAATTCAAACCCCCCTAAAAGTAATTAAACATTTGAATATCAAAAAAACCTTTCTTAGCGAGTATTTACATTCTAAACGGACTGCCTGTGCAAAATTTCAATTTTTTGTATCAAGTGGTTCGGGATATTATTACCTTGGATGGACCATCACCAGGGCTTAAATCCTATGAGGGACAAAATCACAGTTTATTTCTAGTAATTCAAGGACTGCCATCATAGTTGAAATTAACCTCAATTAAAAATAATACTATGAAATAGATAATGTACAGTAAAAGCTGTTCTCTTATCGTCCTAACAACGCATGCTACCTAGGCTTGGCTGCTCTAACCAACTAAAACTTTAAACCCCTCAAAAAATACTTAAAAATTCGAATATCAAAAAATCCTTTCTTAGCGAGCATCTACGTTCTATAGAGAGTGACCATGCAAAATTGCAAGTTTTTCTGTCAAGCGGTTTGGGCTGGGCGATGATAGGTCAGTGAGTGAGTGAGTGGTATTTGACAAATATATAGTAGATATTGTTTTTTTCTCATAATATAGAATTTTAATAATGTTATTTTGTACTGTTGGCTTCTGCCAACAGTACAAAATCTTTTAGTGGTCTTTCTGCTTTTTGTTTACTTTTACGCCTTTGTTAATTGTTTTTCTTACACAATTTTCTATAATAACTATTTATCTACCGAATGTTCATTATTTTAAATAAGATTAGTTCAACATTTATTGTCATGATGTACAAACTACTTACTGACTGTTTTTTTACTTATAAGTTGTATATACTTGTTTTTAGCTGAAGAAGGCTACCAAAGTGCAGCCGAAACGTCCAATACAGATTTCTTCCTGAAGGTTTGACGTTTTTTTCATCTAGCCGAATCCCAATCATCCCTTGTCTTCGTAGCACCGGAATAGAGCACGCCGTACAAGGGAGAGTCTACTGTATATACATTCTTGATGTGTTATTTATAACCTTTTTCGAGTGGTTAAGTGAAGAGTAGATAAAACTAGACTTTTCTTTTTGTTACATAATAAAGCATCTTAGCTAAAAGATTGAAGGTATTTCTTAGACTCAGCTAACTATCAACAAACATAGGACTGTGAAGCACAAAAATTCTTACTACAGTAATTATGACACTTAGCCGCATAATGAAATCGTGCCACCGAACGCTTACCGACCTTAGTTATACAATACGGTTCTCGTGGGGATCTCAATATGAACCTTACCGAATTTCTTGACCCCTGCAAGACGGGAGGAAATGGAAGATTGAGACCTATTTCCATCGGAAAGAACTCAAAGGGTAAGTACCCTACTAGAGGCTATCCAATGAGCAGTAACATTCAGCCTATAGAGCAGTCTTATTGAACAGCCAATGCCCCGTTGGCCTTTCTTTGGCCCCCAGCTCAATCTAACCTCGCCCTCACTTAACCCTTCCTAAGGGAATGTGCACACGAGTCTGGATACTAAGAAAATTCACCATATTTCAATATTATAAGGATAGACTTTATTGATAAAAGGCTTTTATACACACACACACACACACACACACACACATACATATATATATATATATATATATATATATATATATATATAAATATATACAGTAGACTCTCCCTTATCCAGCGTTCCCTTACCCATCGCTCTCTCTAATCCGGCGGTCTCCGAGAGGAATAAGTTCCTAGAAAACCGTCCCATTCAAACTAGCCAAACATTTGTTGCCCAACAATTCCTCTCCATTTTTTCACCATATGGGACAATAAGGAGATTAAATACACACCACAGTTTTTTGTTTTTTCGTCACGAAACTTGGTATCTAGTATTCCCCTAGCAAATGTTTGGACTAGTTAACAGACACACACACGCACACACACACATATATATATATATATATATATATATATATATATATATACATATATATACAGATATATATATAAATTTTAAGATTTGAAGAAATTTTTCAAAAATTCCGTCATAAGTGCAACCTCAATAGCTACTTTCCTTCGGAGGAAAGTGCTAAAAATTCAAACGGATCGCTGTCTGTACATGGAAGATATATGGGAAAAAATACTATTGGGGGCCTTTATAAACGAAAGAGTACCCAAAACAATGATTTTTGAATTTTTGTCTGTTTGTCTGTGCGCGCTAATCTATCCGATTCAGTTCGGGTTTGCATTAGTATATTTTGGTAAGCTTCACTTAACATTTAGTGTTTGTTTCATGTCAAACGGTTCATAAACAAAAACGTTATGCCAACGTAAAGAATCGCGTCGAACATTTCACGAACTATCGTTAATAAGATACACATCAGAGTTCTTTGTTTTTTCGTCTCGAAACTTGGTATATAGTATTCCTCTAGCAAAGAATCGAACGAGTTCGTTAACAAGCAAAATTGGTTCATCTGGAGGGTTTTACACCGGATCCAAAGTAGTTATTCGCCCATAACATATTGAAAGCACTGGTTCCCGTTGATCACCGAAGTTAGGCAACGTCTTGTGTGACCAGTACCTAATGGGTGATATTATTTAAACAATTTATTGACATATTTGTTGTGTATGTAAAATACCATACAACTTTTGCTTATAACATATTTTTCTATCTACGATGAAAAGTTAGAATATTTTAGGTGTACTATAGAAGGGTGGTTTTACCCCTTAAACCCCAATCTCACGGGCCGATATAAAAAAATACGTATCGATTATTTTATCATGTTTAATAAATATACAGAGTTTCTAAGAAATCAGCTCCGGACACTTGGGGATGTTCTCTTGTTAGTCAAAGCTGAGGCTAAAAACGATTTAATCTATAAAGTCTAGATTAGCACCGGGCTATCTATAGGTTGCCACCATTTCTACGCACCCACGACGCAGCAGGGAATTCCTACTCATATGAAAAAACGCAACCTGCTTTAGGCGGGACTGGAACCCTTATGAGAATCCAATGCGCTAGCCACAGGAGGATGGGGAAACCCTAGGAAACTTTCTTAGCACAACTTGTACCTTTTTGGTACCTAGGGCCTAGGAATGAAGAAGGTTAACTTATAGCTTTTTGGTACCTGGGGCCTAGGAATAAAGAAGGTTAACTTCTACGAGAAGTATTGTTCACAGAAACCTGCCCTATCTTCTCCGTATCTTGAGCTAATTCCATCAATACCCGACGACGAGTGGTATAAGGCATAAAGCCTATCCTAGCCTTATCGGTAGAGTTAAAGCAATGTGTTCGAATTGCTGATAAGGAGTAGGGGCCTTTAGACAATGCAATGACAGTTATCGCCCTTTACTAATGAACGGTTACAGATATCGAAGCTGTTTCAGTAAGTTCAGGGCTCGGCCCAATTGTTCGCCTAAATCCCAGGATCCTATCTCTATCCTAACGGTGTACAATTAACACAGCAAATAGTATATATAGATCAACAAGTAGATATTACTAGATTTATATTGTTTATAGTAACAAACATTATTGCAATTATGTAGGAGGAATAGGTACAATATTTATTTATTGACTTGAAGTGCTCCACTGCAATAATGATATGCCCTAAAATAATTCATAAAAAATAATGAGAAATAAATTAATAAATTATAAACCCAGGATCAGTAAAACAGGCAACAGAAGAATATTAACAGAAAGGCATGTAAAATGAATAATAAGCGAAATAAAAAAATAAACAAAAACAAATTATGATAAAACAAACTAATAAAAACAATTACTAACCATAATGATATTTTTGGATTAGAATAAATAGCAGCTCTATTATCCTGATATAAGAAACTTTGACTTAGTTAAAATTGTGAGTTATGTGTGATATTACTATATTTTATTGCACATCTTTGGGTGAAAACATAGGCGAGGGTAGAGGGTAGCCGAGAGGTTTGAATATAATGCATGTATTTACACTTGCCAAAACATAGTGGAGCGGCGAGGGTAGCCGAGAGCCGAGAGGGTTGAAAATAATGCATGTATTTACACTTGCCAAAACATAGTGGAGCGGCGAGGGTAGAGGGTAGCCGAGAGGGTTGAAAATAATGCATGTATTTACACTTGCCAAAACATAGTGGAGCGGCGAGGGTAGAGGGTAGCCGAGAGGGTTGAAAATAATGCATGTATTTACACTTGCCAAAACATAGTGGAGCGGCGAGGGTAGCCGCTCGGCTACCCTCTTAGCTACCCTCTACCCTCTATGTTTTCACCCTTTGTCGTCTTTAAGTACGTCAGTATGGTATTAATGTGTGGGCTCCTATCTGATAACAGTTCACTTAAGCCAGAAGGCTCCTGTATGTTGTTTCTTTAAGGCAGTCTGTTATAAAGTGTTTCACAGTTAAAGGTACGTTGTTAGTCTCACATATCGGTTTGTTTTTTCTTGTGAAGAGGTACGAATGGGTGAATCGTCTATGTCCGATGCTAAGTCGTTTTAGTATTACTTCGTTGCGTCTTGTTCTTAGTAGGTACAATATAATTTATCGTTATATTATCTCAAAGTAATATCTACACTTCCTTTAAATCATTTTGGATCTGCCAATTCTTTCATAGTCCGTTCAGTAAGATAAAAAAAATTAAATCCCACATTCGTTAAATTCTGAGGGAAACGTTCCCGACGGTTCCGCAATTTGCATTACCATTTCAGTGAACAATAAACTACGTGAAACTCAATAAAAACTGATTATGTCTCGTTTAGAATTAATGAAGGATATGATAGGTAGATAGTATTTAATCTTTATCAAGACTTACCCAAAGCTAAGGCTGATATTAATATAATCTATAGCCTGTTCAAATAGATGGTTCAGTTAGAGGAAAAAGGGCGTGGCCTATATTCCAGGTGCACAAAAATGGTAAAAATGCTCACTTATAACCTCATAATGCAGAGTGGTTTAAAACGTTTTTATTTCCATTGGCTTTGACTAAGTTTTGATAAATATTAAATACTATCTCCCTTGTCTGAGCTATATTTTATTACAAAATTTGTTAACATAATTGATCATTGTATATTTAAAGGAATATGTAGTATTGTATTGTTGTATAATTAGATGTATTGTGGACAGTATAACTGATGTAAAAGTATAATTTTTTTTTTTTTTTTTTTTTTTATATA
Organism: Gonocerus acuteangulatus; assembly: GCA_946811695.1. Taxonomy (NCBI): domain Eukaryota; kingdom Metazoa; phylum Arthropoda; class Insecta; order Hemiptera; family Coreidae; genus Gonocerus; species Gonocerus acuteangulatus. The sequence goes on along the minus strand of OX328130.1, from coordinate 35,253,563 downwards.
ATTCATGTTTATTTAAAATCTGTACAATTATGAGTACAATAATTAATTGTGCTGGCCTAAGTATACATGTCAATGAACAGTATATGGAAGGAGCCAAACATTATCGGCACTTCCTAATATATCTAAACAATTTGTGCTGTTTTTAACTGCTGTTATGGTAGCTGGTCACGGGGCCAAAGTCTCTGAAGCCTCCTGGGAAGGTCTTTAGGGTGGGTCTGAGTGGAAAGGGATTGACCTCTAGGATTTGGGTGGGATGACAATTTGGAATGAAATGTTAAGAATCGGGATTTGGAGAGGTCGTTTACGAAGGGAATGTTGAGGTCATTGTGTAGGGTTTTGTTAGAGACATAAAAGGGAGCGTTGACTATTCTACGAAGGACTTTGGATTGGAATGCTTGTATTCGTTGTATGTTCGAGTGTTTTGCTGTTCCCCATAATTCAAGTCCGTAAGTCCAGATAGGTCTGATTATAGTTTTGTATATAGTGAGTTTGTTTTGTGTCGTAAGCTTTGACGTAGGGCCAAGTAGTCGTCGTAAGAGCCCATATCTCCTGTTTAGCTCTTGTCTTTTCAGTCGTGTGTGTGGGTTCCATGTGAGTCTAGTAGGAGTCCCAGGTAACGTACCTCATTTGATTCTGGGAGTTGACTGCTGCAAATAAATACAGGAGGGCAAGCGCTCCTATTAAGAGTGAATGTAACATGAAAGCACTTTTCTGGGTTCACTTTAATACAAGTATAATTACAATTTTATATTTGGATGTATTTATGTAAAAATGAAATTTGATATATGTGCGTACTAGCTGAATACCCGTGCTTCGTCAGGGCAGATAAGTAGTTATTTTATTGCGTTAAATAATGTATCATCGAAATACACATAATTTTGTGCAGTTTCTTATAGTACGGTTCCCGTCATACTATAAGTTATTCATCAATTGATAAGTAATCAAAGTTGATAAGTTCTTGACGTTGGGGCGCTCCGGACCAGTGTCAAGAAACAGTTAACGTAGAGATAACCCGTTATCTATAGGTTAGCAGTAACATCAGTTTAACTAGTACATGTTAAAATTCGTTGTCAATAATAAATGTATGTTAAAATTTAAAAATGTATGTTTCCAATATGCCATTTGGAAAGACATTATATTTGCTGTGCAAGGGTTTGGTATATTATTACCTCGGATGGAGCACCACCAGGTATAACGTAAACTCTATGAGGGACAAAATCACAGTTTATTTCTAGTAATTCAAGGTCTGCCGTCATAGTTGAAATAAACCGCAAATAAAAAAAATATTATAATATAGACACAGTACGGTAACAGCTGACCTGTTATCGTCCTAGCAACGCAAGCTGCCTAGGCTTGCCTGCTCTATCCAACTAAAACTTCAAACCCTACATTGAGGTTTACATCCTAAAGGGAGTGCCGATGCAAAATTTTCTGTCACGAGGTTTGGGCTGGGCAATGATAGGTGAGTGGTATTTGACAAATATATAGTAGATTAATCGTTTTGAGCGAATCGCCTTTGTGGCAGATGCTCTTAAAAAGAATATAGAGAAAAACCATCTTATTGTTACAGAAGCACTTTAGTCTCTGGTTTTCAACTATATGGAATAGATACAGCTTTGCTCTGTCATAATTCTGAGAAGATAACCTCTTCTGAAATAACATTCGCAGGGTTTCTTGATTGGATCTGTGCTATGAAATCAGCATTTATGACATTGATCCGTCAATTTACGGCCGTAAAAGCTGCCATGGGTTCGTGATGTTCATACCATCATGTCAGAATATTGCAGTATTTAATGGCTTGCATTAAAACACATAATGTGTTCGGCAAGTGTCCAGCACGCGGGGAGAATACTTTTATTCCTTGTTGTTGTTATTTCCTTTTCTTTGCCATAATTTTTTCTTGAAAGAGGAAGAAAGAGAATAAGATAGAGAGAAATGTATGACATTTTATTTGGAGTCCTATTTTATTGCAAATAAAACGATGAAATATATTTTTACACCTTTTAAATATACTAACATTACAAATGTATGGTATGTTATTTTTAAAATCGAACTCATAATGCTCTATAATATTATTAAAAACTCCACATGTTTCTTGCCTAATATGCGCTCTCCTAATTAGGAGCTCAAGAATAATAAAAAGTCCGACCCTCAGGAACTGTGTCATCTTAGCGGGCTTCTTATCCCTAGTGTCATTTGGAAAGCTTAGAATAGAAACAGGTTTAATTTTTCAGGAAAAGTGTAAAATGAAATCTCAAAGAGAAAATGTTAGGCTCAACAATAGAAAACTCACAATATCATAAGCGGAAATTACTCTGTCCGCCTCGCTCTAAGATAACAGCGTTACATACTTTTCTCGTTTCCTTGCGTTGTTTTAGTAAAATACTCATTTTAATGTTTTGTACATTAAAAAAAACAGACAAATTAAAATTAAGGCCAACTGACACATAAAAAAAATGCTCAAAAGAACAAAACCGACAGCTTTAGGCACTTATTCTCGAATTGACTTCGTCCCTTCGAAAATCACGACTTTCGAATGGTCACATTCCACTTACCACGATTTCCTAACTGCTTCCGAGGTATTTAAGGAAATATTCAAAGATCAGAACACTTTTCATACACTCAACTAAAATTTAAATATCTTTCTTAAGATGAATATCAAACGTCTGGAACAATTTTCAACTGAATCAATTGTTTCTGAGTACCGAAACTCAAATTAGTTACAAAAACTGGTTTTCTACATTTTTGAAAACCTGTTACTCCGGTAGGTTGATTTTGCTGGTTAACGAACCTGATCTTTGAAATGACAGAGTATTTCTGTATTAAATTCCATCGAAATTGGTTCGCTTTTGGGCGCGTAAGAGAGCGAACAGACGAATATATGAATACAAATATGAACCATCGTTATTTTCGTGATGTACGAGTTGACATTTTTTAGTCAGCACTCCCGGATTCCGACATCCATGACATATATTTTCGATATTATGATGCGCCAGATTTCGCGTTTAACGTGAACAATTCCAATAAACTTTACAGAGCAGATCTTCCACTGTTCTATTAATCCTCCATTTTACAATAATCTGAAATTTTTGTAAACAACGTTCCTTGGTGTAATCTGGAACAATACATTTTTTTATTAGGCGAAACGACTCTTGAGAAACCTGTTTTATATTTGTAATCAGTGATAAGATTATCTTGGTTAACCATAGCGCCAAAGCTGTCTGGTTCATATGCAGTTCTGGATGGTGGGACATGGTCTAAATGCCTGGATTCCAGTACACAGCTGGTATGTCGCATACCATAAGTGGCATTAGCATAGTGGATTCTCACCTTACCATACCAGGATGGATGGAAATATACGTAATTATGTTAACATTGAAAACATTTTTCTAACAAATCTATTGAATAATTATTATATTCTGGTCTTCAGTGGTGGGATTATAAAAATGAACTGTATAATATTTGAGTGATAATATTTTATATCTAATCGAAGTATAATGATGAAGATATCGTTATGAAATAGATAATTAAAACTGAAACAAATAATACATATACAGAATCATTAAAGCAAACATATTTATTTGATAAATATCTTCGGCTCTTCTACAGGATCAAATCACACTTAGGAGACTATCTCTTTAATCTTCCTAATTGAAATATCAACTTACAAAAAATGTTTTGAAAAAAAAGGAAGTAATAAAAAAACTGTGAACATAAAACAAACCAAATCATCCAATAAATGGAATGGACGAATTTCCTTTATTTAAACTTTGTATCATCTAAATACATATGCCTCATGTAAATGAGATCTCATAATATATGTACATTTTAGAAATATAATATACATCTGTAAACTTTTTTTTTTTTCGTTTTTATTTCATCATCTGCAAAGGATCTTATAGCTGCATTTTATGTATTTAGGTGTGCTGAAATCAAAAGCTACCGCCATTCTCTCTATGAAGTATAGTATAAAAGAAAAAAAAACCGTCATTTTTATTATGTACCAAAATGTGCAAAATACTTAAACGTTGCATTCTGTATGCTTGGGGAAACTTTTTTTTACGGTCCTCTTTCTATTACAATTAGTTTTCTAGCAAGTCCTTCGTGACCACAGAGCCAGTACAATTTTATATTTTATTGTATAGTTTATTAGGGGGCGAGGTTAGCTCAGTGGTAGAGCACTGGACTCTGCCTGGGGGATCTGAGTTCAAATCCTGAGCAAGCACTTAAGATGTTTTCTTCAAGTGTCTTCGTTCATGGGTTGAATTCGGGTTCCCTGACTATCCCTAGGCACACCCAGCCTTTAATTAATTTATTAATGTGTACCTTGATGCTAATGACCTCTAGCAGTCGAAGCAGCAAGGGGAAAATCAGGCGGCCGGAGCATAGTACTGACCACGCTATCTCCTTAATGTGCCGTATGGTCATGAATTAGATACCTCTACAGTAAATCCCCCTCAGGGTCCTCGTTGCCTGTTACGGGGCTGATTTAGATTTAGTTTGTATAGTTCATTGTCAATCTAGTACTTTTTTGAGACATTCGGGCTGGTTTAACAATGCAACTACATCATACGCGCCTAAATGCTCCATCTTTCGTTCCAATGCGGCTTTATTTGGACCCTGAAGTTGGATACTAGGATGAAAAAGTATTTCTGTTTTTGCCCAAAAGGTTGAACTATTACTCCTGACTTGTATCCCAAGGACATGGAGCTGGCAAGGAGGATCCTGGAACTTGGCCAAGTAGTCTAACTCATCCTCTCTTGAATTAAGGCTTCGTACATTTGTTCCTTGTTTTCACAGCGGGAACAAAAGTCATGGATCAGCTAAAGAAGAAATTTTAGATGTCATATTTTGATATCTTTGGAAACAATATGACATGCCTTGTTTTTTCTTTTTTTATATATAAAAAACAAAATCCTGTTATTCCTCAGGATTTTGTTCGTAAAATCCATCAAATATTGAGTTTTCACACAAGTTATTTTTACTTAAATGATGTAGAATAAATTATTTATTTATTGATGCGCCAACCACCATAGAAGGCACAATTCAATCAGGTGTTTCTGATCGATAAAAATGGGCATTGATGTTCAAAATGTTCTTTATCGTTCAGGAACACCTGATTGGTTGCCTCCTTTGTTCTTACATTCAGTCACAACGTGGCGCGGATGCTTAAGGTTCCCATGCTGAATGTGGCTGTAAATATTTTTAATTTTAGCTCCTGATGAAACAGTACAGCTGTCAATAATAAATCAATTTTATTCTTTGACACTTTATTTATTTATTTTTATTCATTCAGTACTTTATTTGTTGACCTTCCGCCCAAAAATTAATAACGCTGGAATATTTTTTTGTAATGAACTTTAAGCATTAGAGCTTAAACTCTCCCAGTGAGTTTGGAATCTTTACTAAGGCCTATAGATAACGTAAAAATCAATGGCTTTAAAAAGGGAAACCAGCTGAGTAGTAATTATACCCCTATGGGGCAAGTTCAACAAAACTGTACGCAAACTACACTCAAAACTAATTAAAAGTAGTCATTTAGTAGAATTTATTTTGGTTTAAGTTATCGAGTCACCCGGTTGAAATAATAAGTCTGACTCAAAGAAACTGCATCATCCTTTGGCGTTTACAAAACATTTTTATTCTTCGTATCATTTTCAAAGCTTGGATTAGGAACAGTTAATATTTTGTTTTCTAGGCATCTTGCTATACTAATTTTACTTTTGTAAAATTTAAATGCCTTCCCCTAAGAAGTCTCAAGGAAAAGAATATTTTAGGGTCTTCAATTGGAAGAATACTCAGAAACTCAGAACGGAAATTACACAACCAACCTCCTCAATTTCTACTAGTCCATTTGTGAATGTATATTAAAAACACCAATTAAAATACATTTTTTCCTCCTTTTACATACCTTGTTTTCCTGGCAAATTCATTTTAATACTAAAGGAAATAAATAACACAAAAATCAATTACAACTGAGGAAAGCAGACTCAAAAAAAGTCCGTCACGCAGGAGCTGCATAACTAAGCACTTTCCTCAGAATTTGGGTAGTGTAGACTGCTTTCCAGAACAATTTGCTTAAAATATCCTAAATAAATAAAATAAAAACATGAATAGTTCTCTTTTAAATTTGTAATGAGTAACTGATCAATTATTAATTTGCTTCCAGAGTTATGTTTACACATGGTACCTATTACACTACGTAATAAATACAAAAAACCTCATATTATCGTATTTTGATCTAACGCAGGAACAGGATACAGTCACTCTAGTGGTAGAAAGCGCTCCTTGCGGCGGCTTTGTGAACCTACGTCTGACGGGCTTTTCTATTGAAATATATTACAAATTAAACCCCCGCTTTCCGATTGACCGATTCAGCTCATTTTTACAACACTTCTTTCTCATGAGGTAACCACGTATACCGCGTATACCGCGTTTCGTTACAATACAGCAGAAATTGCGACCGGTATGAGTATGTTAGGAATTTGGGTCCGGAGTAAACCCCCCCCCCTTCTAATGAACCGATTTAGTTTATTTTTACAACACATATTAACCTGTAGATTACCACTACGAATACCGAGTTTCGTCGAAATATACCAAAAATCACGGCTGGTAGTGGCGAATTGGTATTGTGGGTCCGGAGTAAACCCCCCCCCCTTCTAATGAACCGATTTAGTTTATTTTTACAACACATATTAACCTGTAGATTACCACTACGAATACCGAGTTTCGTCGAAATATACCAAAAATCACGGCTGGTAGTGGCGAATTGGTATTGTGGGTCCGGAGTAAATCCCTCCTCCTAATGGACCGATTTAGTTCATTTTTATATCTCACTTTTCTCTCTATATTACCACTACGAATACCAATTTTAACGGGGGTCATTTTCGGTGTCTACTAGGTAGGATCGATAAAGATTTGAAGAAATTTTTCAAAAATTCCGTCATGAGTCCAACCTCAATAGCTACTTTCCTTCGGAGGAAAGTGCTAAAAACCTTCAAAGGAAGGAAACCAATTCTTTCGGATTATTATCCGCCGATATTTGCAACTAAGATCGTCTTACCCAAAATCTGGTGAGAATCGATTTTGTTGGAAATTTAATAAGCTTTCGAATACATACATGCAATAATATTCCAACGGTATTAAAAAATGTAATATATATATTTTCAAATACTTCTTTTCGTCCAAACCTAGCCAAACTGGTATAAGTCGTAAGCATAAAGGGACAGGAGTTTTATGATAAAATAAATATCCAATTAGGTTTTTGTAACAGGCCTTATAGGTTTATATTAAAAATCAAACAGGTAGACGAACTCTGGAATTTTATAGAGTGGATCTTTTGGCCTGGAAACGTGGGAATTTGGATAATATAACATCTTTAACGAGTGGGGTATTGAGGGATTCATGGATGTTGAATTTGGAAACGTTGAACGTAGCATTGACTATAGTCTTAGGACACTGGATGCGTCTGATGTTCTATGTTTTCGCAGATCCTCAGAGTTCTGATGCGTACGTCCAAATGGGCTGCAATAGTGATTTGTAAAGGATTGATCTGTTTTCAGTACTTAAATGTGATTTGCGGGTCAATAGTCCGCAATATTGTCCTAATGTTAGTTAAGATCCTGTATTTTAAGTATTAAGCGATGTTGCTAGGTACTTCGGGCGTCCAACTGTGGCCCGAGGTAGGAAACTCTGAAATGCTCATCATAGTAAAGGTGATGCGATGACATGTTTCCTCATTTACCTTAATTCTCCGTGGTTTCTTTTATTTTATTATTTTTTCACATTTTGTGTATTTTTATTTTCAGTTTTACTCTCTTGAATTTCGATCAATATATAGCAAAACTTTTATATCCCTATGGGTTTTTTTTATGCCAAATGATTTAATTTTCTTCGCCAACTATATCCGCTATTGGCAGGCAGATCTTCATGGAGCTGTCTAAAAATGGCACATAAGAAGAGCTTTTCCATGTCGAGCCCGAATCCCTGAGGGTATTTCAGTTTCCCCCTAGGCTTGAACCTTTTTGGAGAGATGGTAGATTTAAGCCCAAAATAAAGGCCCAATACGTTCAATAATTTGGGTCTATGCTTTAAGAATTTGTGCATTTTGAAATCTTTAGACCTCTCACAAAAATGAATAAATAAACAAACAGACAAATAAGAAATATTTAAGAAATAATGATAACCGACATTTTATTTATAGGAACAATAAAAAAAAGTCACATCCTTCAATAGTTTATTATTAGTATACTAACTGATCCTGCCACGCGTTGCTATGGCAATTATAACAGATTAAATTCTTTGTCATTGGGGTTTAAATTTCCATTGATATTTTCGATAATAGGATCTCGTACATTGATATACGTATACTTCCGATTTTCCGGTCTCCCCGTGGTCTAGTGGCTAACGCCTTGGATTCTCTTGCGGGAGATGGTGGGTTCGAGATCCATTAGGAGTGGGACTTGATTATAGAAACAGGTAATCATCAAAGCAGACAAATGGTTGGCGGTCCAGCTGATAGAAGAGACATCAAAATCACAGGTCGACACAGGACTGCTAGTATCATTTCAGAGCAACGCCTTTCGTTTGATTTAATAAAGAAGAGAGAAAAAATAACAAAAATCTGACTTGACGAAGTTGTTTTAAATTTTATTAGCTTTCATTTAAAAACAAAATTCATAGAAATCGGTTAAGATTTAGAGGCTGTAGCTGTTTTTGATATGTCGTTTGGCCCCCGTATGCCACTTATGGAACTTATTGACAAATGTGCTTAATTATGCAGGTCTTGGGTGACGGTTTTTTTTTTCTTTGCAAGCAATAAATTGTTGCAAGAAAATATTCTGAGCACAATTCCACAAACTAATACAATTTTACTTCCTTTGTAGCGCGATAAGAAATATCAAGTAGAAATTCTAGCCAACGTTTCAAATACAAAGGCAGAAAAAAAAATTGTGTAAAAAGAAGTCGGTACAGGCGACCCAATTGGATTTGGTCTTGTTATTCTTCTTTTTCTGAGGACTAGGACGGAACTACAAAGAGAAAATTAAATTCTGTTGTCTGCTCGTGGTCACGTCTCCGGCTCGGACTCCCTGAGATGATCAAAGCCTTCGACTCAGTACTGACAACAGGTGGAGTTCCGAGCAACAGTTGATAAGGTGCAACAGTTGAGTCTTTGAGCAACCACTTGTCATTGAAAAGGAGTTACTAACTTTCTAGGATAGAAAAAAAAAAGTCCTTAATCGTCGATTACGTCACTGTTGGAGCCCAAGATTTAATGAGTGTTCATACATTTTATGAATAACAAACTCCAGTACTCCCTAGTATTCTGTGAGATTTTATTCACCTTAAGTAAGTATGAGATTTATGCGGATTTTTTTCCTTTAAAATTAAATTAATCTGTCGTTTCTAAGTATCCGAACTGAAAATTAGTTTGGAAAACTAGTTTTTCTTTCCATTTTTCTCAACAACAGTTCCAGATATCGTATTAAAAATGGTTTCATTAATTTCCCTACTTTAAAGAACCTACAAGAAGTGTACCTACAGTCCTATGAACGCAAAAACGGTTAGAAGCATGGCCTTTGAAAACACTCAAAGTATATTTGTACTAAATTTCACCAAAAAAAGTCCAAGATCGAACAGACGAAGATTCAGTTTTCTCAGTTTTTATAACTTTTTTCTGAGAATTATAAACATTTTACCTGACTGTTATACCTTTTTGTGTAGCTTAATAAACAGAGATGTTTTTAGTATAACATGCAGGAATAGCTACTATTATTTTTTTTTAAGAGATAGAGTTTAAGTTGCAGGTTTTAGGAAAAGCAGTTGTGTAAATTTGAGTTATTTGGTCGTACCACCCGATGTCCTGTAAAAATTTGATATTTTTATTTAATTAATAGTTGATTCTAAATGTCCCTAATACAAAAACAATAAAAACTTTCAGCTCAAATGTTAGAAATAAAAAAATATACCTGAAACTTAAGCAACATTGACTGTTCATAAGAAAAGCCTAAAATATTAAATATCTTGGAAACGGGTAACTTTTGGATAAGGCAATATGGGGTTAAAATTGTTTGTTTTGACCTAAACTATCACCTTGCGAAGGATGTGGTTCTACTTCCCAGTAACCCTGTTTGTTGGAGAGCTGGCAACGCTCTCCGCTGGTGAATAAAATCTCACAGAATACTTGAGAGTAACTTTTCATGAAGTGTTTTATGCACCCTGAAATTTTGCTGTAATGTACCTCTTAGGTAAGTATGTGTTTCCTGGACATACATTGGAACACCAGGTAGTGCACATAAAGGAAAGGTGCAAAACAATATTGCTCAAAAATAGTGTTTTATTCAGAAGCCAACTATTATTAATGAAAAAAATTACAAATTAAGGCAATTTTAAAAATAATAATAAATAAGGCACACAGTTTTAAAGGATTTAAACTGTAAATTTAAAAAAAAAATACCAAAGTACCTAGTTTTTATTTTTAATATTAAATGAAGTGCTTTATTCACGCTGCGATTTAAACAGCGTCTTCAACAAAAATAATTACAAAAGGGCAGACACTTTTGTGAGGTTTAATTATCAGGAAACATAAAAATAAATGTTGAATATGATAGACTGCAATACACTGCGCGTAACCATAAGAGAGACCACCGCGCAGTTGTGGTTATTCTCTGCACTCTCATTGGTTCTTGCTCACACGATCTTGTACAGCTGTTCTGGTTTTAATGGCAGCGCGAATAGAACTCTCATTTAATATTAGAATAAAAACAATTAAGTTTTTTTTGTTGTTTACGTGTTATACCTCTTAAAAGTGTCTGCCATATTTATTAACCATTGTAAAATTGTCTTAATTTTACATTAAAGATAGTTGGCTTCTGAATAAAACTGAAATATCTGAATTTTTGGAAAATATTTGTTTGCACCTTTCCCCTTTGTACCTGGTGTTCCAAGGTATGTACAGGAAACACATAATTACCTTCTTATCTGCCCATGAGGTACATTATAGCAAAATTTCAAGGTTAATAAAACACTTCATGAATCGTGCGGTTACTGGCTCTCGGACTATGTCCATATATTTATTTATATTACAGGTGTATTAAAATCTACATTTTAAAATCGTATTGTGTCAGGTTGTCAGCCAAATACCTTGAATGTATTAAGCAAATTATTCAGGAATGCAGGTTACACTACTCATCTTCTGAGGAATGTGTTTTGTAGTTTCTGCGTGACGGACGTTTTTAGTATATGTATACTTTGATTATTTAATTATATTTTAGGTGCACCGACTGTCAGGGTCATTACCATCTGTCAGGGACATTCTTTAGAATTATAGGAATTTTTTCATGTATCTTTTTTTTTCCTTCTTTTTTTTTTTTTTTTTTTAATATTTCATATATTTTTAAAGGTCCTACCATAGGAAATAATAACATACCAATACAAAAGTGATGTTCGTAATTTGAGGAGCCAGGCTCGAAAACACCTTGGGCTTGACATGTAGTAAATTTCTCCACAGGGAGAGCGCGCTGTGTTCCACCCGCGGCTCCTTTGAACATATAATTACTTCGCTCTTTGAACTAATGCCGTTCTGTAATGAAGGAAGCAGTATCCTGATTGTACGTAGGCTTTGTCGAGTGTCGCTTCAACCATTAAATGGAATATTTAGTGAGACAAACTCACCTCTAAGGTTGCTTTTACATGCCAAAATAGAATTCAGTAATTTCGTAATATTATTCAATATACATGTAGACGATATTGACGAAATTGAACATATAATATTATTTCAATGTATGGAGCTAATGACTGATATATATGTAAGCTGAAGCTCACATTCTAAGAAAATTGACAACTATTTACCTGGTATAAGATATTTATATAAGTATTTGATTCTAAGATATTATAAGATTCTATTTATATTTTTTTAATTTCTACGAGGCAATATTTAAAACAACTATAAGACAATATTCTTTCTTTCTTTATTCGATGCGCTCTTTGAATGAGCTTATGACGTTAAACTCATGATGCGATCCCAAGAAATGTCGATCGATGGTAAACTTCGACGTTTCAGACCTTGAAGGTCCCTAAAATATCAGTTGTTCAAATTTGTATATATATCTATATATATATATATATATATATATATATATATATATATAGAGAGAGAGAGAGAGAGAGAGAGAGAGAGAGAGAGAGAGAGAGAGAGAGAGAGAGAGAGGAGAGAAGGTGGTAATATGAGCCCCAATTTGTTTTTCCCTTTTTTTGTAATTGCCTAGGAAGTTTTTTTAGAATATTCGTTCATAGCATTAACTACAATTATTTGTGAACATACTTATAAAATAAGAACTTTTTTCGGTAGCTTTAAGTATATGAAAAAAAAAGAAATTTGTCAAATGTCAATTTGTTATTAAATCTTTTCATGCTGGTAATATGGGCCCCTAAGAAAGAGAAATAAAATGACTTATGTATGACATTTTCATTTATTACAAAATCTTCAATATACATTACAAAGTAGAAAATAATTTATAAAGTAATTTGGAAAGCGTTATTAAGGAACCATTTAATTGCTTTATGACTTTCTCTTCTATTCACAAAAATCACAAACGTAAACATCCTTGACAAATCCAGCGCAGTCATTTTGTGCCCACACTTCGCAGATTATGCGTTGCAAACACAGTTCTCCGAGGTTATCTGATAAAAATAGGCCCATGTTTTTCCGGGGGAAAATCATGAATGGAGGTACAATGGGTTTTACTCTCAATCCAATGATTTGCGGGATTTTACTTTGAACTACTGATATTCCAGTCTCGTCCACATTAAACACCCTATCACAAATCATTCTTGTGGCGATTCATGATGTGGTCGAACCAAGCTCTTCCAATGAAACCATCTCCTGTGAATGGGTGCTCAATTCAATTTCTTTCACAGAGTTGGTAAGCCACTCTGTGAAAATTACGGAGCCCTTAAGTTCGGGGGCTCATATTACAACCCTTGCTATGTTGGAATTCGAACACACATAACGATACATTTTTACTTGAAAAATTACATATTATCTACACAGAAATAATCTCTGAAATGTCCTCTACACTAGTCAATAAGGAACTAGATGGATTTTGAATGGACATATACTGTAATTATAAACTAATTACTTACTTCTCAAAGGTTTTTAGATCAAGGAAACAAATAAACCATTTTTCCGCACAAACTATCAGCTGCAACTGAGTGAGAACACCCCAGCGGTGAGAGCCTTTAATGAACTATCATTTAAAATTATCACCGCCAAAGTGAGCGCACTGTATGAGTAGATATTTAGGGGGCTCATAATACATGCAGGGCTCATATTACCAACTTTACCTCTATGTATACAGTTAGTTTTATGTCAGATTACCTCCTCAGTACGAACAGTACCCGCGAGGTCCATGCTCCCGGTTAATGGTATCTCCACATAGAGATCCAACCATCAACCTGAGTGGCGTCACGCCCTTACATAAACTTTTATTTATCAACAATTATTTATTTTATCTATTTATTGACAGACAGTCTTATACTATAATTTTACCTAATTATTATTATCATATTTATTGTTTTACTTATTCAAGAAGAATAAAGTTTTTTTTTTTCTTTTTTTTAAATTTATTTTATTATATGAACACTGTTTTTATTTATTTATTGTTGGGACCTTCTACACAGATACAGACAATTAATATCCCCAACAGCCGTATAGCCCAAAATTATAATTAGTTATGAGTCAACGCCGATAACCCAGATCTCTGACCTAGATGTGTTGGAGCTAGTACGTACATAAGTGCCAAAGATTCTTTTCGAATGCTTAATGAACGTTCTACAAACACTGTTATTATACAATTTTTGATAAAACGATTTCATTCAGAGAGTGTTTAAAATTCAATTAAGTTGCATTTATCAGTAAAATGAATATTTTAGTTAAACTACGTATGTTAATGAGACGATAAGTTGAGAAGGCGGAGTAAGTAATTTCCGCTCAGGATACTTTCAGGATGTTGTGCATTCTGGCGCCTAAAATCTTGCTGGGAGAGAGTAGGTGTTTATATTTTTCACGAAAGATTGACATATTAAATGTTGGTAATCTGTGCTTTCCAAAAGGCACTAGAGATAATAACAAAAACGCAATGAGATGACGCAGTTCCTGCTAGTCGGACTTTTTTTATTGACCAATGCCCCCAAAAAACAAAACAAGAAATTAATAAAGTCTTTTGAAATTTTAGAACCATTTTATTGTGGTAATAATGTTTACAGCTGGGGACGGGCCTATTGTTTTTAATGCATAGGTACAACAATATTGGTGTTCAAAACATTGCAAACTCGGTAGTTTCTCATCGACCAAACAATACAAGGAAACATTAAATATTTCATGACAATACATGTACATACATTCCATTTGAAGGATATTTCTATGGAAAGGTGGAAAAAACGAAAACATAAACGAAGGTAGAAAAGAATAAAGCCATACATTTTCAAACAATTTTCCGATAAAATAAAAAGCAGAAGGTGTGAAAAAAAGAATATTTGCTCAACAGCTGACGAGAAATTGAAATACAGGCAAAAACCATCTCTCACTTCTGTCATCACTCATTCTTTTCAGTGTTTTCAGCTTCCTAAACATTCAGCTCGGAAGGTTTTGAAGTAAATTAAATTCAAAATAACCAGTGAGATATAACGGGATATTTCTGATTTATAACCTTTCTAGGCTTGAGAGGATTGTTTGTGCATCCAAAGTCTTGTTATTTTCATTATACATTCATTACAACTCAATTTATTTTGTAGTAAGTTGGATGGAATAGTTCTAATCCCGCATGCGCGAAATTCTGAACTCCGCCTTTTGCATTACAATAAATAACACGCTACTTTAAACTCAATAAAGACTGATTATGTCTCGTTTAGGATCAGAGAAGGCTTTGAGAGGTCAGGCAAAGGGAGATAGTGTTTCTTATTTACAATACTTAGCCAAAGCTAAGGCTAACAACAATTTAAGCAGTAGGCTTAAGTTAAGTTGGAGGGAGAAGGGCGTGGCCTATATTCCCCGTGCAAGAAATTTGTGATAAAAATTCTCACTGCTATAAGCTTATCACTAGGAGGTTTAAACCGTTTTTAGTCTTAGCTTTGACTAATTATTGATAAATATTCGACACTTCATCCTTTGTCTGACCTCTCAAAGCCTTCCCTAGTCTTAAACGAGACATAATCAGTTTTTATAATGTTTCACGTATTTTGCTGTTCCTTGAAATGGGTGTTTGCAATTGGTGGAACCGTCGGGAATATTTCCCTCAAAATTTTGCGCATTGGGAATTGAACTTTTGCGTCTATCGGAATAGGCTATAGATACTGGGATATTGGGAATGAGAAAAAAAAATGAAATTGTTTTTGATATTGTACGAAGCAGACGAAATGGCAAGACAAGTAGCGAAAGCCAACGACAGGATTGATAAACTTTGGGGATGACACAAAATTACCCAGAAGCAAGTCCTTGGTAAACCTTAGAAGTATAGGTAAGAAGAAAGTTTTCTTGGGTATTGCCAATTTCTTGGGTAGGGCTTGAGGAAGATAGTAGCAACTGTCTCCGAGATTTGTGATCCAAAGGCAAGGAAGGATGAGATACCTAACCATGTTACATTTTATGCGTAGCATTGGGGTGGATAGTGTAGCATGGATCAGGAAAAAGATAAAATAATTAACTCACTGTACTTATTTTCTGTCGGATGTTAGAAGAGCGTTTGCCACTAAATATCGGTGTCCCCGTTTGAACTTTAACGCCTTTCCATCGTTAATACTCCAGAAATGATAGTTGGGGTGGGGAAGTTGAGTGGAACGCACTGTGGATCAACGGTCATTCAACGAACGCTTTGATGAGCATCTTGGATCAAGGAGGTCCTCTTTCCTGATAGATGGGAGCGTCAATTGCAAATTAAAAAGAAAAAAACACAACTAAAAACAGAATAAAAAAAAATTTAGAATAATTTTTAAATTTGAGGTAAGGATAGTCCTCTCCTTGATTTAAAACCACTTGTTCATCGAATCACCTGTCGACCATTGGAAGAGCAACAGTTGCTGGAAGCAACAGAAACAAGCAACAGATGATCTGGAGCAACCACTTGTCGAAAACGGCGGACAGCCAGTCTTCTGGTTCTAGCCACTCTTACTGGCACATGTTGCGATCGAAAGGGGCTTTAGAAGATCAAGCGATAGGTGTTGATGTGATGTACAGTTTGCGCGCAATAACACATAGTCCCTCTCGCTTCCTTAGCGGGTTATTACTTAAGCAGGCTACACCCGGTCAGTTAGTCCTGAACAGTCCGCCTGAAAGCCAGTCGCCTGAACGTGTATATATTCCGGCCGGTCTGTCAGTTAAGACCGGAATATACACACATTCTGGCGGACTGTTCAGGTATAACTGACAGACCTGCCTGAATCGTGTGTAGCCTGCTTTAGTATGTGTGTAGCAGAAAGGTTTAGTCCCAGATGCATTCTAACCTGTCACGTCGAGGTCTAAACAACGAGTGGCCAAAACGCAGTCTAGTAATAACAACTAGTTGGTCGGGTCTTACTTAAATTAATTCTTTCCTGAAATTCTCTAGAAACTTCTCATTTTCAAGTCATATATCGTCCCTACCATGTCCAACCTAACATATAAAAATCGGAGCAAAATAGATACAGTATATTTGCATTTTTTTTAGATTTATTAATTAATTGTTATTACTTCATTCTACAATAGAACAAAATATAACCGAAAACAAATATTTATTTGTAAATATTACAAGGAATATGTTCAAGAATCAAAATTCAAAAAAGTACTTCATTGATAAAATTTACTGTTTAAATTCAAAATGGAGATATTGACACATTAGCTATTTAATAAATATGGGATAAAAAGTTTTCAATGCCTATGAAACCTTTTTTTATAGAAAATGTACCATTTTCCTACCCATAATTTTTAGTAATGAATCAAAATTTAAATTTATATTTCTTGAATAACAAATAATTTAATAAATAAAAGTTTTCATAAAGCTCTTTCCAATTCTAAAAAAAATGGAGTTTCAGATAATGTAGGAAAATCCATCAAAATCCGCCAGAAATCTCGGGATGACAAAAAAAATAAACAAGCTCACTAAGCCAAGATAAGCCGGAAAAGATAAATACTGCCTCTTCCCCGATACAGAAAAACAAACAACCAAATTCAATACTCAAACAGACTCTTAGGCAACTTAAATAAAACACAACATGGAATAATTAAATCAAGTTTGTTTTTATTGAAGTATAATATCAAACTCTTTTTATCGCAGTTCCAAGGTATATAAATCTTATTAAAGTTGAAATCATGAATGAATTATTGAAAAAAAGAATTAACTTGGTATAAAATATTGTACTAACCGAAGATAGGTATTTTAAATTAGAAATCAAGACTGCAAGAACACAAAATGTTAGCTGTAAGACTCTAAAAAAAAATTAGTTTCAAGTAGGATTGTATTCTATTAAAGCCGATAAAAATAGCACATCGATGGCCTAGAATGAAAACCTCGTATCAAAAAAAAACGTTAATAACTTTTATACGTTATTAAATGGATAAGATTCTATTTGACAATCTTTGAGTGTCAAAGAAACTCTATCTTACTCGTCCTGGACTATATCGCCGAAGAAACAAACCTTGGGGGCTTCTCAGTAACCATAATATCCATCTATTTAGGTATAAAAGTTAATTAATTTTATTTTTGAGATACAAGGTTTTCATTCTAGGCCATCGACATGCTTTCATATATATTCATAAGTTGTAATAAACGGAAAAACGCAAGAATGAATATATTCATCTTAAGAAGATAAATATGCAAAATGCTGATAACACCTAGAGGGCAAAATAATGGTAATAATAATAGTCGTTTTTCCCAAAAACGTGTATACTTTTACTACTATGGACGAGGATGTATATATATATATATATATATATATATATATATATATATATATATATATATACACAATATTTCACATGAACTTACATGTCCCTCGTTACTTAATGTCTTCTTAATGTTTGGGATGGTCTTCTTTATACCATTAACTTCTTCTAGGACTAAACTAGAGTCAAGTTAACAAACAGGCTGAGTTCATGATGGAACCCAACAGCGCGGGAAGGGCCACAAATCAAGGTTCTAGAAAGGCCACGTACGGCCCCGACTAGGTATAAATAAGATTCGGACTGGAAACTATCCTCGTTCTCAGAATAAACACTGATGAAGCCCGAAGGATGTCTGGCGAAACATCGGTTATTAGCACATCGACACGTTCATATCCTTAAGACCTTAAGAGAAAATACAACCTTCTAACTTTTTTTTTACCATATTTTTTATGGGCTGAAATTCTTCCTTAACTAATCAAAAATGATATCTAAGAGTGTTTATATGAAGAAATATTTTTTAAATGGGCAAGAAATACGATTTTTCGTGTCCCGATGCCGAGTGAATGTGATGCTGATTTGAAAATAATTTTTTGAGCGAGCATCGATTGGACCCTTGTTAATTGTTATGTTTTTTTGTTTTTTTCAACAACATACATTTCAAAATTAAAATCCACAAATAAATATTAATTACAAGGAAGTGTGAAAAAAAATTAAATAGGAAAAAAATGAACATTTCTGAACATTAAACTTTCTATATTTTTTTCTTTCTTTTTAGCGCGGTTCCTCCCTCCCCCATAGGGAGGAACCGCGCTCATAAGGTTGATACAATGAAACAATCCGGAAGTGCCGACAAGAAAATTTCGCGTTTCAGAACCCCCAGAGACCGAAAATAACGGTGGTTCAAATTTGTATATTTATATATATATATATATATATATATATATATATATATGTATATATTTATTTATTTATTTTTATATATATATATATATATATATATATATATATATATTTGTCTGTTCGCTCATTTCTGGCTTCCCTGGTGGTCCGATTTTGATGAAATTTGGTACAAAAATCAGTCGTCCAATTTGAAAGGTCAAGTTCGTTAACCAGCAAAATCCGCCCAGTGGAAGATGGCGTTTGGGGCGAAATTCGCGCAGAAAAAATCGTTACGCTTACGTTTTTGAGTTCATAAGCTTGTAAGTACTCTTACAGAAACTATTTGAAAGCTTACTAAATTCTCTACAAAAATTATTCTAAAACTATTTTTGATTAGGTTATGTCAATCGGAGAAATAAATGCTTAAAACTTCAAATACGTCTGTTTTGTTCTTATGAACGGGTTTTTGTCATTCTTTTTGTAATTTTTGTCTTTTTCCCTAGGTTTTTTATTGCTTTTTATTTTTGTAATTTCTTATGTTAGGAAAATGTATTTGTTTGTAAAACAGGATAGGAAAAATGAGACTCTATTTTTTATTTTAATTTTATTGATCAACAGGTCTTTGCATATATTTAAAAACTCGGTTGATATAACCTCTATATCGTTTTTGTTTGATTCAATAATAAGAAATCCTTTTTTCAATGATTTTATGTTTTTAGGCCAATGTATCGTTCCTGTGGGTTAATATGTTTTTTAAATTAAAGCTTTAAAGCCTCAAAAGGAATATTTGTGTAATCACCCTTCACAGTTAATTTATTACATTCATGAGTGACCGTTTTTGTGTTACAACTAACAATTTTTGAACACGAAGTTTGACTATCCTTGTTATTGTTATTTTCCTTCTGTTTGGCCGAGATTTTCTATTCATGATCTAATTCGCCTTGAATTTTTTGACTAGACCAAGAACCTATTTTAAGCACTCTTAAATTCCTTAATTTAATACAGGAACTTTATCAAGCTTGATATAATCACTTTTGGGTTAATACGGGTGGTCTATACCGAGTCCTTTGTTTGTAAACACAAAGAGCTTTCTGAGTAACGGTAAAGGGCAGTAAAAGTATATGACTTTACCTGGAACCAGACCCTGCATACAGAGAATTACCATACGAGACCTTCTCATTCTTTCTTTCACCAGCTACCGTGTAACACCTTAGATCTGTTTATATTGTTAGCGCGGTTCCTCCCTCCCTTCATAGGGAGGAACCCCGCTTATAAAATTGATCTCATGAAACAATCCGGAATTGCCGACTAGAAAATTTTGCGTTTCAGAACCCCTAGAGACCGAAAATAACGGTGGTTCAAATTTGTGTGTGTGTATATATATATATATATATATATATATATATATATATTTGTCTGTTAGCTCATTTCTGGCTTGCCTGATGGTCCGATTTTGATGAAATTTGGTACAAAAATCAGTCGTCCAATTTGAACGGTCAAGTTCGTTAACCAGCAAAATCCACCCACTGGAAGATGGCGTTTGGGGCGAAATTCGCGCAGAAAAAATCGTAACGCTTACATTTTTGAGTTAATAAGCTTGTAAGTACTCTTTTTATAGGCTCGTTGGGCTAGGAAAACGAATGAAACCATTTTCAAGGCGATAGCTTTACCCGTTTTCGAGAAAAATGGAAAAATAGTTTTTGAATACCGTTTTTGGTTTGGGTACTTAGAATCACGGGATTCATTAAAACTAATATGTTGAAAGCTATGTTACGTTTGGAGTTAAGGAAGGGTTAGAATAAAATATTTTATGAAGACATGAAAAGTTTTGGGAACTTCGTATACTTTCATTAATATCTCGAACACGGTTGGGAAATCGTGGTACGTGGATCAAAACTATTTGAAAGCTTACTAAATTCTCTACAAAAATGATTCTAAAACTATTTTTGATTAGGTTATGTCAATCGGAGAAATAAGTGCTTAAAACTTCAAATACGTCTGTTTTGTTCTTATGAACGGGTTTTTGTCGTTCTTTTTGTAATTTTTGTCTCTTTCCCTTGGTTTTTTATTTCTTTTAGCGCAGTTCCTCCCTCCCCAATAGGGAGGAACCCCGCTTATAAGGTTGATACAATGAAACAATCCGGAAGTGCCGACTAGAAAATTTCGCGTTTCAGAACCCCTAGAGACCGAAAATAACGGTGGTTAAAATTTGTATATATATATATATATATATATATATATATATATATATATGTATATATTTATTTATATATATATATATATATTTATATATATATATATATATATATATATATATATATAAATATATATATATATATTTGTCTGTTCGCGGATTTCTGCCCTCCCTAATGGTCCGATTTTGATGAAATTTGGTAAAAAAATCTGTCGCCCGATTTGAAAGGTCAAGTTCGTTAACCAGCAGAATCCGCCCACTGGAACATGGCGTTTGGGGCGAAATTCGCGCAAAAAAATCGTAACGTTTACGTTTTTTAGTTCATAAGCTTGTAAGTACTCGTTTTATAGGCTTCTTTGGCTAGGAAAACGAATGAAACCATTTTCAAGGCGATAGCTATAACCGTTTTTGAGAAAATTGGAAAAATAGTTTTTGAATACCGTTTTTGGTTTGGGTACTTAGATTCATGGGATTCAGTTGAAACATTTTTTGCATGTTTTACTATCATTAAAACTAATATGTTGAAATTTTGGTTACGTTTGGAGTTAAGGAAGGGTTAGAATAAAATATTTTATTAACAGACATAAAAAGTTTTGGTAACTTTGTATATTTTCCTTAATATCTCAAAAAAGGTTGAGAACCTTGGTAAACGAAAGAATACCATTAGAATGCTTACTAAATGCTCTACAAAAAAGGTTCTGGTGAAAGTTTTGATTAGGCGATGTCAATCGGAGAAATAAGTGCTTAAAACATTAAAGTAATTGATTTTGCTTATTCGAACTGTTCTTTTTGTCTGTTTTTATTCCTTGTTATTTTTTAATTGCTTATAGTTGGATAACGTATTTTACAATAAAACAGATTAGGCAAAATAAGAAAAACAATGCATTGTTAGAAATATAGCTTGCCAAGAGAAAAAGATTCGATGACGTCTTTTGAATATTTTCAATTGCCTTTATGCTGTAGGTTTTTTTATATTATTTTTTAATTGATTTTATCTATAGAATTATTACTATAGTAAAAGAACACAGGAATATGTGAAAATTTTTGATATTTTCCAATGCATTGAAATGTATGAAATGAAGTATGAAGTGAAGAGGTTTCTAGGGTCTTGCGGACCCGACCCCAGTTATAGCCAAAAAAACACTTTGAACAAAGGCCGAGGAAAATATTATCTGTTTCTATTCTATGCTTTTCAAATGAGAATAGGGATATGAACAGGAACCGGGGTCTCCCGTGGTCTAATGGCTAGCGCCTTGGATTCATAAGCGGGAGATGGTGGGTTCGATTCCCAACCTCCGGCAGGAATTTTATCATCCCACGGCTCGCTGGTAAAATTCCTCGCTACACCCTGGATGTCGGCGCTAATGACCTAGAAGTAGATGCGCCGTAAAAAAAAAAAAAAAAAAAAATTAACTGGAACCGCGCTAAGATGACGCAGTTCCTGCGAGTCGGACTTTTTTAATATTTACTAGCTGTTACCCAGTGTGCCATGCTACACCTACTTTCTGTCTATGACTCTCCGCATATCAAGATCTACTTGATCAAAATCGGTCAAACGGTGTGAATTTGTTTATATCTGTCTAGTAGTTCATAATGCAACCGGCAGAGGCCAGCACCTCAGCACTTCATATAACAGCCAACAGACGCCTAGAGCTCTCCCAGCCGCTTAGTAACAGCTCCTTAGTTAGACAGTGACTGTTGAAATAAAATTGAAATAAACTGCATTACATGATTATATAATGATGTAAAGTCATCAATGGGTTCGAGTTATTCTAATTATCAGGATCATCAACAAATAAATTTGAGACATTATTCAAAATGGCTGTCGATTCAAGAAGGCCGTCACAATCTGAATGGTTAAGTGTAGCCAATTTTTCTTGAACAAAACTTTTGACCTTTTGACGAAATTTTGAAATTTGACCTAGCCACCTGTGTGTGCCAAGTTCGGTCAAAATCGGTCAAACGGTGTAGATTTGTATAAGGAACAAACAGAAAAACATACAAACAGACAGACACGTGATTTTTATAAATATAGATTTGTGAGCATCCGCAACTACAGCGACTTTCTCAGAACAATCATATACACAGAAAATTACATTATATATACGGACAATTACAATATTACCTATGTACATCCAAGTATACAAATATTCATATGCACTGTATTTATATTGTTCATTTTACATCCAAATATACGACAGTCTAATTCTACTTATTTATTTAATTATACAAATAGTCAAATATAATGTATTTACAATTCTACTTATTTATTTAATCATTCAAATGGTCAAATTTTATAAAGTAACAAATTAACAGATTTTAACTTCTTAGTTTTGTATTGTACATTTTGTGATAAGATATAGGTTTGTGTTTAACTTGAATTACAGTATGAATGTGTAGTTTTAATATTTGTTTTTATTCATTAATGGTATATATAACTAATTCTCTGTTGATTATTTCCATATTTTAAGAAAAATAAGATTACAGATTTTGTAAGCCGTTGGGAAATGGTAATTACTAAGGGCAGTATTTATAATTGAAACGTAAAAACAAATTTTAATTGAATCTCTATTTATTTTCTAAGTTTCTCAACAAACTTTCTATTATAACCGAAATTTCAATTCTAAATTACAACAACCTTGTGTTCGATCCTACATTGTATAATGTGGAGTGAGAACACTGCGCCATCATGAAGGTTTATTACCTATTCAAACTGTTTAATGCCTCGGATAATGGCTTGGTAGATTATCACAACTTATGTTTACCTATAGTAATCCACACGACACTAAATCCTCATCTAGTTGGATAGTTAACAATGTCACAATCTACGAGGTCTGATTTAGCTGCAACTAAATCTATGGTAGGTTTAGCGTTAACCCCCAATCCAATGAAATCGAAGGGTGGGGTGATAAACTTAGTATGTATTCCAATACCCTAATGAATCGCAACAAGTAGTTCTGTGCTGATTTAAATATTGCAAATGAAAGAAAAAAATAATAATAGGTAGGTAACTGTAGCTCAAAGGTAACTCTTTTTTTATTTAAGTATATTTTTTCTCCCAACAGTTTGCATAATTTCTAAAAAAAAAAAAGGGTAGTATTTGTGAATCGGCATTGCTTTTATAGAGAAATTACACTGTTCTGCACGAAAATCCTCCTTCAAACCAAAACATGCTTTCTTACTGTTTTCAAATGTGCTGAACATGAATTTGAAGTCAGATTCTGTCTATCACGCACAGTTTCTTGAGAAATTCTAGTTTTTTATCCAAAAATGTGAGTTTTTTGTAAATTTGACGATTTTTTTTTGGCATAAAACATAGTGGAAAAAATTCAAAAGCCCGATGATTTTGAGCGCAATGAAGTATATTTGAACGAAAAAAAATTTGATGGGAATATTACAAGTGGTTGAAGAAATATGGCTAAAAGTGTTTTTTTCAGTTTTTGATCTTGAGGCAGGGATTTGGTCTCTACCTGGATCTTTAGGGGAATGACCTTCCATTCTCTTTTATGGTGGTATCCTTTTCATTCAAGTCCTTACCTGCCCCCCTTTCACCCTCAATACCCCAACTCCCCCCCCCCCCCCTCCCACTCAGCCCCTCTCTTGTCACTATTTTCTTCTAGGATTTGATCAGTACTCTCGAGGCTTTCGCTAAACGCCCTTATTTGGATATTCAGTTGTGCTATCATTGTTCTGGGAACAGTTCACTTTTTCTCTGTAATGTCACGACAGTGTATAAATAAGCCTGATTCCTTTTGCTATGTTTGTGGTGAAGTCACATTCAAGTCCACTCAGAAACCTCTGACTCCGCTGGGGAAGAAGGCATACGAGTTATACTTTGGATGTAAAGTAAGTGATCAGGACAAATCCTGGGCTCCTAAAACATGCTGTAGTTCATGCTCACGTTCTCTGACTGGTTGGCTAAACGGGACACATAAGTCAATGCCATTTGCAGTTCCCATGATATGGCGAGAACCTACAAATCACGTGACCGATTGCTATTTTTGCGTGGCCACAATCAAAGGTTTCTCGTTCAAGAGCAAAAAGAAAATTGTTTATCCCAACATCCCCTCTGCCATGAGACCAGCTCCACATGATGCCTCCATGCCCATCCCACCAAATCCGAGTAAGTTCCGTCTTAGTTTGAGGAGTGCAGCGATTCTGAAAGCGTTTCACCTCAACCTGGAACCAGTCAACGAGAAGAAATTTCAAGTTCGTCCAGCCCCTCTGAAACAAAAGCCACAGCTCATAAATCAGAGGCGATTGAATGATCTTGTTCGTGATTTAGATCTCCCAAAATCAAAAGCTCAGCTGCTTGGGTCAAGGTTGCAACAATGGAATCTCTTGGAAGGAGGCGAGAATATATCTTTCTTCAGAAAACGGGAATCAGGAGTTCTATGCTTTTTCTCGATGGAAGAAAATCTTGTATTTTGCAATGATGTATTTCATTTGCTCCAGCAACTTGATCTGCCAACCAATCCAGAGGAATGGAGACTATTCATTGACAGCTCCAAGTTTAGTTTAAAAGGAGTACTCCTTCATAATGGAAACAAACATCCATCTATCCCAGTAGATCATTCCGTCCACATGAAAGAAACCTATGACAACATGAAGATACTTCTACAAAAAATCAAGTAACATGAGTACAAATGACGCATTTGTGCAGATCTTAAAGTGGTAGCCATGCTTACATGACTCCAAGGAGGTTACACTAAATTTTGTTGTTTTTTGTGCGAGTGGGACAGCAGAAAAAGAGGAGACCATTATGTCGTAAAAAAAATGGCCAGAGCGTAAGGAAAAAGTAGGTGAAAAAAACATTACCAATCCTCCATTAGTGGACAAAAAACAAATAATTTTACCCCCACTCCACATAAAATTGGGGCTAATGAAAAACTTCGTAAAAGCGATGGACAAGGAAGGAGAAGGTTTCATGTACTTAAAACAAAAATTTCCGAATCTCAGGGATGCTAAGATAAAGGAGGGAATTTTCGTAGGACCCCAAATTCGACATCTACTCAAGGACCTCACTTTTGAAGCAAAGTTAAATACTACTGAGAAAAAGGCTTGGATTGCTTTTCGAGAGGTATGTGCTAAGTTTTTGGGAAACGAAAAATCTAGAGACTACCGAAAAATAGTCCAAGAACTGCTTACTTCATATAAAACATTGGGATGCAATATGTCCTTAAAAATAAATTTCCTGCATAGTCACCTAGACTTTTTCGCCCCAAATTTGGGTGCAGTTTCGGACGAACATGGAGAACGATTCCACCAAGACATATCCAGAATGGAAAAAAGATATACTGGCAAATGGAATGAGAAGATGCTGGCGGATTACTGCTGGACACTGCAGCGGGAGACAGAGGAGGAAGAGTACACAAGAAAAAAAAATACTCATTGACGATGTGTGTATATTTTTTGAGTTGTGTCATGTCTAGTATTATACCTGATAGCATGCAGGATTCAATTAATTATATTTTACCGTTGAAAAAGAAAAAAAAATCTGTTATAATAAAGACAATAATTTTCAAATACAATTTTTTCCAAGTTTCTCCTCTTTTCTCTCAAAATCAGAGGGTGATAGAATTTTTCTGAGTTCAGATTCAGACTCAGCACACCTGAAAACATGAGAAACAGGCAAAATTGTTCAAGGGAAGGGAGAAAAGTTTTTTTTTGCAGAACAGTGTTATTAACCGTGGTATAAAACGATATGCGTAGCCTACATAAATAACAGTAATTATATGTACCATTGCATTCTCTAGTATCCTCTTATTTTATATTAATCTAATTTAATTTTTTATTTATAGTTGTTTGCTTATTTTATTTATATATAAATTTGATTAGTTGTATAATTGGATATAGTATAATTATTATATTTTTATACTGTATATATGGGTTAATTAATATAACTATATATGTACCCCCCCCCTAAACTTTGATTAAATCGGTAAAAATATATCGTAAAAACCTTAAAAATAAATTAAATCAGATCACTTGGCTTAGAAAAAAAATTTTTTTGGGTGTAAGAGCGTTTTGTTCCTAGTTCTAGATTGTTAGTTCTCCAGCCCCCTGCCCTCCCCGAAATTTTCCCGGCCCCCCAGAAATGATTTCCTATGAAATAGGAATTATATCTAATAATTATGTTGGGTGAATGGCCTTGGTTGTGGATGATCATAAATAATAAAAAAATAACGAGATTCGCATAATTGATAGTTTGTATAGACTATATTTCAGTACATGCCGTGTTGGAATATCTCAGAGTTAGTTGATAAATCCTGCTAAATGTATCTTGATAATTCGAACGCCCTATAAATGTTCTGAAAATTTGATTCAGACTTAAATCATGAGAGGACAAAATCGTTATGATACCAAAATGGTTCTTAAGTGTTTGTTTCGGTGTTTCTCTGCTTTTCAACTCATATGAGTTATGAGTCTTATATGGAAACAATCCAATATAGGACAGTTTTATTAGTTATTAGTTGACATTGTTCACCTAAGGATGGTATGTGCAATTCAAAATTGAACTAACACAACACACTCGACAAATTGCAATTCCCCCTACATATTGATATCAACAGGTGGATTGTAGTCACGTCCGAAGTTGAAATTGGGATACGATCCCACGGGACGGACTCCTCCTGGAGTATGCTCGAACTCCGTAGGGACCCGGAGTTGCGGGAGTGCTATAGCACTAATGCCTTATTGGATGTCCCGTCTCCTGGGATTGGATTGGAGCACTATTGTCACAGGAGCTAAGGACAAGAGACACCGTCTCTATGCTCTAAGTGGCTCATGTAATATCAGAAATATGTACAACTTGGATGTGTATTGCTGTAAAATCCAGACTCACAGGAACTGCGTAATCTTAGCGCGGTTCTGTTCTTATACCTACTGCCATTTGGAAAGCTTGATATAGAAACAGTTATAATTTTTATTGGCATTTCGTGAAATACTTTTATGGCCCGTAGATAGATGCAAGGGCACCCATAACTGGAAAAATGACCCCCCAACCTTTTCAACGTTCCCTCTCGGAAAATACTTTTATCAAAAAGTTTCTCATTTTCTTGTCTTCTTTTACTATAATACCAATTCTGCGGATAAATGCTATTAAAAAAAAAAACAATTAAAAAGTGATTATTCGTCAACTGACTCTTTTCTCAATCTTCTTATTTTCGTGGTAGGCGGAAGGTCAAATAATAATAATAACTTCACCATACAGTATCACCAACTTTATTACGTGATTACATGTTTCACACCTTTTTTTTTTTTCTTTTTTTTTTTTTTGTGCCTCTTCAGTGGAAAAGTTACATATATAAAACTTACAGCCTCAATCTGAGGAGGATAACCTTCCACCAGTACGGCCAAATTATTAGAATGGATTCTTTCAGACCATGATCAGTCTAGACGTGGCCGTCCTGGTGGAAGGTTATCCTCCTCAGATTGAGGCTGTAAGTTTTATATATTTAACTTTTCCCCTGAAGAGGCACCAAAAAAAAAAAGGTGTGAAACATGGAGGGACGGAATAAAGTTGGCGATACTGTATGGTGAAGTTTTTATTATATGACCTTCCGCCTACCACGAAAATTAAAAAGTGAGTTAAACAACTACCAAAACCCGTCCAAAAGAACAAAACAAACACGTTTCAAGATTTAAGTACTTATTTCTCCGAGCGACATCGCCTAATCGAAATTTTTCTTTAGAAACTATTTTGTAGAGAATTTAGTGAGCTTTCAAATGGTAACCGTATTCAAGATATTAACTTCCCTCACTCCAAATAATATCAAAATTTAAACATCTTATGTGATGAATACCACACATGTACAAAATATTTCAATTAAATCCTGCGATTCTAAGTACCCAAACCGAAAATGAGTTAAAAATATATTGTTTCCACTTTTCTCAAAAACAGTTACAGATATCGCTTTCAAAGTGGTTTCATTATTTTTCCTGCGTGGTGGAACGTGTAAAACGAGTACCTGCTTGCGCGAATTTTGAATCACTTTTCAGCTTGTATTATATCACTTGGGTTCTTACATTTATTTATTTACATTGCGTCATGTGTATGCTATTTCTTTATTTATATCAATATTTATCATCATTGGGGCGAGGTTAGCTCAGTGGTAGAGCACTCGACCAATGAACTGGAGGACCAGGTTCAAAACCCGAGCGCGCACTAAAGATTTTTTCTTCTAGTGCTGCCGTTCGAGGGTTGGATTTGGGATCCCAGATCGTCCCTAGGCTCACCCAGCCTTTAATTAATTTAATTAATAATGGGTACCTTGGGTGCTAATGACTCTAGCAGTCGACGCAGTCAAGGGGAAAATCAGGCGGCCGGAGCATAGTATTGACCACACTATCTCCCTAGTGTGCCGTATGGTCAAGAATCAGATACCTCTACAGTATCTGCCCCTCTGGGCCCTTGTGGCCTGTTACGGGACTGATTTTTTTTTTATTTATCATCATTATAATATAATGATGATATTATGGAGAGACCCATTGTAAAACGTATTTTAACTTATGTACAGAAATTTTTTATCTATTTACGAATCTAAAAATATATTAAAATTCCGTGCAGTATTATTGAAACAAACTTCACACAAAATGACCTGAAATGAATCAGATATGATCTCACGGTTGCTGTAAACCAAATTAATTTTAGCGTCAAACATCGCCACCACGATAACAAAAAAAAACCTAGGCAGCAGAGAGAGAGAGAGAGAGACAGAGAGAGAGAGAGAGCGAGAGAGAGAGAGAGAGAGAGAGAGAGAGAGAGATTAAATTAATTTCCATTTTGAATTTACAATAAAAGGCCATATAATAATTTGAATCCGCCCTGTGGCACCAATTCCCCACCCCTTTTAGCCTATAAATTGGCGAGCGGTAAACCTTTGTCAGTGTGACCAACGCTAAGCCTGATATATAACGAGTCCCCACAACAGTTAGTACGGTCCTTATCGCGGAAAAAATAAAAAAAATAAAATTTATTTCATTTAAATTATATACGCTTCTTTGCTGAATTTATTCCTCGGTATAATTTAAAAAATATTCTGTTGCCCCCCCATCCAATTTAATTTTATTCATTACGGGAATTAATCACATGTCTCAATTAACTTTATAAATTGAGATGTGTGATTAAAATCCCAGTTGTTTAATAACTCTGTTTAATGCAATACAAATATTGTACATTGCATTCCCAACATTTTACAAAATATTAGGCAAACCTAATGGAATATGGAGTCTACATAAATAGAAACATTACGCCAAATCATCACATTATGCAATAGCATTTCTTTTTCCGGACATTAAAGAAGACATTTCCAGTTATTTTAATCGTGAAAACGATTACCATTTTAAACCAAAAAATAGACATAATTAAAAAATAGAAAATATTTTTTTCCACTTACTTATAAAAATATATATATGTGGTATCTGGTCGCGCTAAAAAATGGTCCAATTTTTACAAACCCTGGTCCAAAATTACTTTGTCACAAACGAAAAGAAAAAATCGTAGCGAATCATTTTTTAAGCTTAGAAGCTTCCAGGTACACTTTTTACTATTAATCTAACGTGGGGAATCAAGTGATCTGGTGGCCAAGTTCTGACCTACGCACAATGTGTGTATATTACACGAGGTTTTAGAGCCGATTTTTACCATCCCATAACGTCGAATCAGTTAAAGATAAACTTATGAAACTTGACACAGGTATTATACTGCTAGATGTGAGCAACACTGGAAAGTTTCATAAATCTACATTGGAGCGTTTCTGAGATATAAGCGATGGACAATTGGAATTTATAGGACTCATTTACTCACTCATCAAAATTATTAGGATTTCCCGAAAAGCTAGAGACTCGACATTGTGCAGGATGGTAGACATTGGGGTGTTATGAAAGGCAAAAATCGAATAATCCTGAATAGCTGTGTTTGACTCCACACACAGTGTTCCTTCGGCAACCCAGCATTCCTTCCGAAGCCCATCATATGGGGTTCATATGAATCGTCTCGGTAAGGAGAACCCATATTTGATGTTTTAAGATACATTTAGACGCATCTTAACATTTTTATGTAGATGCCTTTTATTTACCCACGTCCTTAATAAGTGTCATACAACGACTCAAGGGCATTTCCAAATAATGATCAGACTCGAAGGCATTATAAAGTTATAAAAAATAAAATACCTACACGATAAAAAGTAGATGGAATAATAAAATATAGTTCACGCCCCCTCGTCTTTCTCCTCAAACCAAACATCGACGGCACCAACTCAAAATTCAGTATCAAAAAGTATTGATATCCCCCAAAAAACTAACATTGAAAAAAAAGAGGCCAAGTTCCAGGCCCAATAACAGTTTGCCTATGAAAGTTATATCATAGTATTGGGCCAAGTTTTAGGCTCTTAATACCTCGCCAAGAACCTAAGAATACCCCCTCACTTATTTGTAAATTTCCATCTTGCCCAGTTTTCGTTAAATGATGGCCACTATAACAATCAGATTTGTTAAAAAATGGCTGGAATTTAAAAATTCAGGCCCTTAGGGCAACGATTCAGAATTATTATATCAGTACTATCATCTGATATGCAAAATAACAATTTTAGTAGGAAATTTAGTATGGGTTTAAATGGTTTCTTACCTGGATTTCTCTTAGTCATTTTTGAGATTGGTAAAAAAAAAAAAAAAATGTCAAAAATATTTTAAAACTTCTTACAACTGTTTATAATATTTTTTTCGAATACTTTCTAAATACTAAGGGTCGCTCAAATTTTTATGTCTTGTTTGGCTGAATGTAAAATATTTTGAAAAGTGACCAACTCATTTTAGAGTAACGAAAACGAACATTTCAGAAACTTCTAGTTTTTTAAAAAAGAAATCATTTCTCGGAATAAGTTATAGATGTCCTCACGTCAAAATGCCTCTTCAACGTTTACGTGGAAGCCATAAAACACTTTTATTTCTCCCAAAATCGTTTTTCCGATAAGCTGATTCTGCTGATTAAGGAACTTGGCCTTTCGTTTCACACGTAATTTGTGCCAACGTTTATCAAAATGGAACCACTTTTGAAGCTGATAGAGCTAAACAGCCTGTGTTTATAAAAGAATTAGAACCACTAGCATTTTCGCTACCTATGGGATCAAGATTGGCTCACTGGGAGAGTAAAAGACGCAGGTTATGAAGGATCTGAGTTCAAAACTGGGGCGCAAATAATAAAGCTCTTATCTTCTAGTGTCCTCGTTCGAGGGTTGGATTACCTAGCATTTAATTCATTTAATGAAAAGGGGGAAATCGGGCAGCTGGAGCTTAGAATTGACCACACCATCTCCCCAGCATCTACCATAATGGCGTATTACGGTACCGATGTGGCCTCAAACAGAAGTATGTTTGCTATTTTCTGTACCTTTTATGAATATTGTTTTAACGTTTCAGTTTACCATTATTACCGTTTATGTTCCACTGAGAAAGCACTTAGTAAACGATTTTAATGAAAAATTAAAAATGCATGGCGGTACCTTTTCATTCTTTGATGATAATAAAAAATAGCCCCTCAAGCTCTTAGGGAATAAATCAACCAAAAGCGGAAAACAGTAAATATTTAAACAACCGAAAAACAAAGAGAAATATTCAACTTCAGAATACATAAATAATTTCGAGGTAGAACAATATAAAAATTCCAGCACCCACAGGTCCTGCCGCACAATATGGAATGCATAAATAGAGGAACGGACTGCAGGTGGTCGGTTGGCTATGAAATATGTAAGGGCTTACGTGTAGAATGTAGCAAATTGTACGACACCTGTTGTCTGAATACATTAACTCGTGACGAATGTATTCTAGAATCGGACAACACGTGTACCATCCAAATGAACCTTTCAATTTGGAGCTGTACCGCTGTATTATGAATTTAATTGAGTCCGATCGCCAAATTCAATTTCTCGTTTCGTCCTAATGATTCGATCTACTTAGATTAGGAAAGCGTGGAATTTACAATAGTATTCCCGGATACTAATAGCAATTTCAGTATTCTCTGAAAATTATTTAAATTATACTTGCTGATGTTAATGCATTAGGTATGACGTGAAATTCTTCAAGACCTGCTAACAGAAGACGTAATTAGATCTAATATTGGAAACTTTCAACTTACTGGCATTAAATTCACACGTACCAACGGTCAAGAACCATACGTTGACGTTTCATTGTGGTCTGTTTACACTCGTTATCAGTGGGCGGCCCTAAATGACACATGCTCCAGCAACCATAATCCCATTTTCCTCTCTTCCCATACAACCTACCTTATATCTTCCAATTCTATATTCCAATACAAAACAAAAATAGATGTTTAGAACTTATTTCATAACTTGATATGTAGAGGTCTTCCGGATTTAACCGTGTCAATTAGGTTTCAACCGACGTTTCACATTCTACAGGCTTCCTCAGGGTTTGTTTTTCTTTCAGGCCGTGTTTTTTTATAGCTGGTCGGGGGTGTTGTGGGCAACACTGATTGTTGCCCCTTCCGTACAGTCAATCAAATCGCTGCATTCCACGAAATGAAGGGTGTCCACAATTTAATCAGTCTTCTTTATTGAAATTCTGGGGATGTTTCGGGTTTTTCGTGTTTAAGTTATCTTGACTCTAGTCTAGAATAATATAAGACATTAAGTTAAATCGAACATGTAAGTCCATGAGAACAGTTTATTTTAGAACTATCTGAATAACACCTTACCAATAAAACAGTAAATAAACTGATGACCTGAATGCAGTAAAATTACGAGCTGCTGAGCAGGCCATACCAAAATCTGTGATAAATTATTACAAAATACCTCTATGAAATGAAGATTGTAGAGGGCAAGAAGTGATAGGAAGAAAGCTCTATGTTTATTCCATAGCCCGAGATTTTGTGCGAACCTTAAAAATTACAAAAAGATATTATATTTATATTTTATATTTATTTCATGGGCATACGTGCTACGCGTTTCCGCTCGCTACGCTCGCTCAAAAAGATATCAAAACTCTAGTCAATCCAACTCGCTAAAATTAATAGAATTCTATTTTTGCGGGTTGGATTGCCTTGAGTGTTAAAGGTTACTTTAATACCAGCAACAACCAATAGAGGGGTCTCCCGTGGTCTAGTGGCTAGCGCCTTAGATTCATAAGCGGGGGATGGTGGGTTCGATCCCCACCGGCGGCAGGAATTTTCTCACCCTAGGTGTCGGCGCAAATGGCCTAGACGTCGAAGAGCCGTGAAAAAAAAACAATATAAAAGCTACTTATGCGTTAATAGTTAATAATTATTCGCTTGCGCTTAATCACTGTTATAATCACTACAGATACTTCATAAGTAACTGGATGTGGTCTTCGCAAACAACGATGAATACAACCTTAGATAACGCTTTTTCCAGCTGAGAAAATTGCTTCGGACCTGATAACTCACACATTGTTAATAACAAGATCCAAAAATGAATGTCCATAATGTATTCGTAGGGAATGGAATAAAATCAGCTTATAGCAAGTAAATAACTTCTATTCGACAAGGAGTAATAACCACTAAAAGGAACACTCAGAGCCTTTGTGCTGTTGACAAGGTGGTGGCAGACATCACAAAGGCGGGACGTTATGAAAGCTGTTTCTGACTATAACACATGCTAGAGACTTAACACCTTCAGCTCTCTACCTTTGACGTGTGTAATTAGAACGAACAGGGTATGAGCAACGCTTGTACACACAAATACATCCAAAGCAGTATAGTAATTGTTGTTTGTGGGATTTAATGCTTGTAGTTAGTAATTTATATACTTTTAATAGAACTTCAGGTACGTTCTTTAGCACGTTTCTTTACCTTTAAACGCTCCTTTATTGGGAACCCAATAACGTACTTTGTAAGGGCCCACACAAGATATGTCGACAATTTATAACCCCAAAGAATATACAAATATATATATACACAAAAAAAATCAGTCCCGTGACAGGCCACGCGGGCCCTGAGGAGCAGATACTGTAGAGGTATCTGATTCATGACCATACGGCACACTAGGGAGATAGTGGGGTCAGTACTATGCTCCAGCCGCCTGATTTTCCCCTTGACCGCTTCGACTGCTAGAGTCATTAGCACCCAAGGTACCCATTATTAAAATAAATTAAAGGCTGGGTTGGCCTAGGGACGCACAGTGGGACGAATAAGCAATCTAGGAGGAAAAAAGTCTGTATTACCTAAATGGACACGGCACCTAGATTTTAATGAACAATAACAACTTAAGATGAACATATAACACGTTTTAAGGCGCTTTCCAATCACTTCGTAATAAATACACATATTAACAAGTCAGCAGCTACATCTTTGTCCTAGTTAAACAATAGACTTGAAATAAAAAAACTCAAGTGACCAGATCCAGGCATGTAAAGGCAATGTACCGAATTTATAATATTCCTTCATCGCAGTTCCTCCCTCCCCCTATGGGGAGAAACACCGCTTATAAGGTTGACCTCATGACACTATCCAGAAATGGCAACTAGAAAGTTTTACGTTTCAGAACCTATAGACCTAAAAAATAATGGTGGTTCAAATTTATATATATATATATATATATATATATATATATATATATATATATATATATATATATATA
The DNA here is from genome assembly GCA_946811695.1 of Gonocerus acuteangulatus. Lineage (NCBI taxonomy): Eukaryota > Metazoa > Arthropoda > Insecta > Hemiptera > Coreidae > Gonocerus > Gonocerus acuteangulatus. Next base: position 35,217,964 of record OX328130.1, on the reverse strand, counting down.
TATATATATATCTGTTTTAATCTTCATCTAAACTAAGATATTTAAAGTTTTGTTACTTTTGGAGTTAAGGAAGTATTGGAGTAAAAAATATGTTTTTAATAGGCATGATAAATTTTTTATCTTTTCGTAAATATTGGTAAATGTAAGGTGACTACATGAAGCCTTACTAAATGTTCTATAAAGAAATGTTCTGAAGCAATTTTCGAGTCGGAATTTTTTAATTGAAGACAACAGAGGAAGATCGTTCATAGATATCTGAGTAGCTCTACAAGGTTTTCAATAATTTCTTTTTGAGCTGAAACAAGTCTCTGAGTTGTGTCGCTTACAATACTCTGGACGTTTATGGTTTCGAATGTTTCAGTAACAGTCATATCACACGATGAAGGATGACAATTACCCTTGAGTTTGGATTCTCGGGGGGGGGGGCGGATGATTGGTAAATACAATGGCCTTTTCTTAGAGCTAGCTTTCGAGCTTTAATATAAGTATGTTTTGGTAATTTGTAGTCTAGCATCAAAGCAAGGGACTCTTTATTAGAAAAAATACACAAAGGATTAGTTTCACTAAATCATTATCATTTGAGTTGCAAATTCTGAGGGAGATTGAACTATTTCTCTGATAAGATTTAGCATCGAATCTTCACCAACTTCCTAACAGATTCTTCTATGACGAATGATAATTCTTCCTGACTGCGTGACTTTATAATATCTTTAGCTTTATTTAACTTTCCCCGGACAAAGCAGTCATCGAATCGTTTTATAGGGCAACCGAAATCGACAGACAAGTAGACAGCAAAATTTCTGGAAACAAGTTTTCGAACAAGAACAAACTGTTTAGCCAATCATTATTTTCAATTATAAATCTGTCCGGATATCTTCCAGCCTCGTGCCATTTCATTTTCAATTTTGTAATTTTTTTTATTTTAAATGAGTCTTTAATGTAGCTGAAAACGTTGGAATAATATTTACTACCTCAAATGTTTCCAAATATGGCACTATATATTGAATCGACATCCTTTCAATTTAACCAAATACTAAATAGCTTCCCACGCGGAAAAGGAATTTATTTTTCACAAAACACATAAGTAGACGAAAGCAGCTAAATGTTTCAATTTTGTCTCAATTACCTTCTAAGTAACCTGTACCATGAATTTCACAGAGGTACTTTGGGGTACTTTTTAGTAAAAGTCCTTTTAGGTTTTAAAAATGCCTTATTTTAAAGCATGTTAAAAAAAAATTACATAATGGGTCAAATTTTAAACTAATATTTGGAGAATCACTTGCTTGAATAACAGTAGTATATATTCACTAATAAAAACCTAATAATGAAAAAAATATCAGTACGATGATGTACGGATCTCAATTGAAAGACTCGACAGTTTAAACTAAATGTGACCTGTCGAATCAAATACTATTTACAGCGCTGTGTTTACTTTGGAATTCGCCTGCTAAAATCAAAACAACCTCTAATTCGGTTCCAGGAACATCTCCCCTTTACACTAAATACAACAGTTTCATCAATTTCCAACATGACTTTTTTCCACCTAGATTGGTCATTCGTCCCACTGTGGAACGGTCAGGGAGGCCGAATTCAACCCATGAACGAAGACACTAGAAGAAATATATACGCAAACATATATGTATATATATATATATATATATATATATATATATATGTTTGTGTATATATTTCTTCTAGTGTCTTCGTTATAAAGGGGATATATATATATATCACTTCGTCGCATTTATTTCTATAGCATGGGGTCGACAAAGTAGTACTCCATTCGTTTACTTCAACTACTTTATTTGAAATCATTTGCCCGACATGTATCGTGCTTTCTACGCACCTCTTCAGGGGCTTTCCTAAATATTATTCCTTTTATAAATCTCGAAATTAATATGTTTACAAAAATTTATCCTTCTCCCTTTCATATATCAACTTACGTTTTAACAAATTGTTTTAAATTTTAGTCTTACCTTATTAGAAAGTCCTGCTTTCTCTCGTTTGAATCAGGCATCCCTCTGACATGTCATCTGTTCTAATAAATATGGCCGTATTTTATCGATTATTTCAGCTGTTTTAATATTATCGATTATTGATGAGTTTTAAAAAGGTTTAACCTCTAATGCTTTGGGAAATTTTATGGACATTTTTTAAATCCGTTTTTAGCACTTTCCTCCGAAGGAAAGTAGCTATTGAGGTTGCACTCATGACGGAATTTTTGAAAAATTTCTTCAAATCTTTATCGATCCTACCTAGTAGACACTGAAAATGACCCCCGTTAAAATTTATGTACATATATTTATATATATATATATATATATATATATATATATATATATATATATATATATGTGTGTGTGTGTGTGTGTGTGTGTGTCTGTTAACATGATAGCGGCCAGAGTTTTTGTTTTTTCTTAACGAAACGTTGTATATAGCGTTCAATTAGCAAACGATTGAACGAGTTCGTTAACCACCAAAATCGGTCCACCGGGAGGGGGGTTTACCCCGGACCCAAAACACTTATTTGACCATGCCAGCCATAGTTCTTGTTACATTTCAACGAAACTCGGTATTCATTGTGTTCATCTAAAGAGAGAAATACGTTGTAAAAATAAACTAAATCAGTTCATTAGGAGGGGGGTTTACTCCGGACCCATATTACCAATTTGCCACTACCAGCCGTAATTTTTGTTACATTTCAACGAAACTCGGTATTCGTGGTGGTAATCAACAGAGAATAATGGGTTGTAAAAATAAACTAAATCGGGTTATTTCAAAAGACGGAAAATGAAGTTTTTGTGTATTTATTAAGTAGTACCGTATCATGTATTAACATAACTCTGGAAGCATATTATTTACAAAATTAATTATTGAATGAGCAGAACTATTCACGTTTTTATTTTATTTATATAGGTTATTTACAGCAAATTATTCAGTAATGTAGTCTACAGTACAAAAATCCTGAGGAAAGTGCTTAGTTATGCAGCTCCTGCGTGACGGACTTTTTTTATTTATTGCTATATATGAATTTTTAATTATATAAATATTTTCTTTAATCTTTCTTTTCAATGTGTTCCTTTCCTTATTTAAAATATTAACATGCTTAAAGTTAAAATTATGTTTTTCTAATAAAAACTATCATTATATATAGGCTCTTTAAGGAGTAGAATCGACATACCAAAACTGTTTTTCTAGCTACATTTGTGCTTATGATTTGGTTTTGATAGGCTTTGGAGAACTCTTCTTTATGGTATTTTAATCTCTGGAATAGTAAAGCACCACTTATAACGCGATATGTTTAACCTTTTCCAGATAGGGTCTGACCTATTAGATACCAAGTTTAACCCCATTTAATATATATATATATATATATATATATATATATATATATATATATATATATATATATATATATCGCTCACTTTTTCCAAGGAAGCCTTATCTCAGAAATCGGCTATTCTGAGTTAAGACTATCTTCGGAATACCCTGAGAGTAGCATAAGGCTGCAGTATCATCATATATTTAACTTCATTTTTAAGAAGTGTCGTTTTCGAATTACAAAATAGTTCATAAGTGTTCTAAAATATCATGCCCAACTAATAAGGAACTATAAATTCAATAACAAAAAGTGTGTAAGTAGAAAATGCACATGAATTGAATTGCATCGTTGCAATGAATTTGAATGCACATGAATTTGAATTGCATCGTGTGTAAGTAGACAATGCACATGAATTGAATTGCATCGTTGTCGAAAGGCGTATAATGGAATTGAAAGACCGGCAAATATATATCTTTTCAAAACGAGCGGACCTAACTTTTTATAGCAACTGACTACCATGAAAACAAGTCTCCTGGAAGAGACAACATAATCCGTATTCATCCGCAAAGGCATGGCTAATTTTCGCCATCTTTCCCTTGCATTCAGGCAGACAAGCCTTAAACAGGTCTATACATTCCGCCATAAAGGTGTATACCGTCCGGAAATAATGCTTATATTGATTCAGAATAAAAAAGGCATAACATTTTCAACGTAAGAGATTTCAATCTTTCCACCAGGGAAGACCTGTCGGCTTATCCGCTTTCTAAAAAGCAGACATTTTTTTTTCTTTTTTTTTACCATAAGGACTCGAGTTATGTTTATATATTGACAATGCCAGAATATTGTCAAGCGTTATGCATTAGAGAGACAAGTAGATTCAAAAGCAACTTGACCTGGAAAGTTGTTTTGTGTCATGTCGTGCCAGATGCCAAACCCCCAGTGCTTCTACCGCCGTTTTATATTTTAAAATAGTTATTAAAGTTGAATAAATATTCAATATTAATATATTCAACTTTAATTCAAGGCTTGCTTTTATCATAAAATATTTTATTAAGAATAATTTTCATTTATTCCTGATATGAAAAATAGTGTACTCGCAGAAAAAGTGTTTTTTTTTTCAACAAAAAACACGGGGTTATCGAAATAACAGATTAAGTCTGTGACGAAAAAAATGCAGAAAACTGCGATTGGCAGCATTTAACTACATTTTTATCGAGTTTCACCCCCTTATGTCTTATTTTGAGGCGTAGAGAAAATTTGTTTTAACATGCCATCTGCAATGCTCAAAATTTATTGTTCTAGTGGGTTATGTAATTGTACCTATTTTTACATCATGTCTCGCAACGTTAATGTACCAAAACCAGGAAAATTACTGGAAATATGTATATCATATTATAGTGATTTCATTAAAGGTTTAAAAAATATACATATACAGTGGAACATGGATAATTCGAACTTCGATAATTCGAAATCGTGGTTAATCCGAATATTTCTCTCGGTCCCTAGATTTTAGGGCATAAACAATGTAAACAAATCGTGGTTAATTCGAATAAAATTTTGGATAATTCGAATTTTTTACAAGTCTTTACCTCCAATGGGAAGTGTTCGAACTTAAATCTCGTCAAAATACCCTCCCCTCGGGAAAGACGGATAGTAAGATACGGATGTAGGGGTTCCGGGACAAGAAGCGCGGCAGTCTCATAGTCTACTTCTTGGACTCTAGGACTTCTGCAAAGTGGTGGGTCGCGCTTCCACCCTTCCAGGGGTTATTATAGTTCCATCCTGTCCTTTTATCCTAGAATTCCCTCCCATCATCCCTCCAATCTCATTTCTTATTCAGTTATAAGTCAGTCAGTGCCTAGATCTGTTGTATTGTTTGAGCCTTGAGTTTCTGGTGTACAGCAGTTCTGTGAGTTGTTGATTTAAGATGTCGAAGCCTAGAAATTATAAAACTTTAACGTTGCCAGAGAAAATAGCTGTGATTAAAGAAGTTGAAAAGGGAATAAAGAAAAAATCTGAAATTGCCAAGGAATTCCTCCTAACACTTTACAAACTTACCTGAAAAATAAAGAAAAAAATTCTTGCCCATGAAAATGACTTTTTTCAAAACAATAAACTTTTATTTTTACTTTTTTGATAAATTATTTATTACTTATGTACGTAATCATCAATTTATGAAATGTTTGTTACTGTTTAAATAAAATGTATGTATTTTTTTAAATTAAAAAATGTGAAAAAATGAAATTCGATTTTTTACCCCTTTATATTCAACAACTTTTGTAATTCGAATTTTGGATAATTCGAACTTTTTTATCGGTCCCTAGGGGTTCGAATTATCCAAGTTCTACTGTATTACAAACACGTTCCTCATTGTTGGGGCATCTTTTCTACCGAGTTTCGCTACAAGAAAGTACAAATAACGGACGCTACAGATAAATTAATAATGAGGTTTCCGAGTAAACCCACCTTGATAATGGACGGCATTAATTTATTTTGACAACACATATTTCTCTTTAGATAATTATTCGTTGGTATATAACAATAATACGGGCGATATGGATATATTAGTACTTTGTATCCTGAGTGAACACCCCTCCGATTTTGCAGGTTAAGAAACTTTTATTGGAATGCTTTATAACAATTTTGGGGTGAAATTTTAACGGTCATTTTCAATATCTAATAAGTAAGCGAAGATTCTAAGATGTTTTAGCAAACTTTTTTTTAAATAATCTTTCATGAGAGCAGACTCGGAAAGTGCTAATAATATTAGTTATTACTAGGGACCGGATTTTTAGGATAAAATAAGCATCCAATTAGGTTTTTGCAACAGGCATAACTTGTATTTTTCGGCTTTTATTTAAAAGTCCATTTTAGGTTTTTTAGGTGATAAAAATGTTTCAATAGGTTCAAAAATAGGTCTTTTTAGGTTTTTAGCGCGGCTCCTCCCTCCCCCATAGGGAGGAACCCCGCTTATAAGGTTGATACAATGAAACAATCCGAAAGTGCCGACTAGAAAATTTCGCGTTTCAGAACACCTAGAGACCGAAAATAACGGTGGTTGAAATTTGTATATATATATATATATACATATATATATTTATTTATATATAAATATATATATTTGTCTGTTCGATCATTTCTGGCTTCCCTAATGGTCCGATTGTGATGAAATTTGGTACAAAAATCCGTCGTCCAATTTAAAAGGTCAAGTTCGTTATCCAGCAGAATCCGCCCACTGGAAGATGGCGTTTGGGGCGAAATGCGCGCAAAAAAAATCGTAACGCTTACATTTTTTAGTTCATAAGCTTGTAAGTACTCGTTTTATAGGCTTCTTGGGCTAGGAAAACGAATGAAACCATTTTCAAGGCGATAGCTTTAACCGTTTTCGAGAAAATTGGAAAGATAATTTTTGAATACCGTTTTTGGTTTGGGTACTTAGAATCATGGTATTTAGTTGAAACATTTTTTGCATGTTCTACTTTCATTAAAACTAATATGTTGACATTTTTGTTACGTTTGGAGTTTAGGAAGGGTTAGAATAAAATATTTTATTAACAGACATAAAAAGTTTTGGTAACTTTGTATATTTCCCTTAATATCTCGAAAAAGGTTGAGAATCTTGGTAAACGGAAGAATACCATTAGAAAGCTTATTAAATGCTCTAAAAAAAAGGTTCTAATGAAAGTTTTGATTAGGTGATGTCAATCGGAGAAATAAGAGCTTAAAACTTTAAAGTAATTGATTTCGCTTATTCGAACTGTTCTTTTCGTCTGTTTTTTTATTCCTTGTTATTTTTTAATTGCTTATTGTTGGATAATGTATTTGAAAATAAAACAAGTTAAGAAAAATAGGAAAAACAATTTAATATTAGAGATATGGATTTCCAAGATTCCAAGACCTTGTCACTAGCGGGTCCGTTTCTAGTGTAGCAGACCGTTCCAGGTAAGATTGTAAATCATGACCTTTCAAGACTTTACTACTCACAGGAATGGCGTTAGTGACCTTAAGGGTTGACACGCCATTATAATAATTAATTAAAAAAAAAAAAAGACTGGAGGAACCAAAATAATAACTGCTTCTATTTTAATCTTTCCAAATTAGACTAGGGATATGAACGGAACCGCGCTAAGATGATGCAGTCCTGCGAGACGGACTTTTTATTTAAAAATCCAATTTAGGTTTTTTTAGGTGATAAAAATGTTTCAATAGGTTCAAAAATACGTCTTTTTAGGTTTTTATTTAAAAATCCAATTTAGGTTTTTTTTAGGTGATAAAAATGGCAGCTTCTTATTTCATATCCAAAGCGTCAACAACTGTTTTCATTTTTTCCCCAGCGTGTTAAAATTGATTATGGTGGAAGCGACACTCCATTCACCAAAAATTTCCCTGAACGTCGTCTGGACCTGGGAAGATGCTTTTAAGAAAATTTGTTTGATGGAGGACATGAGATTATTGAATTGTATTTTCTTTTTTAAAGATTAGGTATATCTAGGTCATTCCATCGTTATTTAGTTGATATCATCCTGAATAGGTTTTTTTTAGGTTCTTCCAAATTTGCATGAATGATACTAAAAGACGCGCATCATATAAAAAACCGATAATTATCATGTTTAGAAGAAAGGAAAAAATCGGTGAAAACCTAAGAATCCGGTACCTAGTTATTACACGGAGAAAATGTCAAATGAAGATTAGCGCGTTTTTATATCGCAGCGGAGAAATATTCCATTCACTTTGGAATATATAGAATACTATACGCCAAAAGAACGAATCACATATGAACTTTGGGAGGATGAAATCCTTTCAAGTCGTGTATCTCTGAGAAATTTATATTCTAAGCCGAGAATTTGTGTCAGACTTTGTGAAATGTCAGGCGAAAAGGAGGAGTGCGAGAGACACTTGGCCCCAAGTTTGAGGGCAGGCTCTTGAGTAGTTGCTGGCGGAGTTGGTGTTCCAATAAGGAAGGCTTGGCTGTCGGTTCCATTCTTAACAAGATCCTCCACCGCCTGTCACTCTGTCTACGGGAGGATCGCTTCATTTTCTGACGAGGAGCAATCGGCAACTTTTAATACATTCGCCGGATTTACGAGCGGTTATGGAACTCAGACCTCACCATTAAAATTAAGCTATTAAAATCCGTTGGACTCAGACGTCAAGATAATTCCCGCTAAGGTTTTGAAAGTTATCCCTGCCTTTCGACTTTATTTTTACACTGCTCAGACCACAAAAATTGTCAACATCGGAATCTTCAAGAAGGTCATAAACGTCCAGTTCAAATCTGAAGACTGGGCTGCACAGTTTGGTCTCAAGGTTTGGACAGCAGTTGAGTCTCACTTATACGAATGTGAGGGGGAACGGTAAATGTTTCGGATAAGTGAATACTTCAAGTACTATTCAGTTTCGGAAAACTGAATAGTACTAGGTTTTGTGGTTATTTTAAACTAAAATAAATTCTTCATAAAAAATGTCACAATTTTATTGTTCGTACATATTTTGTTGTTGTAAATTATTATATTTTAAAGTTTCATATCACAAAATTCTCCCCGATTTCTTTCCTCTTACTGGTAATAGTCGGAAGGGTTGACAAAGGCAATTTCAACCGTTTAGCTCTGTTTTTTTTGTTTCGTTGGGGTTGTCATAAACTTCTATGGGTATTTTTATTTTGTCTTGTAGCGAAAGTTTTGTTTTTGTATTTTTTTTTTTTACTCATTTTAAAAAATGAAAGAACTATTGACTATACTGGAATGACTACTGTATAGAAAACTTAAAAACGAGTGAGTGGAAGGCGGATGAATCACTAGCAGTGCCGTATTATTTGTGCGGAAACAAAAAAAAAAATCATACGAAGGAGACTGCATAGAACACGGCTGTAGTTTTGGAGTGTACATATGACTTGTGCTCGTATTTAATGGAAATATATACATGAATGTATGTATATATATGTATATATATATATATATATATATATATATATATATATATATATATATATATATATATATATTGAGTGTATGTATATTGTGTATGAATCTATTTATTGTATGAGTGAGTATTAGGGATTAAACGTGTAAATATGTAAATAGCTTATTTAGTTTTAATTTTAGTGGTAGGTTAAGGTTAATGGTTCTTCTAATATTTGTTAAAAACGGAGAGCCAATATAAATAGTATCTATAATAGTAGTTTTAAAAGTGCAGTAGTTGCCAACTTCCTTCCGCAAAAAAAAAAACAACAAAACAAACAAAGGTGCTAATGACCTTGGCAGTAGAAGCACCTATAATCAATAAATAAAAAAAGAAAAAAACACGGCTGTAATACAAGAATGACAAGGAAGAACTGAGATGAGTGAGAGAGAGACTGGTGGGGGTAAGTCACTAGTAAATCTGTAAACATTTCGTGGAAAAGCTGTTGCCTCTTCGTATAACTGAATAGTATTTTCACCTGGGGAACAAATTAGCTTTCGTATAAGTAAATGTTGCGTAAAAATGAATAATATAAGTGAGTCCCTACTGTAAAGGGGCCTAGCACACTCTAATTTAATAAACCTCAAGGCCGTGACTGCACAGTCCAGTTATTTAAAGCCGTGACCTACTGTATTTGAAGAAAATCCTCTAGTCCAGAATTGTCAGGCCTGTCCTGTGGAGTCCAACCTCATTGGAATGTACAGTTAATCTACTGGTGTGTTCATTATACGTCGATGGACTGAACGGTTCAACTTTGGCCTCAAGGCTCTCTCGTGAGGAATATTTTAAGCTTTGGACTGCTCAGCCCTAATCTTGAGATATTCCTCGCCGTGTATGAGCACCCTTAAGAACCATAACCTACCATATTCTTTTAGCCTTGGGTTAAAATAATAAAGCCCAGAGAATGGTTCATTTCCCGTAACAGATCGGCAGAGTATCTGAATGTACTGATATTTAGGTCATTCGCACATTACGAGTTGGAATAATGGCAGTGACTCACCGTGTGCTCTGTTGATGGAAACACGTTATGAGAATAGAAAGGAGTTTTATTTTGTTTATTGCGTTTTTAAACTAGATAGAGATAGGAACGGGAACATGCTGGGATGAAAGATTTTTTTTTTTTTTTTTTTTTTTATTTATTAAAAGTTTCGCAGTTTTTAGCGATACACTCTATAACAATAAATGATGATTACATAAATGATGATAACAGTGATTACAATAAATGATGATTTAACAATAAATGGAGATATGATGATTTGACAATAAATGGAGATATGATGATTTGACAATAAATGATGATTACATGATTACAGAATTCATACACATACACACACATATATACATATGCTTATATTATTGCACTATATCTATGTTAATTGTTTATATTTACATTATACATACATTATACATTATTAATATCTATAGACTTATAGCGTTCATTAATATATCTATATAATTTTTTTATTCATTAATATTCTTATTAATACATTATTCCTTATTATTATATATATACTTATATTACACATTATTATTATTATTACATTATTCCTTATTATATATATATATATATACTTTTATTACACACTATTATTATTACATTATTCCTTATCATTATCTATATACTTATATTGCTTATCATTATATTATACATACATTATACTTATCATTATCTATACATTATACTTATCATTATCGATACATTATACTTATCATTATCTATATACTTATATTATTTCATTATTCCTTTTCATTATCTATATACTTATATTACACATTATTACTACATTGCTTGTTATTATTGCTATTGTTTTTCGCTACAGCGTAATTCACCAATTAATATGTATTTAATGCTGCAATTTGTTCATAGCAAACAGTTTAGTTTGTGCCTGTATTGTTTATGTTCAGATTTAGTTAATGCTTGAAATAGATTGGTGTAATGTTATCCTCAAAGATAGATATATCCGCTTTTCAGATTACCTGTATAGATAATGTTAGACAGATACGTAAATAGAGGGCCTTATTATGTGACGTAATGTCAAAGTTTGTTAAATATATTAGTATTTTTTAAATAAGTGTATATCTTGGGGTCTCCCGTGGTCTAGTGGCTAGCGCGCTGGATTCATAAGCGGGAGATGGTGGGTTCGATCCCCACCGGCGCCAGAAATTTTCTCATCTCAGGGCTCGCTGAGAAAATTCCTGATGTCGGCGCTAATAGCCACGATTTGTTGATGCGCCGTAAAAAAAAAAAAAAAAAAAAAAAAAAAAAAAAAAAAAAAAAAAAAAAAAAAGTGTATATCTTGTCTATATACTGGCTTCTATCTGAGAGTAGTTGAGTCATGTTGTCCGGTAAGTCATAGTTTTCTCTCAGCCGACATTCAGTCAGGATGTGTTTTATTGTCAGTGGAGTGTTACATACTTCACATATCGGTCTGTCCTGTCTCGTCATGAGGTGTACGTGCGTCAGCCGTGAATGGCCTATTCTTAGGCGGCATAAGACAACTTCTTCTCTTCTATTCTGCCTTATGCTGGATGACCATTTACCGACTGTTTGTTTAATTTCTCTTAGTTTGTTGTCTATTGTCATGTGCCAGGATCTCTGCCACTTCTCTATAACTATTTTCTTGGCTTCATTCTGCATATCTCTGTACGTTATGTGGTTTATGTCCTGTTGTTGTTGTTTGGTTGCAGTCTTGGAAATTTTGTCGACTATTGTATTTTGTTCAATGTCTTCGTGTCCTGGGAGCCAGTATATTGTTATCAGTTTCTTCGTGTCGTAAATCCTTTGTAGTATTTGTATGTTAAGCGGGTTTGGATTGTAAGTGTTCTGTAGTCCTGTTATTGCGCTGAGTGAGTCAGTACATATCGTTATCCTGTCTTGTGTTACGTCCTGTATGTTCTCTAATGCGAGTAGAATGGCATGCAGTTCAGCTGAATAGCTGCTTGTAAGGTCTGGCAGTTTAATGCTGACGGCCTTTTTATCAATTACAGCTGCTGCGGCCGTGCCTTGTGAAGTCTTAGATCCGTCCGTGTAGATGAATAACGTATCTGTATTTTTTTGTAGATGTGCTTTGAAGTTGTGTTTGTAAGTATGTGTAGATAAGGGGGTTTTCTTTTTAAATTTTGTCAGTTCCAAGTCAAATCTTAGGTTGTGTACAGTCCATGGTAGGTAAGTCGGTGAGGGTCTAACGTAGAGTTCAGTTCTTTGTATATTCGTGCCATGGGAGTAGGATTCGTATCTAACTAGCAATGGGCGTTGCCTAGATGGTTGTGTTTGGTATTTCCGCACCATTACTTCGTCAGTCCGTCTAGGAGTGCAGGCGCTGTTCATAGATGCAGATTTTAATGTAAATTTTAAACAGTTTAGCAACGTCTGAACTCCAGTGGAAGTTCTCCGCATTCCACATGGAGACTGTTGGCCGGGCTTGATCTAAAACCTCCAGTTGCAATCCGTAAGCCTAAATTTTGTATCGGGTCTAGTATTTTAAGTGTACTGGGCTTAGCAGAAGAGTACGCAACACTTCCGTAGTCCAGAAGGGACCTGGTATATGCACGATATAGTGTCAGCATTACACTTCTGTCTGCACCCCACTTGGTATTGCATAGAATCCTTAAGAGATGTAAAGATTTTTTACATCTATCAACGAGACTCTTTAAGTGGGGAACCCAGGTTAGTCTAGAGTCAAATATGAGTCCTAAAAATTTAATTTGGTTAGTAAGTTTAATTGGGGAATTTTTGAGAGTTAATTGGATTTGTGGGGTCCGTCTCTTTTTGGTAAAAATGATACTTTGAGTTTTTAGGGTGGAAAAGTTGAGTCCGTTAGTATCGCTCCAATTCTCGAGTTTATCCACTGTCTCTTGTATTAATGTAGTGGCATATTCAATATCTTTGGTTCGAATGTAGATAAGCAAATCGTCCACATACAGACGATATCTTACTGGTGGTGTAATATGCTCGCGGACGGTGTCCATAGCTATTTTAAAAAGCGTTGTACTTATCACACTGCCTTGAGGCACTCCGTTTTCTTGTTGGAAGATGTTGGAAGCAGTGGTTCCAACTTTTTCACGGAATGTTCTATTCGAAAGGAAATTTAATACAAAATTGAGGAAATTTCCTTGAATATTCCATTCGGATAATTTTGATAGAATAGGTCGGCGCCAAACTGTATCATAAGCTTTTTCTATATCGAAAGAGACGGCTATAATAGATTCCTTATTAATGAACGAGTCTAATATTTCACTTTCTATAGTAACTATGTGGTCTATAGTCGAGTGATTCGATCTGAAGCCACATTGATACTCTGAAAGGAGTTGATTCTGTTCGAGGAACCATAGTAGCCTCTTATTCAATATTCTCTCGAAAATCTTAAATATACAGCTTGTCAGAGCTATTGGTCTATAATTATCAGCTGATGTTGCATCTTTATTGGGTTTCTGGATGGGTATAATTAATGCTTCATTCCATACTGATGGGTAGATGCCAGTTTCGAAAGCCTTGTTAAATAATTTAAATAAAATAGATTTTCCAGCATTGGGGAGGTTTTTCAGCATCTTATAGCAAATCCCATCACTACCAGGAGAAGTGCACTTCACTTGGGAAAGTACTTGGCTAAGTTCATTCAGGGTCAGAGGTTCGTTTAGAGGGTTTTGGTATTTTGGGGTTATGAGAAAAGGGGTACTTTCTAAATTAGTTTTGAATTGAAGCGAGTCTAATGTGAGTTTTTCGTTGCTCGATATAGAGCTAAATTGTTTGCCAAAAATATTACTGATTGTTTCGGGGGCAGTAATTATATTATTGTCGTGCTTTAGGGCCGAAATTGGGGGTTTATATTTTTTATGATTAATTTTATTAACCATGGACCACATTTTGCTTGGAGGGGTATTACTGTTAATTGAGTTCAGAAAATTTTCCCAGCATTCCCTCTTACTTTGTTTAATGACATATTGTGACTTGGCTTTTTTGCGTTTGTAATCAATAAGAAATTCCTGGCAAGGATTAGCGTTAAATAACCGGAGTGCCTTTTTTCTTTCAGTCACTGCCTGCTTACATTTATCGTCCCACCATGGAACTGGGTGTTTTTTGTATGTGCTTGGGGTCTTGTTCATTGATGTATCTGCTGACAGTTTTATAATTAGTGAGAAATTTTCGAAGTTCTGGATTTCGTTTAAGTGATCCAGGAAGGAATTTTGAAATTTATTCCAGTCGGCATTTTTTACGTTATATCTTGGGGTTGATTCGAAGACAGTCGGGGTTTGGGCTGGGCTTATTATTATTGGGAAATGATCACTACCATGTGGATCTGGGCTCAATTCCCAAGTAAATCGAGTGAATAATGTAGAAGAGCAGGCAGATACATCAATATTCGTGTATGTTCCAGTACGTGGGCATAAATGTGTTGGTAAGTGCGTATTGAGTGGGATAAGGTCGTTATTTTCGAGAAGTTTTTCTAAAATTTTGCCTCTTGCATTGGTAGTTTGTGCTCCCCAAATTAGACTTTCCGCGTTCATATCTCCTATCAGGAGTAGAGGGGGTGGGAGTTGCCTAACAATGTCCTGGAGCGCATTACTATCAATTGGTTCTCCTGGTGGGAGATAAAGGGAACAGACAGTGACTTTGAACGGCATGTAAACAGTAACAGCAACTGCTTGGACTGTAGTCAATAGCCTAACAGGTTCACTATAGATACAGTCCTTCACATAGATACAGACACCACCACAAGCCTTACCCCCCAAGAGATAGTCCTTAGAATAGGATTTATATCCGTATATGGAGATTTGCTTACCTGGAGCGGTGTGTGTTTCCTGTAATGCAATTATATTGAAAGACTTTGCATTGTCTTGCAACATGAACTTTAAATCAGCATAGTGCCTTTGGGTGCCGTTAATATTCCACTGGAGTACTGACATAGCAGAATAGAAGAAAGGAGGATATATATACCTTTGAGTGTGAAGTCCAGTTGTGAAATGTACCAGAAATAATATGTGATTTAAATATGTTACGTTTTCTTCTTTGTTCTGCCAGGTTTCTTGACCGGGGGAAGTTTTTCTGTACCTTCAAGTTGCTCTGGATCAGCTTGATCGTTGCCTGCGTTTTCCGCCTTTCCTGGTGATACTAGTCTTTTTTCCAGGGTCTTGAGGGTAGAGTTAATTTTGTTGAGGGTGCTACTATTTTCCATTCTTTCAGGCGTTTGTTGATGTGTTTCAGTCATATTATGTTTAGCTGAGGAGGTCGTTGTTTGTTCATGGTTTTGTAGGAGAATTTCTAATTTACTAATTAATTCAGATAGTCTTGAAATTAAAATATTTTCGGTGGTCGTGTTGGCTATCTGTGCATAAGAATTTTTTTGTCTAGCTTCTAGTCTTCTTCTTGCTTCGCTGTAAGATATTCGTTCCAATGTCATCTTCTTGACAATCGAGGATTCTTTCTTCAGTACTTCACACTTTTTGTCCCATGCGAAGTGATCTAGCCCACAATTAGGGCACTTGATTTCTTCGCAGGGGCCTTCGTGTTTAATCTTCGAGCATTTACCGCAGATATCGTTTTTGCTCCTACAGAACGAGACTGTATGTCCCAGCTGATGACATTTGTAACAGCGGATAGGTCGTGGGATATATGGTCTTACAGGAATGGACATGTACCCTAGGCGAATTTTCTCAGGTAAATATGCAGCTACAAATGTAGCTACAAAGACTGTTCTGCCTGATTTGGGAGTAATGCGTCTTAGGTGTTCGATTTTTTGATCGCTGAGCTCTTCTTTTATTTCATCGTCTGACATCCACTCAATGTCAGCGCAGTGGAATGTTCCCTTCGACATATTCAATGTTTTATGGGGCGTAACTGAAATTCTATAAGCCTCAAAGTTTGTTAGTTTTAATATTTTAATAGATGTGTTCTCGCTTGGTGAGTTGACGGTTAGTGAACCGTCTTTTCTGCATTTGTTAACTAGTATATCTTTTCCGATTGATGATATCCATCTATTAATTAAAAAGGGACTAATGTTATTAAAATTTCTCTCATTATCAATTATTTTTATGGTCATGAACTGTGGAATATTTTTGTTTTCATTTGTTCTTGTTAAATTGAACCAGCTTTTGGGAGGTTCTTTCTTATTTCCGTTGTCACAAATATTGTTGTTACTTCTTGTTCTTGAATATGTAGCCATTTTTAAGTAAAATTATTTTCTTTCACGACTAGTTTTTTGGTATTAGAAATCTACTCACGAGAAATAATGAGTGTGAACTTGTTGAATTGGCTTCGGTTTCCAAGCAACATCATACCTTTCAGCAGAGAGACCACACGCCGAGGGCGGGCGTATGTTTACCTGCAATGAGTAATCCGTCTGTGGAAGCCGACTCCTACCTGCAGCACCGGTATAAACCACTCGAGGGACGGAGAGCACTTAAGAGGTCTTTACACTACCGAGGCCGACACTCAACTGTGGGATGAAAGATTTAAATGGGCCAGTTTGGTTGACAAGTTCAGAACAAAGTTATACGACCCAAGATGCCGGAGATGCGATTTTACGAATGTCGGAACTGGGGTACTAATTGAATCGTAGAAAACGAAAATACTCACGATTCAGAGAGTAATGCAGAGGACTATTCTTTTTTTTTTTTTTTTGTCGTAAGTAATAATCCTTTTCTTAAATAAATTGACTATTTTTCATATATCAGAGCGGACATATATGTTTTAGCAGATTTTTTTAATAGTAATTGATTTAATTTTAGTTTTTACGAGATTTTAACATTGAAAAATGGAAAAAATACTGTTAAAGTGCTTGCGACATTTTGTTTAGCATAAATATGGTTTAGCGGTGGCTAAACTGAAAAAAAAAACGTTACAAAAAAGGGTCACACAAAAGTGTCCACTGGCGTTCGCGCATGCGCAGAGGCCATGTAAGAAAAGGAAGACTGCATGTGTCACAAAAAAGTGTCCGCTGGCGTTCGCGCATGCGCAGTGGAGTGGTCATGTACGAAAAAGAAGACTGTATGTGTCACAAAAAAGTGTCCGCTGGCGTTCGCGCATGCGCAGTGGAGTGGTCATGTACGAAAAAGAAGACTGTATGTGTCACAAAAAAGTGTCCGCTGTCGTTCGCGCATGCGCAGTGGCGTGGCTATGTACGAAAAAGAAGACTGTATGTGTAACAAAAAAAGTGTTCGCAGGCGTTCGGGCCTGCGCGGTGGCGTTCGCGCATGCGCAGTGTCCATGTAAGAAAAAAAGACTGTATTTGTCACAAAAAAGTGTCCGCTTGCGTTCACGCATACGCAGTGGTGTTCGCACATGCGCAGTGGCCATGTACGAAAAGGAAGACTGTATGTGTCACAAAAACGTGTTCGCTGGCGTTCGCACAGTGGCCATGTACGAAAATGATTACTGCATGTTATAGAGTACATTACATAGGTTTATCGGGTGGACCTAACGTTACAAAAATGTGTCACTTCCTCCCCCTTCCGATAGACCAATTTAATTCATTTTTACAACACTTCTTTTTAATTAGATAACCAAGACGTATTCCGAGTTTCGTTACAATACAACAGAAATTTCGACCGGTATGAGCAAATTTATAATTTCGCTTCTGAGTAACCCCCCCCCCCTCCTAATGAACGGATTTTGTTTATTTTTACAACGTATTTTTCTCTTTAGATGAGCAGAACGAATACCGAGTTTCGTTGAAATATAACAAAAACTACGGCAAGAATCAGATTACTCAACAGTTTCTGCCCCTGTGACCTGTTACGGGACTGATGGAATTAAATGCAAATATTTTAGATTGACGAAGGTAGTTAGAGTATTGCTTACAGTTCATTTAGCTATCCATTTCTGTTTTTTTTTTTGCCAAACAAAAAAAGTACATTCCCTCAGACGTTTACGCATGCGCAACAGAACTTTTCGACTATCTGAACAGGCTACAGTTTGAAAATTTGTTAAACCTGGTCGGCCGGTTTCGCATTAACTATATAGAATTCCGCAGCAGAGATATTCCTGCTATTTCTTTCTAAATCGAATTCTCGGCCAAGATCCCCAAGCCCTCCCTCTCTCTAGAAAAGGTTTAGTGTTTCATTATAAGAGAATGGGTGTTGAATGCAGAAGCCTATTGGTGGAGAGTTTAAAAGTAGACCACAGCTTCCTATAGGAGCATTAACCACACATGCCTCGCGGATATTGGTTTCGCCCTCCCTTCTCTACGCCCCTATATGAGCTTACGTTAAAATTGGACTCTAAAATTACTTCAACTTGTTCTTCAGTGGAAGGCATGTGTTTGGAATTCCATACAATAACAGCAAAGAGTGCTCTTCTTAAGTTTTCTTTTCTTCTTGATATTATAGGTAGTTTTAAGAAAACCTCACTTAGATAACTCTAACCTAGATAACAATAACTCTCTAAAAAGAATTAAATAAACACATTATAAAAATTTTGTTTTGGCTACTATTGCCCGTTATTTAGATGGAATAGTTCTAATCCCGCATGCGCGAGATTCTGAGGGAAATATTCCCAACGGTTCCTCCATTTGCATTTTCTTTACAATGAAGGAACAACACGCTACTTTAAACTTTATAAAAACTGATTATGTTTCGTTTAGGACCAGGGAAGGCTTTGTGAGGTCAGACAAGAGAGATAGAGTTTAATATTTTAATTTTGATTTAATCGGTAAAAAATATGTCCTAAAAACCTTAAAAATAAATTAAATAAGATTACTTAGTTCAGAAAAAAAAAACATTTTTTGGGGCGTAATAGCGTTTTAGATGGCTAACTATTCCAAGTTCTAGATTGTTAGTATTTCTCACCCCCCAGCTTCAGTGTTAGACGAGAACTTTAAACATTTTTAAACATTTTCACGTATCGTTTTGTTTCATGAAATGGGAGTTTTCAAACAGTAAATTTCCCAATAAATTTCGCGCATGCGGTAATGAATTTTCCGTCTATCCGTGGGGGCTCGGATCAAAGTCGTCCAACTTACCTCAGTCAGTGCTTGACCTAAGGATTCTGAAACGATGACTTTTCTAGTCGGCACTTCCGGATTCGTCGTCAGGTTGACGTCTTAAGTGAGTCTCTTCCCGATCGAGAGAGAGGGAAAACGAAAAAAATACTGGCTTGTTATTTCATTAACATGCTGTGCAATATGCAATATTTACTTAACGTTCATGAATAATTTGTTCCATTTCTTTAAATATCTTGAAATCGGGGAAACTGAAAGCTAACCATTCGAAAACTGAGTTAAGCGTAGAGAAGATTCTGTTTTAACCTACAGAGAGAGAGAGAGGATGAGATGTAGTTGGACTGAGAGAGATAGTAAGGCTAAACAATACGAGGATAATAGGTTCCCCTGCATCACTCCATCCGCACTGTAATCACTTATCTTAAAGTGGTTCCAACTCCATCAGCTGAGCACTTTTTTTTGTACTGATGTTTCTTACTTTTGTAATGGGACGTTAAGACACTTAGTAATTTTCGCACTTTCCGAAGGAATGTAGCTATTGGGGTTGCACTCATGAAAGAATTTTTGAAAAATGTCTTCAAATCCTCATCGATCATACCTACTAGATACCTAAACTGACACCCGTTAAAATCATACATACATTCATCCGCTGCACATGACCGGCAGAGTTTTTGTCTAATCGCCATGAAACTTGGTTTATATCAAACGATTGAACAGAGTTCATCAAACAGCAAAATCGGTCCACCTGGTGTGGCGGTTTACTCTGGACCCAAATTACTAATTCGCCCATAATGGCCATATTTTTTTATATATTTCAACGAAACTCGGTATATGTTCATATAAAAAGAAAGTTATATCTTAAATATAAACTAAATCGATCCATTAGAAAGGGAGGTTTACTCTTGGCACAAATTTTTAATTTGTTCCTATCGGTCGTAATGCCTGTTGTGTAATGACGAAACGTGGTATACGTCGTGGTACATAACTAGAAAGATGTGTTTTAAAAATAAACTAAATCGGTTCATTAGAAGTTGGGCTTTATTCCGTATTCTATGTAAATTGAATTAACCTGCCAAACCGGCTCGGGCATTAATTTTCACCTCTACCAGCAGGAGCGCTGTATTCAGTAATGTGAAATACCCGGGTTTTTTATTCTTCATGGAAAATACCCAATTTTCATAAATACCATGGGCGTAAATAGAAAATAATTTCAGAAGGGGGCTGGAAAAATTTCGGAGGGGGGCTGAGACCATTTCCGGTGTATGGAATACTAATAATTTAGATCTTGGAAGAGTTTTAGCCAACATAAACGCTATTACACCCAAAATAGAATATGTTTTATAAACTAAATGATCTTATTTAATTTATTTTTAAGGGTTTTATGAAATTTTTACCTATCAAATCAAAATTTGGGGGGGGGCTGCAGCCCCCCTTATATACGTCCATGATAAATACCTGGGTATTTAAGGCATTTAACTAACCAGCGACTCAAAATAATTGAATATTGTAAAATGTGATGGATCTCGCCAGTTAAGAAGTTTCGCAACACTGAGAAACCATTAAAACAATATTCAATTATAAAATAAGACCACTAAGAGATTAATAAATAATAATTTATTACCAGAACGTTTGCCAGAGACCTTCCGACTACCAATAAAACAAGTTGTTTGTCTAAATTTGATACTACAGTACTGCATTCACAAAAATGTAGCCTCATCTAAAACTTTGGACCTAGTATTATCTCTATTTCTCAAACACAAATTAAGTTACCTACTCATTGATCATTATCTTAATCAAAGTTTGTTCTAGTCTAAGGCTAAGATGGTTTGTTTGTTTTTTGTTTTTTTTCTGAAAACTTACCATAAACACAACAACTGACTGCAGTTATTTTCATATGCATAAATGTATGTAATTTTACAAAGTGACCACATGAATAATATGTAAACTTCATTTTTTAAATGTTTTCTTCATAACCTATGAGTGTAATAAAAAGATTAGGTCTATTGATATTTATACTTATATCAACTCCAAATTCAAAAACCAAAGTAAAGCAATGGGTTGGCCTAAATAAAGTTCAGTGATAACGTTGACCTAATCGAAGTGTTCGAGGTCAGAGATTCATTCATCACTTGGAAGTGACATGTAGCTGCCTTCAGCGACACTATCATCACTACTAGTTTCACAGACAATAGCTGGTGATTCATCTTCCTTCTCTTCAGCTTCTTTTCCTTGGCAATCGTCTTGGGGTTTTCCTGTTTGTTGCTTTCTCTGTTTTCGGGTGTTGATGAGGAGATTCCAGTTATGAGACAAATATGCAATTTGCTCTGCTCTTTCAGTTGGAAGTCGGTTTCTTTTTTTTTACAGTCAATCCACCTGAAAGTGCTGAATGTTCTTTCAGTCGCAGCAGATATCACAGGAGCCCCTAGTATTCTTGCAGCTAGATCTGCCAAAACACATGTACCTTTCAAGCCTCTCCACCATAACACTGGACTTATTGCCTTTTTTTTGACATTGTCTTCAAGACCTTCCCAAACAAAGGATCTTTGCCATAATCCCTCTTAGTCCCTATAATCAGCTATGTCTTTCCGAAGACCAACTGATTTCAATACCCTGCTTAAAATGGGACTGATTTCATCACAAACCACTTAAAATAATTTTGAACTATTATAATATACATTAAAAGCCTGTTGCTGGACCTGATGTTTCTTTTTTTCTAGCAGGTATAATTTTTTTTATTTAAATAAGTACTAACGGCAGAGAACTCTGGGGATCCACAAGCCCTCATTGCAGTGTAAAATCCTCTGCAAAATAGCCAACACTTCATTCTTTGTATCCAATTTGACTCTCCACAACGACCTCCATATTCCATTTATCCAACCCTTATCAAAAAAATTATATCAAAAATTTCATTCAAAATTACACGGACATCCTAATTCTTTAATAAACTCTCTATCCTCCCATTAAATCCCAAATAACCCCATTAGCCGACTGAAGCGTAACTGGCCTAGAGACCAGCTCCATCCTGATTTTAATCACTCTGCCTTGTGGGTACTGCAACTGTGAGGCTACCCTTCTCACCCAAGGCATATTCACATGTATCATTTTACTAGAAATGTATTATTACATTGTTGTAAATTCTAAATAAATATAAAAACACTCCGTGCCAAAGGGTCGTAGGTTCGATTCCCACTAGGGGTGGTGGCTTTTCTTTAGAAAAAAGAAAATCCATCAGCCCTATCCTGGCTAGAAAAGGGTGGTAACCTATAGATAACCCGTCCTAAAATTCGTAGTTAATAATAAATGGACGTTAAAATTTAATAAATAAATATAAAAAAAAAGTAAGTCCCTAATAATTGAATACGCTTCATTAAAACTTTTTTTAAATTATTAGGCGCTTTTAACTTTCATCAAGAACAACAAAATTTGTCACTAACCAGAAGCTTTTATTCATTTCTACTTTTTGAATTGATTTAGTGGATTGAATGAGATACTTGTGAACATTTGATGCGCATTACCCTTAACACCTTGATGGCGGGTGTCGACACCTGCTAGTGCTACCTCAATTCAGTCTGTGTTTCTCTCGCCACATTGAAACAACTTCTTACTTGTTCCTGACCTGCCAGCCACTGGAATTTTCTAATTTTCAACCCACAATCGAAATTGTTGTTACGAAAAAAAAAAACTTATTTTGCAATTCTCCCATACAGTTTGGACCTTAGTGACCAACTTGTTAAAGAATATTTAATGCTGATTCCAAAAATGTAATGAAACGGGGAAAAAATGTGTACAAGCAGAGAAAGCTGAAATGTTCCTACAAAAAACACGGTTTTTCTCTAAATAACATTTAGAACGGCATAGTTCTGGAACGGAGTGAGATAGAAATTTTTAATTGGTGGTGTTGAACTAAATTTTTTTGTCTACTTTCACCCCTTTGAGTATTGTCATTAACTTGTGATACACTCTACATACATATTATTAGTGGAAGAATACCATTCGTTAGACTGGAAAGTCATTAAATCTAAGTGGGTAATTCGTACTGTTGGAAATATTTGAGTGAGTAGTAAATTTTAAACCATAATTTTTTTATGGTGTGACAGGATGCTTTTTTTTCAATAGTGCATTGTGATTATTCTCCTTATGGTGCATTTTCCCTGTAGGCTATAGTTATTTTTAAGGCTCATGAAGAACAATCTAGGGATGCGAAACATGGAAAAAAAAATTGTTTAGATGTTGGGTAATTATTCATATCAAAAAGTATTTTTGTAGGGTTCGGCTTTATAGATAATCTTCATCCAATTACCTCCATCTAACTTTTTAAGCTAAATATTTGTACTTAAATTTTACTTTTTAGTAAAATGTAAAAGAAAAAAGGCTTATTGACTTCTTAATAAATAGGTTTATTAATTCCATTCAGTCATTCAGTTGCTTTCTAAGTATCAAGTAAAAAACATAAAATCAAATGGAATTTAGACTTATCACCAAAACGTATTACAATATTAAATTTTTTTTTACATTCTAAGCCTAAGAAATTTAAGCATTTATCACAAGTAAATTTAAGTAGTCATAGTTTGATACATTCTAGATCAATAAATTACAAGGTGTTAGTTAACAATAACTCCTAGGATAATAATATAAAACAATGCTGTTCTTATCATTAACAACAAAAAATAATACTTCATTTATTTATTGATAATGCTGAGCCACAGCGATTTGCATATTTGAAGGTCTTTATGAAAACATCAGCTTTAATTAATTAATTTTCAGGCAAACAATCAGCAGCAAAGCTTTTATCTTTAGTTTTTTCTAAAAAAGTTAACAATAAATTTACAATTTATAAAAAAAAAGAAAATAAAAGCAAGCAATTTCTAACTTTTTAATTCCTTATTTATATTTCTAAAGAGTAATCAACAATGTTAAAATACAGTAAAACCTTGTTTACCCGGATCAACTGAGACCAGGGCCAATCCGAGTTATCGAAAATCCGGGTTATCCAGAGAATTACGGAAAAACGAAAAGAAACATATAAATCACCGAAATATTTTCAATGGAGTTTAGAAATTATTATCGACACACTTTTTCTCCTAAAATCACATGCAGTGTTCTGTAATAGCCTATGTATTTGCACTGTACTCAATATAGATATCAACTAGTCTCTAGTAAAATAGACAGTGAGCTTCTGCTGTCTCAGTTTTGTGCATGCATCGCTTTCGAGCAGCGCGATCTCACATCCGCTTTAATATTAGAAGCTCATTTGGCAATTTTTTGGGATGACTCTCGGAAATTGTCCTTAGAAATCATCTTGAAACAGAAGCCTTCAATGCGTTTTCTGATATTTTTCCAATCAGCTACAGTTGATGTTCCTACTCCAATCTCTGCAGCAATGTTTTTTTTTAACGATTATCCCTTATCAATTATTGTCAATGCTTCCTTCCTTTTTTCCACAGTCACAACAATGTTTTTGCGTTCTGTCTAAATCGCGGACAACGGGCAAATAAAACAGCAAAACGATACTGTACCTCGACCGAGATGCTAAGATACTAGGAAAACTCGCTTACATTAACCTGGGAAAACTCGCATAATTTACCTACTGAGAATAGCAATTTATCGTCTGTAAAACAAGTCTTCAGTTACTACACTGAACAACATAATCTTGTTTTCAAAACTGGTCCGGGTTAACTAGGTTTTACTGTATGTCTATCTCATTTTTATCTTATAATTTTAGAATCGCAGCTTACAATTAAAAATTTGTTAAAAAAAAAAAAAAAAATCAATATAATTTTATTATTTTGATTGAAATAGCATAATTTTATGAACTACAAGCAATAAATTTTTTATAAAATTTGGATTCTCCATTAATAGGAATAATGAATCAGATACCAAGCACTTCTAAAATACTATATAAAAATTTCAACTTCATATTATTCAAGCAACAAAATAATTTTACAAGTAAATTTTCTGATATTTATTTAGATTTTATATCTAAATTTTATATCAATTAAAATTATTAATCAAATTAATAAATAATTTAAACATACATGATATACACAAAATAAAATACAAACAATATGCAGTCTATAAGTGATAAAGTTCAATAAATAAACTAAGAAAACATTAAAACACATGTTAAAATTCTCAAGGAAATTTAAAACACAATAATATATACAATAATCATGATAAAACCTTTGAAAATATATTAATCTTATAAATTTTCAGGGCACATTGCATCCATTTTAATTTATCACTCCAATAATTACGCGCAACAAATTTTCTTTCAATATTTATAATTTTATCAATGACAAGTCAATAAAATTATGATGTCAACACTATGTACAAAATTGAAATACAAAAAAACCTCGAAGAAAATGCTATAACAGATACATAATGTCCCCTAACCATGTGTAAAGTAATTCTCAAAACAAAATGGAAAAAAATGACTAAGGAATAATAAATAAGTTTCCTTAATTATTTTTAAACAAAAAATTTTTTATCATGTGAGAATTAATTTAAAATACATTAGCCCGAGAATATTCTAAATAATAATTTCCAATATTACTTTATATTATCACAAAAAAACTAACTGTAAAATTAAATGTTATCAACAAATCCTCTCAATTTAGTGAGTTCTTGTTAAAACCCGTTGCTTATGCCGCAATAATGATTATATAAAATATTAAAATTGAAAATAATGCCTGAATATTTTTAATGTGAGGCATTAATATTTAAAAAGGCATATTTAGATAGGTTTTGTAGTGAACAAACTCCATTAATTTCTAAATTGTACGTCAGAAAAGGAATAAGCCTTTGTGAATTGTTATTTCATTTTTGAATCCTTAAATAAGGATAATGAATTTAGTAATCAATAAATATTATGTTTTAATCCATCATAAATTTGTACCGCACAAATAATTTCACAAAACCAATAAAAGAAAGACTTTGTGGAAGACAATTAAACATTTAAACTACATTTAAAAAAAAATTATTAATTCTTCTTGGCACAAACATTTAAATATTGATACAATTTAGGAACAAAAAATTAAAAATTATTAACACATAATTTCTGGGTTCAGATGACAAAAAGTTATACACTACTTTTCCTAATTTTTTTTTTTTTTTTTTTTTTTTTTTTTTTTTTTTTTTTTTTTTTACATATTGGAGTCTATTTTGTTAATTTTTAAACGGATTTAAAATATTAAGGATATTTTACCATCTTCAAAATATTACTTATTATTATTATTTATTTTATAAATCTGCTCAAGAAAAATGTCAATTAGCAAGTAACGAAGTATGTGTGACATCTGGGTCAGACACAGCTAGGCTAATTAAAACTGGAAATAAAACAAGTTCTGCAATTATTTCTCGTGTAGGCATGAGTTACAAATTAACATAACCGTCAATTTAGTATTAGTTAGCTCTACATGTCTTTCATCAAACCTTTCGCTACAGGTCACGCGTTATAACTGAAGATCACTTTATGATCTTCAGTTCAATTTATAAATTATAACAGTGGGAAACAATTCAGAACCTTGGAAGAGAAAGGGTGAATCTGAAAAATCAACTTTTTTTTTATTTATTTTTTTTCTGAGCCAGAAACATGCAGTAACATGACGCTTCCTCTTGTTTCTCTGGTTCACTTTTAGTTTTCTCACAGTTTCAAGTTAAAGTGAATAGAACCATTGTCTTAGAAAAATTCAATGTCCAATTTAAAGGGTGAATCCCAGGTCTGAAACTCCCCAAGTAGCATTTTTTTACCCATAAATCACTCGTATAAATTAAAATTAAAACATTGAATTTCAATTGCAAACTGTTTCACTCCTTTGGTATCCGGAAGAACTTTAATTTGTATTTACCAACATCCGAATTTCGAGATGAATGCTGAGGTTATTTTCATATTCAGAAGCCAAAAATTAGTCAAAACAAGTCACAGATCTAAGGCAACAAAATGGCTGTTCCCCAGTGCTATTTATTCACTTTTTGTGTTAATTTCCATTTATCTGTTTTAAAAAATGTGAAAACAGTCAAATAAAAATGTTTTTTTTTTTTCTTCTTATGGCGCATCGACATCTTGACCATTAGTGCATACTTCCAGGGTGCAGCGAGGAATGAGACGTGAGATGAGAAAATTCCTGCCGCCGGTGGAAATCGAACCCATCATCTCCCGCTTATGAATCTAAGGCGCTAGCCACTAGATCATGGGGAGACCCCAAGAAAATGTATTATATTTAATTTTTAATGCCCAATTATAAATAACACTGATTATTTATTTTTTTAGAACATTTATCAAAAAATAATCAGAAGCATGGTATACCACAATTTTTTGGAACCTGCGTCATAAACCTCTTCACACTAGAAACACTAATGTAGAGAAAACTTTTAAAAAGAACCATTTATTATCACATGATAAAACATTTTTTAATATGGTAAAATAATAATTTCCTTTAAGCAGTAACCTAAATTCTTCATTATTTAAAAATATTGGGGAATTGAGTACTTCTAAACATTATAGAAGTATTCAAGAACGAGAATCCGGAATGTAGAAAAATCTTGTTGTTTTAGGAAAAATGACTTTTCGCTAGCTGGGCATAGATTTTATGATTCAATTTGTCAATAATTAGTATTTTTATGTTTATAAGCAGATTGTTATAAAATGTACTGGTTTGTAAATCTGCGCTACTCCAAATAAACAAGATGCAAAGCACCCCTTTTAATGAAATAGATAAAAAAAATTGGAATAGAAGAACAAGTACGTAAACTCAACATAGCAGTGCAATCGAATTATATAACAAGTTACGTTACACATTTATCTAATTGAGACTAAAGCTACAAACTAAACAAAGAGAGGTATTGTCAGGGCGACTACCCGAATTCAAATAATCATTAGCATAAATATCACATCTGACTAAATTAATGGAAGGACTGTGTGATGTTGGCCACCTGTTCAAACAGCTTTCATCAGACCTGCGATTTCTTGTTCTGCCTTCTCCTCTTCGCTTTGCTCGTCGATAGGAGCTCGCAAGCTTGCTGTACCTCGTAGAACTTTTCCTGAGCCTCCCTCTTACCGTCGGGGTTTTTCACCCTGTCCGGATGCCATTTCATCGACAGCTGGCGACATTTGGAGTTTATGAGTGTCTGATTAGCTCCTAGGTCGAGACCCAAGACCTGCAAAGGAAAGGAAGTCATAATTTTGTCATTTACAGTAACAAAAATTAAAACTGACTTTATCTTTTGCCATATTTATTTATTTTGCAAAGAATAACGCAAAATTTGCTAGAAACATGTTACAGTACTAAAGAAACCAAATTAAGGGAAATGAAAAGAGTGGCCTTCAAGAAGCAAGTGTAACAGACGACAAATGTTATCCTAAGCAGGCTGAGGATAGGCCATTCTTGACAGACTCATTCATTCCTAGGTTTAACATTTTCCATTTCACATTTATTGATTAAGAGTTCATGAGGTGATTTGCTCTTTAAGTATAATATCTGGGAATAAAACTAGCAATTATATACCACTATATAAACTTATACAATACATAAAAATATAATTAAATAGATAAACAAAAAAAAAGCATGATATTCAGAGGATAATTTATTTTAAAAAAATAAACAAACTTATTGATAAATTTGGATAATTTTAAATGCCTCAGAGAGATGACCACCTCATTTTCTTACCTTGTTTTACTAAAATAATCCAATAATGAAATACCAATTAAATTTAAAAAGTCCGACTCGCAGGAACTGCATCATCTTAGCGTGGTTCCATTCTTTTCCCTAGTCTAATTTGGAAAGATTAAAATAGAATCAGTTATTATTATGGTTCCACCAGTCTTGAAAGGTCTTGATTTATGGTCTTACCTGTATGGGTCGGCTAACCCATAAGTTGGCCAGAAAGGCCTCCGCTCAGAGGCATTTGGAATGCCTTGGGATCTCTCTCTTGGAACGCTACATTTTTAACAATAAATTGATCTTCTTATTTTACTTAATCTGTTTTATTGTCAAATACATTATCCAACTATAAGCAATTAAAAAATAACAAGGAATAAAACAGACAAAAAGAACCGTTCGAATAAACGAAATCAAGTACTTTAAAGTTTTAAGCACTTATTTCTCCGATTGACATCGCCTAGTTAAAACATTCTTCAGAACCTTTTTTGTACAGCATTTAGTAAGCTTTCTAATGGTAATCTTCCGTTTACCAAGATTCCCAACCTTCTTCGAGATATTAAGGAAAGTCGGCGCTAATGACCTAGCTGTAGATGCGCCGTAAAAAAAAAAAAAAATTAAGGAAAGTATACAAATTTACCAAAACTTTTTATGTCTGTTAATAAAATATTTTATTCTAACCCTTCATTACCTCCAAACGTAACAAAAATTTCAACATATTAGTTTTAATGAAAGTAGAACATGCAGAAAATGTTTCAACTGAATCCCATGATTCTAAGTACCCAAACCAAAAACGGTATTCGAAACCTATTTTTCCAATTTTCTCGAAAACGTTTAAAGCTATCGCCTTGAAAATGGTTTCATTCGTTTTCCTAGCCCAAGAAGCCTATAAAACGAGTACTTACAAGCTTATGAACTCAAAAACATAAGCGTTACGATTTTTTTTGCGCGAATTTTGCCCCAAACGCCATCTTCCAGTGGGTGGATTCTGCTGGTTAACGAACTTGACCTTTCAAATTAGACGAAAGATTTTTGTACCAAATTTCATCAAAATCGGACCATTACTCTCTGAGCTATGCCGCGAACAGACAAATATATATATATATACAAATTTAAGCCACTGTCATTTTCGGTCTCTAGGGGTTCTGAAACGCACACACCAGACCAAACACAGACCAAAACTCATTCAAATGAACAAAACTAACACTTGACATTGCCCCATCAAAAATTGCTTCAGAACCTTTTCCGTAGATAATTTAATAGGCTTCTGAAGAGTCACCATCCACTTAACATGACTTTTTTCATGACTTCCGTTTTCAAAATATTTAAGAAAATATACGAAGACCCAAAACTTTTAATGTCTAAAAATATATATTTTTTATCTAATATTTACTTAACTCCAAATGTAATCAAAATTTTAATATGGGTTATCTATGGGTGGTAACCTATAGATAACCCGTCCTAAAATTCGTAGTTAATAATAAATGGACGTTAAAATTTAAATAAATTTTAATATCTTTGTTTAGATATATTTCAAGTATGTAGAAAATATTTCAATTGAATCAAAAATTAGAAGTACCCAAACCAAAAATTAGTTTAAAAAATTAATCCGCTTTCCTCGAAAATGGTAACAGATATCACCTCGAAAACCCAAAGAGAACCTGCAAGCATATTAACTTAAATATAAGCATTATGATTTTTTTTATGTGAATTTCAGTCCAAAAACCATTTTCTAGTGGACGGATATTGCTGGTTAACGAACTTGACCTTTGAAATCAGACAAAAACATTTGTACCAAATTTCATAAAAATTGGACCATGTTTATATGCACAAATTTGAGCCACCATTATTTAGGTTTTGAAACATGAAATTTTCTAGTTGGTACTTTCGGATTAAACCGAGAGGTTGATCTCATAAGCGCGTTTCCTCCCTATGGAGGGAGAAAGGAAACGAGCTAAAAATCTAAATTTTACTTCGTAGGGCCCCAGGGTGGAAACAAATTCTTTGTTTTAAATTCTACTTGGGAGCCTAGCCTAGTCAAGGTTTTGTAACGATCAGAATGAAAAAATTGGTAGTCATCTATTAATTCTTCAACCTAACTATTGTCAGAAGTAGAAGAATAAGTAAAGTTCTATGCAAATGTGATATTTTATATTTTTTTAAATGAAAAACATAAAGATTTTAAAGTAGTTGAGAAACATTTCACTTTAGAAGACCTCAATAAACCCAGAGAACAATACTAAATGAGAATAATATGAATAATAATTATTGCTATTCTTTGAATAGAACAATACAATCAAGGTCTCCCCATGTCTATTCAAAGCACCATTAAATCTAAGCTCATTTCAGATGGGCAATTTACAGCAATATTATACGTTTCAATGCTGTGTGAAATGGAAAGCATCGGCATGGATTTCTAATTTATCTTATTTGGATTAGACCAGAATACATACATACATATACATATACATATATATATATATATATATATATATATATATATATATAATATATATATACACACACACAAGTAATATATTTAAGTATAATATAAATAAACAGACTTCATATAAATTCTTCTTAAATGCTTGATAATTAATAAATCTCCAACTCGCAAGAAATATATCATCTTATCACGTTTCCATTTATTTATTTATATATTTATATATATATATATATATATATATATATATATATATATATATATATATATATCTTCCCATCAGAACTACCATACAGCATAATCCGATTAACATAATCACAATTCAAGGAATAGTTGGGTTTTGGCTAAGAGAAAATCAGATTTTTGGAAAATTCTATTATTTTGATGTTTTTGCATGCTATTAGACAGTTGTTTGTTTGTTTGTTTTTTTTTTTTCAGCTAAAAAAAATATAACAAATCAATGAAGAGAATAATCAAAACACTAAAAAATACATTAGAACATGAAGAGTAAAAAAAAAATTATTGGTGGACACAAGTAAAATGGGATCCTCTGATAATAATTTGTCTTACTTTTAATGAAGTTCTGTATAAAAACTACTGTTTATTTGAGGCATTCCGGTCAAAAATGCGGTCAATTTTTTTTCCTCTTTCACCATCCGAATCTAGACGCTTCAGGGAATCTACAGGAATATTTTTCATGCTAAGTTTGCCCTTCTTTCGCCATAGGAAGGCGGATACGAAAGGTGAACTCAACACTCCACTACCGTTCCGCTGGATGATGATTTAAATGAAATGCTTTTTTTGTTGAAAGTGATGTTCACACTAATTCCTGGGCAATTATTCTATAATTTGAACAATGATATATCCCACAACGAAAACATTTTTTTAATACAATCTAGTGAAGTTCATCCTTACGGAAAAAATATTCGAACGCATTTTCCTAAAAACTACCTCTTGTTGAGCTCGCCCTTCTTATCCACAACATCTCATCTGCTCAAAATATTTTGTTACTTAATATGCACATAAAAAAATATGTTATAACCTATTTCGTGATCCAATATACTGTATATTGTTTTCATTATTCATATTTATTTTTATCTGAAGAAGACTACCAAAGAGCAAGCCAGAACATCTAAATTATAAATTTTTCCAAACATCCGACTGTTTTTCTTAGCCGAAACCCAACTACTCCTTGAATTCTTATCACCTTGGCGGCTATATATTTGCATCCCATGGGCATCATAATCATGTTGTCCTCACTATCAGGAGCTATAAAAAAATTCAGTTATTTTTTTTTACTTTAGTTCTCGAGCTGCTTCGCTGAGATCCAATATTTCGGTTTTTGGGGTTCGACTTCTTTCCCCTGCAGTGTTGTTGCTCTGTTCATGAGCTGACAGTGTTGAGATTGCTCTGTTGGCCATCCCAAATAAATCATTGACAGTCAGAAGAAGCTAGAGAGAAGTCGAGTGAAATATCATGGACAGAGCTGCAGCACCGTTGGCAGATAGAAGTCGAACCCAGCAAAATGTTATCTTACGATGTCAATGTTTTTAAAATGTATGGAACCAACTGTGAGCACATAGACAAAAACACACAAAGCTTCTGCTGGTGAGTGCAAGTTAAAAATTAAGCAGATTGTAAAGTTTCACAAATAATCTGTTAAAAAGCTAGGTTAAGTGAGAAACAAAGTGGTTATTTTATGTATTTAAATAGCAGCCTATTTTCTGATTTAATTTAAAAATTCAGTCAAGTTATCAGGGAAACCAAAAATTTATCTAAGTCTACATTCAGTTAGAAAATTTCTCATAGTCAATGACGAGTTGCAGTTTTGGCATATAGGTATGTCTTGTTTCGTCATAAGGTGTGGATGAGTAGTACTTAACCTCTTCTTAGGTGACAAAGGATTACTTTTTCCCTGCTTTTGCCTCTCGGAATTAAAGATCATTCACTAATTTTACATTAATTTCCATTAGTTTGTCTGTCTGTTGTGTCGTACCAAGGCTGTTGTTATTTTTGTAGAGTACATTTCTTGGCTTCCAGTTTAAAGGTATACAACTTACAACTTATTAGACAATTTTGATAACATTTTTGCAAATGTTTCAGATTCAGAGTAAATACTTTAGAGCATACTTTTTTTTTTTTTTTTTTTTTTGTGACATTTAAAAACAGCAAGAATTTTAATAATAATATGGTATCATAGAAGGTTTTTCAATTTGTTAGTAACAAGCAGTGTTCTGTAATAACTCACAGTATAAGCATTCTGCTCCCCGTGAGGATCAAGAAGTTCTATAGCCATCTTCCAGACTTCCGCCCAGCCCTGGTTACGTGCTACCATTATTGTGTCCCACAGGCTCTGCCCTAAATCCCGCCACCAAGGGGAGGTAAAGAAATGGTGGAGGACCTCGTGGATTGGGATCTCTTCGCCATCAGCATCGGTCACAGTTCCGTTGAAGTAAAGATTGCATCCCCACAGACCTAGGTAGAGAGCTGCAGCCACTAGGAGCACAGATGTTCTCCTAGAAATAATAAAATGTTGCTATTTATTAATAACAATAATAATGCTCAGAATAATAATTATTTATTTTGTCTTACAAAGACTGCTATGAAGATCTTATTATTATTATTTTTTTTTTTTGCTTATAATAAGTACTAAAGCTATTGTTGTTTATATACCTTTAATACTCATTGTATTACCAGTGTTTCTAGTCGTAATTTGTCTTAATCATTTTTTTTTTTTTTTTTTAATTTTAACGTCCATTATTATTAAATACGAATTTTGGGACGGGTTATCTATAGGTTACCACCCTTTTCTAGCCAGGATAGGGCTGATGCCTTTTCTTTTTTCTAAAGAAAAGCCACCACCCCATAATGGGAAGCGAACCCAAATATTATCATTTTTTGCTTCTTTAAAAAATAAAAGTCCGTCACGCAGAAGCTGCATAACTAAGCACTTTCCTCAGAATTTGGGTAGTGTAGACTGCATTACTGAATAATTTGCTGTAAATAAGCTACATAGATAAATAAAATAAATAAAAACATAAATTGTCCTACTCTTTTGCATTTTTTATGAGCAGCTGTTTCAATTATTAATTTTCTAATTAATTTCCTTTCAGAGTTTTGTGTATGCGGGGTACTACACTACGTACTAAATACACAAAGCTTCACATTTTGATCTATTGGTCATGATGAGTTTCGCGAACCTATGTTTGGCGGAAGAATTCAATTCAAACATAGTACAAAGTAACACCCCCCCTTCCGATAGACCGATTTAGTTCATTTTCATCTCTTCTTTCTTATTAGATAGCCAGGAGGTATAAAGAGTTTTGTTACAATACAACAGAAATTACGACCGGTATAAGGAAATTAGTAATTTCTGTCTGGAGTAAACCCCATCTTCTAGTCAACCGATTTAGTTTATTTTTATAACAAATTTTTCTCTTCCGTTGACCACAACGAATACCGAGTTTCGTTAAAATATAACAAATATTATGGCTGGTATTGGCAAATAACTACTTTGGCTCCGGAGTAAACCCCCCCCCCCCTCCACATGGAGCGATTTTGTTGGTTAACAAACTCGTTCAATCGTTTGATGGAAGAATACTGCATTCCAAGTTTCATGGCGAAAAAACAAAAACTCTGGCCTGTATCGTGTTAACGGACACATATATAACTATATATGCATATATATATAAATATATATATATATATATATATATATATATATATATATATATATATATATATATATATACATATATAAATTTGAACAGGGGTCATTTTTGGTGTCTACTAGGTAGGATCAATAAAGATTTGAAGAAATTTTCCAAAAATTCCGCCATGAGTGCAACCTCAATAGCTTTCCTTCGGAGGAAAGTGCTAAAACATAATGTGTCGAGGATTTCATTGTAATTCATTTGGCAGAAACTTGGGAAACAGACTCTTGATAAAGGAAATTATATTATATGAAAAGGGGATTAATTTACTTAGAATTTATGTAAAATAATTATTAAAATACATTTTAATTTTAAGCCTTAATGAATATGCCATTATCCATGGAATAAAAATGCAGATTCATTAAACTGTCTTCGAGGCTTTCTAATGAGACTGTGAAATTTTGTTCTTTGTAGATATGTTATGATACTGTCTATGTATTGGCTACATTTAAAGAAAAGTTCAAATATGTTGCATGGGATGTACCGCTCATTTTGTTTTATACAATCTGCAAGTATATGTTTTATTTTCAAGTCAGTATTCCAATTTCAGATTTAGGATTTAGTCCTGGTAAAATTAGCTACAAAAATAGTGCTGGTCCACCAATAGGTGGTTGTACCAATATTATTTATTTGGTTTCTAATTTATTTTTGCTTTTCTAGATGCAGAAAGTAGGTGTAGCATGGCACGCCGGGTAACAGCTAGTAAATAAATAAATATTGCACCAAAATCTGCATTTATGCAGATCTTCGACGGTATGTCTTATAATCCATAGTTTATTTTCTGTTTTAATATTCCAAATAAATTTCTTTGCAGTTCTGCAGCAATTTTTCATGGGTGACAACAATCAAGTTTTCCTCAAGTCTTTCATGATCAGGTTACATATCTGCTTTGGGGATTTACCGACTTCAGTATTTTTGTGCATGAAGGAATAGGTGTACACAATTAAAATTATTAGACAAACAATCCCCAAAAAAAACTTGAACCGGAGTGTAATCGAAAGCAGCATAAAGTGTATTTTTCCCTATTGATCTATTTTACAAGAACTATTGGAATTCTGTGATGCTAATAGTTATTCATCGAGGTGATGAAAAGGAATAATTGGGTTTTTGCTAAGACTCGAATTTACCTCATGGTCACCAAACTGGTATATTTGGCCTTCCTCCAACCCACAACAAGGCTGCAAAAGAGCATGCCAAAACGTCCAAATAATCGATTTTTCTGGTTGTTTCTTAGCCAAACCTAACTATTCCTTGGCCTCTTATTTGAATTCCGATATTCCCGAGAGAAATAATTTTTAAAATTGGGATTCATAATGTCCAAATAAGTAAATGTTCTTACTTATAGAAGGGTTTCTTTGGTTTCTGTTGCCTCCTCCATTTCTTTGAAAACCAATCAAAAGCATACGCAGAAGCAAGAAGCATAGCGGTAAACGAGAGCTCTCCGGGATAATTTTTATAGAACGGATATAGAACATATGCTGCGACCAATGGCCAAACTATGGTTCCTTCTTCGTGACCAATGTTGCCTACACACCAAACACCTGAAATAAAAACTCATCAGTATATAATCAAATAAATAAAATTACAGGGTCTCCATTACTTTTTTCAAAGCCAATTTCATGACTTCAAATGCAAATTTCATGCCAATTAAAAGGAAAATAATTTCACTTAAAAAGAAAACATCTTAACTTTTAGCTTAAAATTATTTTTAACCTTACATGGATTATCGGATTGCTGTGTTACTTACAATTTTCATACATTTAAAACAATTAATGTACTGCATTTAAAACTTCATAAAATGTACATCATATGTTAAAGAGGATAGTTACGTTAATTTTAAAAGTCCAGAAATTATGAACTAAAAATTTTAGAATTGCTATAAAATTAGCAGCCTTAAAAATATTGAACAATGATAGCAGAATTTAAAAATATTACTAACGAAATATTTATGATCAATGTACATATTTTAGCCAATTAAATTGTGTATTCAATATTTAAGTCTGCAAGAAAAACTCTGAATATGAATAAAGAAAAAAAATATATATGTAAATAACAGAGTATAGGATTGGGAGGCAGTTACAATTGAGTCACAAAAATTACAAATGCACGGATGT
The DNA here is from genome assembly GCA_946811695.1 of Gonocerus acuteangulatus. NCBI lineage: Eukaryota > Metazoa > Arthropoda > Insecta > Hemiptera > Coreidae > Gonocerus > Gonocerus acuteangulatus. The sequence goes on along the minus strand of OX328130.1, from coordinate 35,180,823 downwards.
CCAGGGATTATGTTAAATTGGACATTTCCGTGAGTTTTTTGGGCAGTAGACACCCTGAGATAAATAAATATACAATATTTTGTAAAAAAGAAAAGGTGTACTCACCCAAGGCACAGCCATAAGGCACTAAAATGTAAAGAAATTGCCAGTTTATGCCAGCGAATTCATCTCGTGGGATGGCAGAGTGAATAATTGAACCAAAGAAATAGCCAACACATATCATTCCACTGAATCTCAATGTAGAAAATGGAGGCTAAAATGAAGAAGATTATAACAATAAACATAGAATTTACAAAGTAAACTAAAAACAAAATAAATAATTATTTAAAAATTATTCTACTTATTATATAGCAGGTGGAGGGTAAAAAAATAATACATGTGAATAAATAAATATGAATAATCACTACTCTACTAGTTACGCACATTTATAGACCTGCATGAGACTTTGTTTTGCCTAGGGGCTTAACACCGCACATTGCCTGAGCTTAGTTACGCCCATTGTTGCATATGATGCACAGGTGTGGTGGCACCAAATACATACATGCCATGGTTAATGGAATGCTAAGATAAGGATGCCTCCTTATTGGCAGGGTAATGGGTTAAACACCCACACTTGCCCTGGAAGCACTCTTAGACATACCTCCACTACACTTGCATTTAGCTCGGATGGCCATGATCACAGCTCATACACTGACCTCTTAGTACGTGATCAAAATGCCTCAGGCAGGACAGGGAAGACACTCAAGAATTTTCAGGATTATTGAAAGTTCCTTGAAAGTGACTTCAATAGGAGTTTCAAAGCCAATACTGGAGGAGGACGTAAATCCAAGCTGACCACATCAGTAAATATACCCAATGGGCTTATTGTCTACAGCAATATATTCAAGAGGGACCTGCATTGCCTTATGAAAGGAATCGTCGGTCTTTCAGGCTGAGTTATATGCATTATGTACTTTGCGTTATTGCCTAGGACGCCAGCTACGAGGCAACTCATCGTAAATCAGTGTTAATACAAAAAGTTGGCCTCAAGGAAGAGAAGAAAAAACATAGTGATGCAGTAACATAACAATAGGTCGAAGCATGTCTGGGTACAAACCAACTCATAGTTGGCTTCCGAGAAGAACATTCTGCACACATAAACCAACTTCAAGATGGTTCATACAACCTATTTTTTGTGCAAGAAACAAATTTTATATGCTTTATGATAATCATTAAGTAATGTAATTGAATCGTTTATTTCTGAAACCCGTCAAGTACACTTTTTTTAAATTTTGGGAAACTAAGAAAACTTCCTAATTGAAAAAATTAAACACAACCATTATTTGTTTTTGCAATACAATAAGAAATACTTTGATGTTTTCCCAAACCAAACTAATTTTAAAATTAGGAAGTTTTTTTAGTTTTCGCGAAATTTTAAAAAGAGCTCTTGACGGTCTTCTAAATAAAAAAATCAATTATAATTTTCAACAAGAAAAATAATTAAATTAAATCAGCTTTCTAGACCAGAATCTTGAAAATTACTCTAGCAGTCGAAGTATTTAAAACATTCTTTCGTCAGTGTAATATGAATAACAACACTCCTTCGGATAGTGTTAAATCAAAGATTTAATGAAGCATGATATTGTCAAATTATACGTATGACAAAATAAGTTTTAATGACTCGTTATAAGGCCAAGAATCTTTAAATGACTCTTAGTTATTGACTAATTATATATTCATTTTTGCTAAAATAATAATATTTTTTATTTAATTGCAACAGATACTAACAATTTTGAGTTTTACATTTGTTTAGATCAAATTCTGACTGTTTAGAACCTCCCAAGATTTGATGGGAGAAAAGAATATTTAATAATGAAATTCTCAAGAGATCTTATCACCTCCGGATAAGATAATATTTTCCGCAAGATAAAAAAGAAAATAACTAACAACAAATCTCATGAAATATAAAGTTAATACTGTGGATGCATTACCCAGAGGTTACCACCCTTTTAAAGCCATGATATGGGTGTAGCCTCTCCTTTTTTCAAAAGAAATTACATCATCCCTGGTGGATGTGTCATGGAGCAATGAATCATCCATCATTAATTTCAACTTTGTTAAGCCTGAAATAATGAAACACACTGTTTGAAGTTTGTAACTACTTAATTGCCTTCTAAATGTCATTTTCCTTATCTGTCTACCTCTCAAGTGTCAAGATATAAAATGTCACTACATTAAAAAGGGAAAAATAAAATAAAAGGTTAGATGCATCCTATCTCTCTTTTTTTTTTTTTTTTTTTTTTTTTTTTTTTTTTTTTTTTTTTTTTTTTTTGGTCGTTTAGATGCTCAACAATCTAGGAGTTTAGCTTGCTGCCAAGTGACACAACTTTCTTATGATTCTATAAACTATATTTTGAAGGTCATTTTTTATGTTAGAAGTGAATAATTATTTGCAAAATGATGATAGAACATTATGCTCAAGTGATTGTAGCAGCTTTTATATAATATTAAAAAATATCAAAATGATTGCTAACATATGCTCACAGTTTTCATATAAAGCTTGGTAGCTAAAAAAAAAAAGGCGAAAAGTTTTTAAGACAATTCTGAGACAATGTTCAGTGCTTGTGTGTGTCAATCAAACTTTATCCAGTGACAGGGAGTCGAGACAAGAGCTTCACAGAAGAGCTGTATCAGTGAGTCTCTCATCTTAAGTAATTTTTTCAAGAGCAACCGCATACTTCAAGCAGCATCTCCTTTTTATTGGATTCTTTATTTGATTCAAGTTTCTAAGGACATTTTATTAATTTCAATTTATATAATAACAATTTATTATATTTTGTTTAAAATTTGTTTGGGAACTTTGATAACACAAATCAATCAAAACCCAACATGATTAAAGGAACAAATAAAAAATCAATTAGTAATACAATTTTTGAACATTTTGTATTGGCAATTAATAAGTGTCATCAAGTTTTTAAGGTAGAAAAAAATTATTATATTAACTTTTATTAAAAATATTGAGTGTTGTGTGGGAAGATAATTGTTGTTGAAATAAATTGACTGATGCCTGTGTAATGCCTAGTTTTCACGAGCTTAGTACTCAACGCTTTTGTGACAAGCGACAAGTACTCATTCCCACGTTGGTATATGAGTGTCTTCAGTGGAGTCGTTCCGTACTCGTCACTTTCAGTAAGTTGGCCTAATGAAAGGACTCGTGCAACACATAGTGGACAAGTGCATACAGAACAATACATCCAGTGACTAACTTTTCATTAAACACTTGTTAGGAACTTTACGCGATGTGACTAAGGACAATGTAGTAGAATGGTGTTGGGGGAGATGACTTCTCGTTAAGTAAATAAAATTAATTTACCCATTCCTGTTCACGGGTACTTGTGGCATTTACTAATACTTGTCAAAATGTACCTATTTACACAGGGTACAAGTGCTTAGGTGACAAGCACCAGCTTGTGTAAACTAGGCACAAGTAATTGTAGATGCGTCCAGACAAAACAACCTACATTGAAAATAATAATTATTAGTATTATGAGATAATAAGTGTTTTACTTCTATGGCAATTTCACTCCTTCCAATGTACCTGAATGATAAGATAAATACTTTAAAAGTACAAATGTATATGAGTGTATTGTGGTCAATGGTTAATTGGTTCTTTAATCCCCAGAAAAATTAGTTTAAAAATGTCTGTAGTGTTCTTAAATGCTACTCATTATTCAGCAGATGTTTTCGAATTAATTATAATCTTTTGAGTACATGCACAGGCTCCTTTCATTCAAAAATTGTTTTGTGAAATGTGGGATATTCAGTTGATTTCCTCTTCTGCATTCAGAAAGTAAGACGTTTTATTGTAAAGTCTCTATTGCAAATGCCACAAGTTGGTTTGTTACGTCCTATCAGGAGATATTCTGTGTCAGTATATTGTGGCCAATTCTATATCAAGCCAGCACTATTTCTTCTAATCTGTCCTCTCGGTATACATAATATTCAGTAGTATATTTGATGGTTCGAAATGGTACGAGGCAATAAATAATAAGTTAAGAGAGATTAAAGCAACAATCCCTGAATGGACTTCAAGCAGAAGAAGTAACAGACGAGAAGTCGACCTTTGCGGGCTAAGGATAGGCCATTCGTGACTGACTCACTCATATGAATAATACCTAATGATTAGACGGGACAGACCAACATGAAGGTATCTTAATACAACTTCAACCATTAAGCATATTCTGACAGACTGTAGGCTGGGACAAAATGATATCCTTCCACAAAACATGAACGAACTACTTACAAAAGTAAAACTTTATGACTTAATCTAAACCTTCTTTATGTAATTATTCTATTAATTTTATTATTATTTTTTTTAAATTTACTATTATTATTATTTTCCACCCCCACACATAAAAGAAATATAAATGCAACTGTGTGAGAATCGAAAATGCTGAAAATGTGAAGTCAACTTTTACACATGGCAAGGAACATGTACTAAGTATATTTGTTTTAATGTATCGTGTTTGTTATGTTAAAGCTGTTAAATCGCCATAGTTGCGAGCTACCTAAAATATTATTTATATTGTCGAATCAAGCTGTCTTGCCAATAATTTCTGTATTTACTTTAATTGCATTTGTCAAATCTTTGAGTGTGATTGATCATTAATTTGAAAACTAATAAAATATTTAAGAGTTAAGATCTCTTTCTCTAATTCAGTAGATCTTGAAAACAATTAAACAGGTCAGTTGGTCAGCCACAATGAAAGCAAGGAATTTCTTAGTAGAAATTCAGCCATGACAGATCAAGATGTGTGTATTTTTCTTTCAAACAACTGCCTAATTACGGCTAGTAAATAAGTATTGGATATTTACTTACAGACTTGAAGTATCTCATGGTTTCGGATAATCTTTTCATGTATTCCGGGTCATAATTGGCAGCTCTTGTATAGTCTGGAATAAGAAAGAAATCCCTGATCCATCCAACAATATATCCTCCTCCAGTGCACCACCATAAGAATCCCTGAAGATCCCTTCCAAGGTAGAAGTGATGCCACCCAAAGATACCACCCATAAACCAGAAGAGGTAGGCCATCCCCATACTCTTGTTTTTCTGTGCTCCCATGGCGATCCGATCGAAAACTGACTTAAGACAAAGAGTAGGTTTGACAAATCGAAAAGCGATTGAAGGCAGACAAATTTAACCGGGTTACAGAAATGAAGGTAGTGGAACTGGTCATGTCTGAGAGGCGAATAACGGGTCGGCGTGCCCTACTCTCTCGAAGAACTACCCCCACCAGGGTACCCGGTGTTAGAAAGTACTTTCCCCATCTGGGAAGAAGGGAGCGAGTCGGGACTGCACATCCTATCAGGTGGGAGTACGTGGACTCAGGCGAAGGGGCACTTTCATCTCACATGGCTACAGCATCAACAACATAACCTTACGCTAAGTCTACCGTAACCTCCTGATCAGCTGATAGTGTTATCACCTGTCAATGAAGAACTGCAGCTAATCTTTTGCCAGTGTTTCCCCCAAAAAATAGTATCATGTCCACCAAAATTACATAACAATAAACTTCACTAGACATTTTATTTCTCAAATGATTTTATTAATTTTATTTTATTTTATTTTATTATATCAGTAGGCGTGTGTTGAGACAGAAAGATGAGTGCGAGACAACCTGTAAATACGACATAACTTACTTGAAATATTATCACCAAGTGTCATAAAAACCTTGACAATTGGTATTTTTCCGGACAAATACCGGCTATTTGCGAATTCAATTAAATAGCATTATTTTCGGCTCGACGTAGAAAAAAAAAATAGGCGAATTTTTAAAAACCTTTTGTGCCAGTTTTTGCTTGATTATAATACCCTTAATGTGTACTGGAAGCAAGAAAAATTTATAAAATGAAATAAGAGTTCACGATCAATTGAATAAGCCAAGGTTTTCTTTGACATAGCAATTATAACCAGGCTTTATGTAAAAACCAATGCAATAATATGGCTAAAAATCAATCTGCTCAATTGAAAAGGGTTTATTTGTTTCTAAGAATACATTAAAAATCCTAAATTAAAAGGTTTATTTTTTCCCCTATGTCCAACATTACCGTGGGATCGCCCCGGGTTTCTACCTATATGGGGACGGAGAAAACTCGCTAAAAGAACATGGAACGTCTGCGAACATTTTACTTCGTTGTTTACTTTATTTGGTCGATATCATGAGCGTATATAAGGGGGGGCTGCGCCCCCCCCGAAATTTTGATTTGATCGGTAAAAATGGTTCATAAACCCTTAAAAATAAATTAAATAAGATGACTTAGTTCATAAAAAGTAAATAATCTAAGGGGTTAGGTCCGCCAGCAAATATACTGTTGTCATACCTGTCGGTGGAGACCGTCGTCACTGGCATCTGTGCGAGTACTGTGGGCGAGCACAGAGTACAGACAAACAACCTACCTGGACGACCCTTCACAGAAGTAAACAACTCACTCCACCCTGTATAAATACTCTGACACTACAAACACAGTTCAGTACTAACTTAACAGTGGCTTCATAATGACGTATTTACTCCACCGACAGGTATCATAAAAAGTATTTTAGTTTGGGTGTAATTGCGTTTCGCTAAAACTATTCTAAGTTCTAAATTGTTAGTATTCCATACCCCGGAAATGGCCTCAGCACCTCCCCCCCCCGGAAATATTCCCAGCCCCTCCCGAAATTATTTTCTATATACGCCCATGTTCGATATCCTATGACGAGATGTTTTTCAAATATCATAGTTTACCTATTTTTAATTAGCCGAGTGCAGAAAATGTTACTATGTAAATGTTATTCCCCTTAATTTCCTCCTATTTCAAGAAGATGTTTTCACACTGATCTTATGGATTTGAAAACAATTATCACATTTTTACAGAATGGTTTTGTCCATAATATTTCAATTTGAAAGAATTTTAAGAAAAAAATCTCTGACGCCTTATGTCATCAATGTATTAAAAGGTTTCTTTCCAACATCACTAAGTGATCTCATATGTAATGTATTTTCAATGTTTTGAAGAGGCGCAAAGATTTTCGTCTATTACGCGGTACAAGCCAGTTCCACTTCACAGACCTTCTAAAATAAACTATTTCAAGTAGTATGACTAACATATCGATGTTATCATTCGACCAGAGTACTCTCCCAATGTAAACAAAAATAAACCTTGCTTCTTCCGGGAGCTAATCATGACAAAATAATAATAAACATTCTAGATAGGACCGTAGTTTATTTTCACACTCTTTAACGAATCTATAACGGAAACTATTACTAATTCCATGTCTTCTAAACGCAATAAAAACTTTCGGATAACATTCAACGGTCAACAAGAAAAGTCCGTCACGCAGGAGCTGCATAACTAAGCACTTTCCTCAGAATTTGGGTAGTGTAGACTGCTTTCCAGAACAATTTGCTTAAAATATCCTACATAAATAAAATAAAAACATGAATAGTTCTCTTTTAATTTTGTAATGAGTAACTGATCAATTATTAATTTGCTTCCAGAGTTATGTTTACACATGGTACCTATTACACTACGTAATAAATACAAAAAAATCCTCATATAATCGTATTTTGATCTAACGCAGGAACAGGATACAGTCCCTCTAGTGGTAGAAAGAGCTCCTTGCGGCGGCTTTGTGAACCTACGGCTGGCGGGCTTTTCTATTGAAATATATTACTAAGTAAACCCCCGCTTTCCGATTGACCGATTCAGGTCATTTTTATAACACTTCTTTCTCATGAGTTACCCACGACGTATACGGCGTTTCGTTACAATACAGCAGAAATTACGACCGGTATGAGTATATTAGGAATTTGGGTCCGGAGTAAACCCCCCTTCTAATGAACCGATTTAGTTTATTTTTACAACACATATTTACCTGTAGATTACCACTACGAATACCGAGTTTCGTCGAAATATACAAAAATCACGGCTGGTAGTGGCGAATTGGTGTTGTGGGTCCGGAGTAAACCCCCCCCCCCCTCCTAATGAACCGATTTAGTTTATTTTTACAACACATATTTACCTGTGGATTACCACTACGAATACCGAGTTTCGTCGAAATGAGTGCAACCGGGGGGAAATGAGTGGCGCTAGCCACTAGACCATGGGAGACCCCTTCTGCCTGTCGTTATCGTGATGTTTACTCTAATAAATTATTTTTAATTAAATCTGAGGATTTTACTATATAAAAAAAATAATAATAATAATAATAAAATCATGTTTGAGGGCGATTGACATTAAATCTGCGCTTGTGACATTGAATATAAGACCACCATTTTATGCTGAATACTCGTAATAAGCAAAACAAAAGAACAAAAATACTAGGTTTCTATATTTTTCGAGTACTTTCAAAAAATGCATTAAACATGTGGTGCAATGAGAGAACGCTTACTTTTCAGACTGCGCTTAATACTTTTAAAATCACTATTTTTAGGGGATTTAAAAATAGCGTATCTGAAAATTCTCGATGAGGGCTATAACTTTGGTCCTTTGCGATTTTGCGATATTTCTAACGGCTTAGAAAATATTTCAATTGTGGTCTGCTTATAGCGCACCCTCTATAAATATTTAAACACACGCAAAAATTTGTGTTTTTATAAGTAATTATATATATAATTTGAACGAAATATGTTTTCGTCGCTTAATCATGTTATTATTATTTATTTAAATTTTAACATCCATTTATTATTAACTACGAATTTTAGGACGGGTTACTATACGTTACCACCCTTTTCTAGCCAGGTTAGGGGTGATGCCTTTTCTTTTTTCGAAAGAAAAAACACCCCTCGTGGGAATCGAACCCATGACCTTTGGCACGGAGTGTTAAGTGCTCACGCCTTAACCCTCACGGCCATCGGTGAAACATATTATTTCACATGTCCAAATTTCTGGATTGCGCCTGGGTCATCCAGGTTTTAACGATGGATGGCCTCACTTTTCTCTATATAAGGAGCAAAAACCCTAAAATATTTAATGAGGAACAATTTTACTGGATTAAGAGCAAAACTATATCTACAGAAAGTCCTGGAAAATGTCTGCTCCTCTTACATTCGTCAGAGATTACTCAGATCTATTAGAGCACGGGATAATGTTGATATTTGTTTTTGCATATTAATTCCTAATGAACCAATGGCGGATGCTATATATACCTGTGCTTCGAAAATATCGTTTCCAGTTATTTCCACCTTTTTGCTATACGAACATCTAGAATATCTAAGTAAGTCTCTTCCATACTATACGCTATTAATTGTCAACAATATTTCCTTCAGGGCTTCTTTCGCCAGCGGTGGTGGTATTTGCTGTATGAAGTTTCGTAAGATTGTCTGCTCGTATTTTTCTCTGATACCGGAAATCAGATGCACCGTAAAGTCCAAGAAGTAGAAGAGTTAAAGATAAAAAAAAAACGGCTCAAATGGGTAGGAAGATTCCTAAAGTGGACCCCACCACCGCTGGGAAGTATATATATATATATATATATATATATATATATATATATATATATATATATATATAGATAGATAAGGTGCGAGGTTAGCCCAGTGGTAGAGTTCTCAACTAATATGCTGGAGAACCTGAGTTCAAAACTTGAGCGTATTTTATCTTCAAGTGTCTTCGTTGCTGGATTGGATTCGGGGTCACAGGCTGTCCCTACGCCCACCCAGGACCGATTGCTTCGAAAAAACGTTCCATCCAGAGGTATCAGGTAAGTAACTTATCTCGGTGCCACTGTCTCTTGACCGGGTGGGATTGTGATGATAAGGGTAGGCCTTCAGGATTAGGATGGTGAGACAGTTTGGAATGGAACATTTGGAAACAGGTTTTAGCATGGTCAAGGACAAATCGATTAATTACAATTCAGTTAAGAGTCGAATATGCCACGACAGCGGGGCCGCTGGAGGTATTTTTCTGGCGGATTCAGCATCAAACTATACCAGACCCGCAAACCTAACCGGAAAAAGTGTAATGTGGTCACAAACCAAATACGAAGGGTGTAGGACAAGGCCCGGTGTAATGGGGATAGAATGAAAGCCAATCTATCTGCTGACGCATACACCACGACACTGAGTCCGCAGAACACATCTCTCGGACGCATATGCCACGACGCTAGGCCCAAACGTGTTAATGTGTATGTATATATATATATATATATATATATATATATATATATATATATATATATATATGCTCTCCCACTGAGCCAATCTCGCATATAGCTCTGTATATTTAAACATACATGTATATGCATATATATATATATATATATATATATATATATATATATATATACATATATATACAATAAATACAATACTTAACATTAATTATTGAATTGATGTTTAGAATGTCTTTCAACCCAGCCTACTTGCTCCTGTTTGCTGCAGCTGTCTCAGCGACCCAATGGTTGCTCCCTTGGGAAGACGATTTACTCTTCCAATTCGATAATCCTATGATACATCTGAGACCATCCCTCTTCCTGAGACCCGGGTCAGCTCAGAGGCCTGCCATCTCAACACAAAGACCCACTCAGCAACCATCTTCGACACAGACTTGTGACTGCGGATGGGTAAATAGGGTCAGTATTTTGCTTTATTATTTCTTTACTTAGGATTTGCAAAAATTTGTAAAATAAATTTTTAGTAAATTTTTGAAAGTCGATTATATCTTGGAAACTTCTGAGGTCAGAAGCAGCACCGTTACAGTACCTACAAGACAGTTCAACTACAAGTTGGCTTAAAGACTGTGAGTGGATGTGAAATGTGGAACGGGAATTTATGAAGGAGTAAGGAAAGCCGTGTAATTTTGAGTAAAATTTGCGTTAGAGTTTTGTCTTAGGTCGAAGGAGGTTCGAATAAGTGGTACTTCCATGACATTAAGGAGAGTCAAATTGGAGAAATGAAATGGAGTGTTGGGTATTTTTGACTGCTTCGATTGGATTTTGCATGGCTACGTGGATTATCAGAGTTGTGTGCTGCACGTCCATATTGCACAGAGAATAGTCATGTTTGTTATTAAGTGTGAGATCTGATCATCGGTCAAGTTAATGTAGTAAAAGTATGTACCTTTGGTTGAATCGTGTATCTCTTTTGTGCAATATGTTTCAAAGTTACGTGTTTGTCAAGTATCAGTCCAAATTGGGATAGTGAACTATTAAAGGACGCTGGAGGAGCGATAAATTGTCTGTGGTTGAAGCTTAAGTTACTGGATTTCACGAGGTTAGCCTGAAGGGTCCTAGATGCAAGATTTGGGACATGACAAAATGAAAATGTGGGCTCTATTGCCAGAAAATGTATGAATAGTTGTGTTAAGTTAAGTAGCAATATCAGCAGTGTATGTTAGGAATAGGACTGGGCTAAGAGGTCCACCTTGCGGTACACCTGTAAGTTATGACGAAAATGGGAATTATTCCAGTTTTACAAAGGTTCCCTAAAATTTGAGGTTCCTAGGAGGAATTTTAATTTGGGCAGGTACGGGCATAATAATAATTTAGTTAAGGAATAAATTCCACAGGTTAACCGACTACTCTAATCGTTTAGTATAAAAATTGTATATGCAGAGTTTCGTCGTGGAATAACCAACCTTGTGGTGGATAATGGTAACCAACCATTATCGTGATACCAGACTCAATCATATATTAATACATGGTACACATGGTCTGATTTGAACGGTAAAGTTCGTTAACCATCGGAATCCGTCCGAAAGTATATGAACTTGAAAACGTAGGCTTTACGATTTTTTCGCGCGAATTTTGCTTCAAAAGTATATTTCGGTGGACGGATTCCGATGGTTAACGAACTTGACCGTTCAAATCAGACCATGTGTACCATGTATTAATATTTGATTGTGTCTGGTATCACGATAATGGTTGGTTACCATTATCCACCACAAGGTTGGTTATTTCACGACGAAACTCTGCATATACAATTTTGATATTAAACGATTAGAGTAGTCGGTTAACCTGTAAAATCGGTCAATATGGAATTTATTTCGTAACTAAATTATTATTATGCCCGTACCTGCCCAAATTTAAATTCCTCCTAGGAACCTCAAATTTTAGGGAAACTTTGTAAAACTGGAATAATACCCATTTTCCTCATAACTTGCAGGTGTGCCGCAAGGTGGACGGACCTCTTAGCCCAGTCCTGAAAGTTCCAGGTACTCGTCTTATTGGTTTCTTAACTCAGGAAAATGAATGCAACCATTCTTAAGGCGTTTCTGTAACGATTATCGGTTTGGGTACTTAGAATCGTGGGATTGAATTGAAATATTTTCTACATGTTTGAAATTCATCTACTAAGATGTTTAAATTTTGGTTACATTTGGAGTTTAGGAAGCATTCCAAAAAAAATATTTTATTAAAAGACGTGAAAAGTTTTGGGATCGTTGTATACTTTCGTAAATATCTTGTGGTTTGAAAATCGATGTTAGTGACCATACGAAATTCTCTACAAAAAAGGTTCTAGAGCAATTTTCGATGGGGCGATGTCAATCGCAGAAATAAGTATTTAAAACTTCGAAAATGTTAGTTTTGTTCTTTTGAACAGGTTTTGGTCTTTGTTTACCTCACTTTTTAAATGGTTGTTTTGTAAATTCCGTTCATCAGTATTTTAGTAAAATAAGGCAAGAAAATGAGGAAGTTATTGGTTATACTGTTTTTGTTTTTTTAAATGATAAGAATTTTAGGTTGAAGGATGTATTTTTCCCTAGTATTTGTTGACTATTTTTATAACAAACCATTGGAAAAATCCTACGAATTCCATTATAATAGGTTAAACAGCAAATAAAGCCTGTTAATTAGGAAGGTATATTGTTTACTTTGACTTTTCGAACAGTTGGTAGCTATTCGAGCAGCTGCTTTAGCTGAGCTAGGTAGGTGGGCCCTGCTGTCCCCCCCCCTTTACACTGGGGAATATTGGATTGGAAAATATTATTTAAAAATTACTTGCTTGAATTTAAAAAAAAAAAAAAAAAACAGCCAACAGGAACTGCGTCATCTTAGCGAGCTAAGATAGGGATAAGATCCGTTCATCCGTGCCATTTGGGAAGCTTAGAATTGAAAAAGTTAATTTTTTTGTTTTAATATATCGTGAATAATTGAAACACATGTAAAATGAAATCTCAAAACTCTTAAGGGGCCCTCACAATGGCAACAATTTAACTCAAAATTTTGAAGATGTTGGTTTTGTGCAAAAATATTGCGAGTGTGAGGAGATATATTGTGCAAAAAAGGGGACATTCAATATTTTGTGGGTCGCTCAAAAGTTTTCTGAAAGTTTAGAAAATTTTTGCGGACCCGTCAATATTTTGTAGCATGACAGAGTGCAGTGCGAAGGGTCAGACAAAATATTAAGCATTCGTTTGAGAGTGTTTGTGCATTCTTGTGTGTCATTTAGCGTGTATGTGTTTACAATACAATTTTAAGTATTTTAAATCCTTTTTTCACCCTTCATTATCCTGTCTATTAAAAATTAAAAAATTAAATATTTATTCGATTAAATATTTTGTTTCGAATAATTCATTCTTCTACATTTTGACGTCAATGCATTTTCAATTGCACATATAGGTATGCATAGACAAAGATGACCCAAGTGATTGAAATGCCTTAAAAAATATATAAAATATATATATACATATATTTATATATAACTGCTTTTATACAATTTTGTGCAGGGTGAGGGGGCACGACCATTCAATATTTTGTACAAAAATAAGCTCAATATTTGTGCTCAAAATTTTGAGCAACATTTTTGCCAGTGTGAGGGCTCCATGCATGAAAACTGGAAACTGACATTATCCTAAGCGGAAGTGACTCTATTTCAGCACCGTATCTTCGAATGAGATCACTATCAAAAATAAAAAAAGGAAAACGTATTTGTAAGAAATTTAATAGGCGTTCAAATAAATGATTTATATTTCCACCGATTTCCTAAACTATATATATAAGAATATATCCAAAAATCCCCCAACAAACCTTTTTTTTTTTTTTTTTTTCAACCACAACGGTTATAAATGGAAATGTTTTCATTAGATTTCTCTCTTCCAATTACGTACGTGTACCTAGAAACACAAAGCGTAAACCAAAGTAAGATTTTTTTAGCTCGACTTTTTATATGTTACAAGTTAGATAGACACGAGTTCATTCCATCAATTTCAATTGAATACCTTTGTGATACGTAAGACGTTAAACACAGGATGTTAATTTAGAGGATATGTTTACTTTTCTTCCGTCATTTCCGTCCAGTTGTTGACTATTTGATCAGCTGCAGTGCCTACAGCTGAGCAAGAATGGACAGGTAGTGGTCCATGCTTTCTTGCTCGGTTTACCAAAGTTATTAGATACTTATCGTTTTATTTTATTTATGTTTTAAGTGAATCCGCTTTAAGATGGACAAACATTCACCAGGGATTGACACCAAGCTTGGATATTAGCGCGTTTCCTCCCTCCATCCATAGGGAGGAAACACGCTTAGGAGGTTGACATCATGACGAAATCCGGAAGTGACGACTAGAAAATTTCACATTTCAAAGCCCATAAATCACGAATATAACGGTGGTTCAACTTTGTAAATATATATATTTGCCTGTTTGCTCCCTCACAATGGTCCGATTTTGATGAAATTTCGTACAAAACTCTTTTGTCTAATTTGAAAGGTCGAGTTCGTTAACCAGCAGAATCCGCGCCTCGGAACATGGAGCGAATTCCGCGGGGAAAATCGCAACGCTTAGACCGTTTACACACGAAGCTGCTCAAAAGGAACTGATCAGTGAGTCAGTGCCTATGTAATCGAATGGGACACTACACACGAAGCTACTGGTTAGTGACTGATTAATAACCGGTTAGTAACTGGTAGCCTGGTGACTCGCATGTCCAGTCGCTAGGGGATCAGTTACTAACTTGGGTGTGATGGCTAACCAACAACTTAATCTGTTGCTGGTGGGGGAAGTTGAAAAACATTATGTTTTATATAATTACTACCTTCCTGGATAGTTTGCTTTCCTTCCTCACAACAGGGGAAACCAATTTCACTAGTTCCAAATAAATTTCTTTACTCATTCTATAGAACGCCAAAACTTTGCATCAGTCAAGTTGAGCTCTTTAAAATCGAAAAACAACCAATTCTAAAATTGTTTTTCAAGGTATGGGTTTATCCAACAACTTCTTGCTATTCCTCTTCTCCGACTCTTGAAGTAATTATACAATATTATGGTTTCTTCATCGCTTGAATCTCCCGACTTTTCACGAACATCATCCATGATAAGTCTGAACACAACAGATTCTAGTTTGTAATGAGTAGCCTCTTGTGTAGAGCCAAGTCACCAATCGGTCAGTAACTGGTTAGTAACCCGAGTTACCAACTGGTTGAGTTACTAACTATATTAGCGCCGTGTGTATACGGCCTTACGTTTTCGCGTTCATATGCTTGCAGGTACTCGTTTTGTAGGTTCTATTGCTTAAAAAAAAGAATGTAATAATTTTCAAGTTGATATCTGTAACCGTTTTCGAGAAAAGTGGATAAAACTAGTTTTTAAAACTAATTTTTGGACAGTGTACACAGAACCGTTTGGAGGTCCGGTGTGTCCAGGTGTCTTGAAACCGCATGAACGAGACCACCGCGAAAATAAACATGCCACAATTAAGACTCGTTTGATGCAAATACTCTTTATGTTTTTGTAATTCTTCTAAACATAGATATTTAAATTTTGGTTACATTTCGAGTGAAAGAAGAATTCGAAAAAATATGTTATTAATAGACATGAAAAGTTTAGGGATCTTCGTATATATTATTAAATACCTCGAAAACGGTTAGAAAATAGTGCTAAGTGACCATTCGGAAACTTTACTAAATTGTTTACAAAATAAGTTCTGAAGCAATTTTCGATAGGGTGATGTCGATCGAAGAAATAAGTACTTAAAATTTTGAAAGTGTTAGTTTCGCTAAATGAACTAGGTTTGTACAGGTTTGTATCTGTTTATCTAATTGTTTGTTGTTTGTTTTAATTGCATTTAACAGTAACATGAGTACAAGTTTAGTAAAACAAGGTAAGAAAATGGGAAACTTTGTTATAGTGTTTCCAAGAGCGAACGATGAGAAAGAGGATGGAGTAATTTCCGCTTAGGGTACAATCAGTTTCCTGTTATGTTGCCTACTTCTTTTCGAGATTTCATTGCATATTTTACACGATCAAAACTTATCAATAGCTGTTTCTATTACCCAACTAATGGCATTAGATATATGAAGGGAAACGCGCTAAAATTACGCAGTTCCAGTTCGAGTTGATGTTGCTGGACATGAGCGGATTGTCTGCCCATCTTAGGCAATCCTAGTTCATACAACATATTACCTTATCTTAGTCTTTTTGAAAGTTGTAAAACTTATTCAGACCCGTGGAGTGAAGACGTGCCCGGTCGCGTTTATGCGGCAGGAGATAGAAGATTTGGATTCTGTCCCATTTTGTGAAAGATATAAATGGAATACCGATACTGTTAATGCAAAAAATTTATCAAGGACGTTTGTAAAAATTATGTTGTTCGGAAAGTTGTTTGCAAAACCTGCATTGACAAAGTGGATACCAATCGAAGTAGGGATCAAGAAGAAATCTAAACAAAAATACCCATTGAACTAATGGATTTAGAAAAAGGAAATTCTAGTCCATTTAATTTTATTTGTTACGTTAGAATTTTTAATTTTTGTTACGCTCACTTCAAAAATAAATTTCACTTACATGATAACTTTGTTTATAAATTCAAACAGACAAATCCAGTCAGTACAATATTATACACAGAATACTTTAAAGCATTTATCTAAAAACACAAACATTTCCACACATTTTACACTGATGAATCAAAAACACCAAATGGTGTCGGGTCTGCAGCATGGGCGTATGTATATAAGGGGGGCGGGGGCTGAGGGGCTGCCCCCTCCCCATTTTGAGTTGATGGTAAAACTTTGTCATAAACCCCTTAAAAATAAATTAAATATGATCACTTAGATCATACAATTTTTTTAATTTATATTGTAATAGCGTTTTAGTTGCGTAAAACTATTAAAAGTTGTAAATTGTTAGTATTCCATCCCCCCCCCCGGGAATTATTTTCTATATACGCCCATGGTCTGCAGCTATAAGATAGGCTCTTCCGTTAAAAGCTACCGCCATATTCTAGCATATTAGAAGCCGAGCTCCGTGCTATCCTCCTTGCGCTACAGAGGTCCTGGTATCCCATTTAGTGTATAATTATGATTTAAATGTAAGCAATATGAAGTGACAACTACGCTACGAGGAACCGCAGTATGCTAATACGGTGTAAGAGGAAGCCGGATTGCGGTTGACTCCTGTAGCATTCAGCGCACTCTCGCTAGTTTTTCGTGAATCTAGGTTACCGAAAGGAAAGTCTTTCGTAGCCTCCTTCTATCTCGGGAATATCGAGAAAATAGGACTTTCTTTGAAGATTTATTTTAGCCTAACTTCTCCGCTTCCTTTCTTATAAGTTGTTTTTAAAGCATGAGATACTTAACTTGGAAGCTTATATATATATATATATATATATATATATATATATATATATATATATATATATATATATATATATATATACCAGATAAGCGGGCCACAAGAGAAATAACTACTAAACGGTTTGAGATATCAAAAGTTTTCAAAGGGGCAAAGTTGTAGTTCTCGTCGAGATCTATAAAATGGTGCCCTTGGAAATAAGAAAATAACACTTCTAAGGGCTCAAATAGGCCTTCGAAGGTTTCCTCTTTACCCATATTTTGCACTATATTTTAAAAATGTACTAACAAAACAAGTCAGAACTGCGCCAACTGCGTCAAGTAGTTCTCTGTAAAGATAGGTTTTCATTTGCATGTATTCCTCATCTGAAATTCCAAAAAAAGGCAATTGAATTTATTTAAATAGTATTTTTGTTAAGGAAGGGCTAATTCAGCTTAGTAGAATGAGCTCAGCATTAAAAATTGTATTTACTACAAAAAAAAAAAAAAAAAAAAAAAAAAAAAAAAAAAAAAAAAAAAAAAAAAAAAATCATTCATTATTTGTGATCTGTAATTTTGGCAACTCTTATGCCTAAAGCTCCAATTTTTATGTATTTTATTTTTTAGCTTACACTGATTGGAAGCGTATTGTTGAGTGCTGGCCACATTCTCCTATGCTGAATTACCTCTCCCTTAAAAAAAATACTGTTTAAATAAATTCAAGTGCCTTTTTTTTTTTAATTTCAAATGAGGAATACATGCAAATGAAAACGTATCTTTACAGAGAACTACTTAACACATCGAAACCCCGTTTGCACGGTTCTTCCTTGTTTTGTTAGTACATTTTATTAATATAGTGCAAAATGTGTGTAAAGAAGAAACCCTTCCCTACAAAGGCCTATTTGAGCCCTTAGAAGTGTTATTTTCTCATTCCCTCGGGCACCATGTTATAGAGCTCGACGAGAACTACAACTTTGCTCCATTGAACAATTTTGATATCTCAAACCGTTATTTCTCTTGTGGTCCGCTTATCTGGGCCACCCTGTATATGTGTGTGTGTCTGTATATATATATATATATATATATATATATATATTTCATCTTTCAACATATCTCATTTACAGGCCCGCATTATCGACGGTAAGGAGACGGGACAGAACGAATACCCGCCAATGGTAGCTTTGCAGCTGGCCAGGTCGAATATACAATTCTGCGGAGGTACAATCTTGACTCAATGGCATGTTGTAACAGCAGCTCATTGCACAGAAGGCAGGTCTGCTAGGGAAATCGTCGTAAATGTAGGGGCTCACAATTTGAAGAGTAAGTATATATATATATATATATATATATATATATATATATATATATATAAAATATACACTAGCTGTTACCCGGTGTGCGGAAATAAATTAGAAACCAAATAAGTAATATTAAAATATCATAACTCAAATGTGTAACTGTTCGGGTTCACAGTTTCGAACCCGTTATTCAAAAAATCTTTAAATTTGCAACAAAAACGGTTCTTACGCCATTTTTGATGGAGCGATCTCATTTGAATAATTCGGCGCTTAAATGTTTTACTAATGTCCACTTAGGATACTGCCAGGATCCTGTTGTGGCGCCTAAGATCTTGCTTAAATGTACTACTAATGTCCACTTAGGATACTGCCAGGATCCTGTTGTGGCGCCTAAGATCTTGCTTAAATGTAGTACTAATGTCCACTTAGGATACTGCCAGGATCCTGTTGTGGCGCCTAAGATCTTGCTTAAATGTAGTACTAATCTCCACTTAGGATACTGCCAGGATCCTGTTGTGGCGCCTAAGATCTTGCTTAAATGTAGTACTAATGTCCACTTAGGATACTGCCAGGATCCTGTTGTGGCGCCTAAGATCTTGCTTAAATGTAGTACTAATGTCCACTTAGGATAGTGCCAGGATCCTGTTGTGGCGCCTAAGATCTTGCTTAAATTTAGTACTAATGTCCACTTAGGATACTGCCAGGATCCTGTTGTGGCGCCTAAGATCTTGCTTAAATGTACTACTAATGTCCACTTAGGATACTGCCAGGATCCTGTTGTGGCGCCTAAGATCTTGCTTAAATGTAGTACTAATGTCCACTTAGGATACTGCCAGGATCCTGTTGTGGCGCCTAAGATCTTGGTTAAATGTACTACTAATGTCCACTTAGGATACTGCCAGGATCCTGTTGTGGCGCCTAAGTTCTTGCTTAAATGTAGTACTAATGTCCACTTAGGATACTGCCAGGATCCTGTTGTGGCGCCTAAGATCTTGCTTAAATGTACTACTAATGTCCACTTAGGATACTGCCAGGATCCTGTTGTGGCGCCTAAGATCTTGCTTAAATGTACTACTAATGTCCACTTAGGATACTGCCAGGATCCTGTTGTGGCGCCTAAGATCTTGCTTAATTGTAGTACTAATGTCCACTTAGGATACTGCCAGGATCCTGTTGTGGCGCCTAAGATCTTGCTTAAATGTAGTACTAATGTCCACTTAGGATACCGCCAGGATCCTGTTGTGGCGCCTAAGATCTTGCTTAAATGTAGTACTAATGTCCACTTAGGATACTGCCAGGATCCTGTTGTGGCGCCTAAGATCTTGCTTAAATGTACTACTAATGTCCACTTAGGATACTGCCAGGATCCTGTTGTGGCGCCTAAGATCTTGCTTAAATGTAGTACTAATGTCCACTTAGGATACTGCCAGGATCCTGTTGTGGCGCCTAAGATCTTGCTTAAATGTAGTACTAATCTCCACTTAGGATACTGCCAGGATCCTGTTGTGGCGCCTAAGATCTTGCTTAAATGTAGTACTAATGTCCACTTAGGATACTGCCAGGATCCTGTTGTGGCGCCTAAGATCTTGCTTAAATGTAGTACTAATGTCCACTTAGGATAGTGCCAGGATCCTGTTGTGGCGCCTAAGATCTTGCTTAAATTTAGTACTAATGTCCACTTAGGATACTGCCAGGATCCTGTTGTGGCGCCTAAGATCTTGCTTAAATGTACTACTAATGTCCACTTAGGATACTGCCAGGATCCTGTTGTGGCGCCTAAGATCTTGCTTAAATGTAGTACTAATGTCCACTTAGGATACTGCCAGGATCCTGTTGTGGCGCCTAAGATCTTGGTTAAATGTACTACTAATGTCCACTTAGGATACTGCCAGGATCCTGTTGTGGCGCCTAAGTTCTTGCTTAAATGTAGTACTAATGTCCACTTAGGATACTGCCAGGATCCTGTTGTGGCGCCTAAGATCTTGCTTAAATGTACTACTAATGTCCACTTAGGATACTGCCAGGATCCTGTTGTGGCGCCTAAGATCTTGCTTAAATGTACTACTAATGTCCACTTAGGATACTGCCAGGATCCTGTTGTGGCGCCTAAGATCTTGCTTAATTGTAGTACTAATGTCCACTTAGGATACTGCCAGGATCCTGTTGTGGCGCCTAAGATCTTGCTTAAATGTAGTACTAATGTCCACTTAGGATACCGCCAGGATCCTGTTGTGGCGCCTAAGATCTTGCTTAAATGTAGTACTAATGTCCACTTAGGATACCGCCAGGATCCTGTTGTGGCGCCTAAGATCTTGCTTAAATGTAGTACTAATGTCCACTTAGGATACTGCCAGGATCCTGTTGTGGCGCCTAAGATCTTGCTTAAATGTACTACTAATGTCCACTTAGGATACTGCCAGGATCCTGTTGTGGCGCCTAAGATCTTGCTTAAATGTAGTACTAATGTCCACTTAGGATACTGCCAGGATCCGGTTGTGGCGCCTAAGATCTTGCTTAAATGTAGTACTAATGTCCACTTAGGATACTGCCAGGATCCTGTTGTGGCGCCTAAGATCTTGCTTAAATTTAGTACTAATATCCACTTAGGATACTGCCAGGATCCTGTTGTGGCGCCTAAGATCTTGGTTAAATGTACTACTAATGTCCACTTAGGATACTGCCAGGATCCTGTTGTGGCGCCTAAGATCTTGCTTAAATGTAGTACTAATGTCCACTTAGGATACTGCCAGGATCCTATTGTGGCGCCTAAGATCTTGCTTAAATGTACTACTAATGTCCACTTAGGATACTGCCAGGATCCTGTTGTGGCGCCTAAGATCTTGCTTAAATGTAGTACTAATGTTCACTTAGGATACTGCCAGGATCCTGTTGTGGCGCCTAAGATCTTGCTTAAATGTAGTACTAATGTCCACTTAGGATACCGCCAGGATGCTGTTGTGGCGCCTAAGATCTTGCTTAAATGTAGTACTAATGTCCACTTAGGATACCGCCAGGATCCTGTTGTGGCGCCTAAGATCTTGCTTAAATGTAGTACTAATGTCCACTTAGGATACTGCCAGGATCCGGTTGTGGTGCCTGAGATCTTGCTTCGCTTTGAGATTTAATTATATATTTCTACGGGTGTTTTCATTTTTCAAGAAAACATTAACTGTTCTAAGCTTTCCAAATGGTACCAGGGATAAGGACGGAAACGTGTTTTGACGCAGCTCCTGTGATTCGGAGCTATTAAAAAAATGAAATGAAAACAATTTACAATTTAAATCTCCAACATAGATTGATTTTTATTTAACCATATTGCGCTTTCTTATTTGAGCCAACACATAAATATCTGTTGACACAAATAAATCTGAGATGAGAATAAGTCAACTTTCCTCCATTATTCCAGCTTTTAAATTTTTAAGAATTACCTATTCTAGAATATTTTGACTTTCTAGAAGATCTTGATAATGATTTTTTTTTTTTTTTTTTTTTTTACCTGTTGGCATTATTGATAATGACTTTTTTTTTAGAATGGGAGAGCAACAGCAATATTCACACTCTGTCAGCTATAGTGGAACATGAACAATACGATCCCAAAGCTATAAACAACGATATAGTCTTATTGGTAGTAGAAAAACCAATCAGCTTTACTAGACTAGTTGGTCCAGCGTGCTTACCTCGAGGAAGGATTAACTTGGAAGGCGAGGTGGTCAAAGCACTTGGTAAGTAGATAGGTGCTTCTTCTAATTTCATTTTGTAAAAATGAAATTTCACGCCTTCAAAACCGATTTCTTTCAAATTGTGTACAATAACGTATTTTGATGCAATAAACACGAAAACGTTGAAAAAAAAACCTTCGCATTTAACTAGGAAAGAAGTTATTAAGCACTAAAGTTCACTGTTATGCGGGTTATGTGTGCTAATGTAAACAACTAAATTTGTGACGACTTTAAGGCATACATGCTATGCGTTTCCGCTCGCTCAAGAAGATAGCAAAACCCCAGTCAATCCAGCTCGCTAAAATTAATAGAATTCTAATAGAATATTATATTAAGCACTAAAGTTCACTGTTAGGAAGGTTATAGAACTAGGCGTCAACAGCGTATTTGTAAACACGCGCATGCGCAGATATGTAAGATTGGGAAACAGAGAACTCTCATTTGAAATGTTCAGAAACCATTTATTCAAAAATATTGTTAATTTTAAGGGCATCCTCACCCGTCGTCACCTGTCGCTTAAGGGCATACGTGCTATGCGTTTCCGCTCGCTACACTCGCTCAAGAAGAAAACAAAACAAAATACGGGAGCTGCCGCCCTCTGCGAAGGACGACAATACTTGTTTTCTCTCTCTCCTCATTGTTCCAGTTATTCCGCCGAACTATTAGCAATTAAAAAAGCATTAAATATTATTCCACCTAGCCATTCTAATGTCGTTATTTGTACAGATTCATTATCATCTATAATTAGTTTACAGAATATTTACACCCATGATAGTATGGTTTCTGACATTCTATACAGTATTAATGAATTAAATAAAAATATGTTCAAAATTAATTTCGTCTGGATCCCTGGTCATTGTGATATTAAAGAGAATTCAATGGTTGATGAGCTAGCAAAAAACGCTTCTATAAGCGGTTTTAAATTCTCAGGTATCCCACTCATAGACATTAATTCTATAGTTAAGGCTGAAACAATAAAGATTTGGCAAAGGGAGTGGATTAGTATGGAATTGGGAGATAAACTCCGGGAGATTAAAGATGAGGTATGTAAGTGGGCTAGTTCGGAGCGGGATAATAGGAGGGAATCAGTAATCCTCTCAAGATTACGGATAGGCCACACTAGACTGACACACGGCTATCTCATGGAGAGGGGGGAACCTCCGGAGTGCGAGGTTTGTGGCGTGCCCCTCACTGTAAAGCATATCCTGACGGAATGTAGGGCATATGAAGATGAGCGAGTTCGACTGAGTCTCCCGATACATCTTAGAGAGCTGCTAGGAAATAATTCAGTTCATCTTTCTAATATTTTTTCTTTCCTGGCTAAAACCAATTTAAAAAATAAAATTTAGCGCTGATTCTTCATCGTAAATTAAAATCTTTTCCAATTATCACCTATTATAAGCAATAAGGCCTCTAGAATATATTTCGACAAAAATTTCATCTAAACTTATTTAACAGCAAACGTAAAACATATTAGTCCCTTTTAAAAAATGTATAACCATTATTAATTGATATAATTTAAATTATTAAGACGTTTACTAACTAAAATTTTGTTACAAATACTTTTTTTACCGTTGGTGGCGTTCGGAACGGAGGTGGGGCGTGTGTGTCGGCGGGAGCGATGGGCTTGGTTAGGGTTGAGGACGAGCCCCCCCCCCCCATGCGGTCTGCGAAGGTTTGGTTGCCCTGGCACCAGCAAGCACACCTTCTATCATAGACCTGGCAGCCAGTCACCAGATGCGGGCCACTAAGGTAGAACTGGCACGGGGGACTCTACTCGACCTTGGCTGGGTCCGCCTCCCGCTGGCCTCGGGCTCTGTCTCTGCTTTCGATGCTACCAACGGACCGGCCAAGAGGCATAAATGACCCAATAGTGGTTGAATGGCCTTTAAACACCAAGGAAAAAAAAAAAAAAAAAAAAAAAGAAAACAAAACCCCAGTCAATCCAACTCGCTAAAATTAATAGAATTCTATTAATTATTCTATTAACTTTAGTGCTTAATAACTTCTTTCCTAGTTAAATGCGAAGGTTTTTTTTTAACGCATTCGTGTTTAGTGCATCAAAATACGTTATTGCACAAAATTTGAAAGAAATCGGTTTTGAGGGCGTGAAACTTCATTTTTACCTTTCATTTAACTATTAGTGAACCAGATGGAATCCAGAGGGGTGTCCCATTTTTCTTTCAGCAGCAACCGGCATTGCTTCTTGTCTGAGTTGTTTGTTCCTCGACCCAGGTCCTATTCTACAGACCTGTTCCAAATCTCACTAGACCTGTAGTATCCTGTCTTTTGTTTGGTCGACCACTAGCCACGTTTCCGTTTTCCGGTAGACCTGTGCTTAGCTAATATTGAATTTTTTGCAAAATCAACTTCCAATGTGTTTTTGACTAAATCACAGCTGTACTGAGATATCAAATGACAAAAAAAAAAATATAAAAAAACGAATGTTAAGGTTAATACATTTATTTATTTAAATTTAAATTCCATTAATATTAACTAAGAATTTTGAGACGGGTTATCTATAGGTTACCACCCTTTTCTAGCCAAGATAGATGATGCCTTTTCTTTTTTCTAAAGACAAGCCTGCAGTCCATAGTCGGAATCGAACCCACGACCTTTGGCACGGAGTGTTATGTGCTCACGCCTTAACACTCACGGCCATCGGGCCTCCGTTAATACATTTATTTATAAAATTCAAATTAAAAAGACACAAATTAAAATTTATTATCTATTACATAATATCACTAAGCTAAAGATAAACCCTTTTTGGTGGGATGGTTTAAGCTTATGCTATGATAATAAATTTTCAAGATTTGACATCAAATTATTTAGTTTTAATCTTAACTAAATTTCTTCTTAACTTCTCTTGACTTTGATCCATTCCTTTGAAAAAAAATAAATGTAAGAGTAGCTAATTTTAATTAAATTACTCCACTGCAGGTTGGGGACACACACAAAACAAAGGTGTTTCCTCCGACGTCCTCAAAGAAGCAGATCTTAAAGTTATTAGTATGAAGGATTGTAGAAAAGTTTGGAGATCAGTAGGACAGTCTGGTGCTTCTTTACCTCAGAGGAGTATAAATATATGTACAGATCACCCAAGTAAGGACACCTGCCAGGTGAGTATCATTCTCATTTTTTTTTTTTTTTTTAGTTAAATGTTTTAAATCGACACTGATGAAATGGAATTATTTTTGAATATGCTCTGAAGAAATAATCATAAAGGCAACATTTCATACAAATACAGAGAATTCAAGGGTTTGGAGCAACAAAGAGTTACCTCAATTTTTGGCCGAACAAACCGTGGGGGGGGATCATTCTTTCTTTTGGTTCAACAAGGAGTTATCTTGTAAATAAGAATGAGTTAACTGAAAGAGTTTTTCTTCTTTCCGAATATGTGATAATAGTCCAAAATACGTGCAAAAAGTATGCAGTTCCTTATTCAATGTTTCCTTACTTTAAAAAGAAAATAATTTTCAATTATTTGGGGGAAAAAGGAGTTAATTCCAGAACAAAATTGGCTCTAGAATTGTGAATTTCTCAATGGAATTTGGCCAAAACCTGTAGTGATTGGTGACAAATAATTGTAAGCTGACAAAAGCGATTTAAACACGTTTTTATTTTAAAAATATAGTTTTATTCTACCAGTATGACCAAACCTGCTAAACACTTTGATTGGTTGTAAAGCAGACAGTCGCAACATGTTTATATCTTGGATTGACCAACAATTTTAATGGTAATTAACATAATTAGTAATATGTATACAATTCATGAATGGAAATATGATGAAATTTCTACTTCAGGGAGACTCTGGTGGGCCACTGTTCTGGTTAGACCCAAAATCCAACAGAAATGCTATTGTTGGTCTTGTTTCCTATGGAAGTGACTGCGGAGGATTCCTGCCTGGAGTGAATACTGATGTAGGTGCTTTCCTCGGATGGATTAGATCTACTATTCAGGGTAGGTGAAGTTGATTGTTTTCATTTTTGATTCATTGTATTGCAAAGAAAAAGTCAGTAATATTCAAAAAATTGTTGATATTACTTGTTGCAATCGTACAAGCATTCCAATCCAAAGTTCTTTGTAGAATAGTCAATGCTCCCTTTTATGTCTCCAACAAAACCCTACACAACGACCTAAATATCTCCTTCGTAAAAGGCCTCACAAAATCCCATTTCCTAACATTCCATTCCAAATTGTCATCCCATCCAAATCTTTGAGGCCAATCCCTTTCCACTCGGACCCATCCTAAAGACCTTCCCAGGAGGCTTAAGAGACTTTGGCCCCGTGACCAGCTACCCTAACAGAGATTAAAAACTGAGAAAATATGAATGTTAACATATATTAGGAAGTGCCAATAATGATTGGCTCCTTCCATATACTATTCACTGAAATGTAAATGAGACAATCACAATTAATTAGTACTATATAAATTGCACTGATTTTAAATAAACATTTATTATAAAAAAAAAAAAAAAAAAAAAAAAAAAAAAAAAAAAAAAAAACTTGTTGCAATCACTCATCAACGTATCATCACTTAATTATTCACTTACCCTGTGCCCACTATCCCTTTATATAATTTTTTTTTGTTTTAAAGGTGTTATCAACTTTTTAATATATTCGTTCTGAGAGCTTACAAAACATATATATCGCAAAAAGGTGTCACAACAGTGGCTTTCTGCCCTAAAGTGAAGAAATGGACATGTCATGAAAGTGGCTATCAGGCTACAGGGCATGCCAGCCTATTATTGTTAAAGGTCGACGGTCAAAAAATAAAATGACTTCCCTGAGTAGTTTCAATAAGTTTATTAGGAGTCTGCCGTGGCCATACTATTGGATGGTTCTCCTCCTCTGTATGTTTTTATATTTGTAACATGTTCCCCTGAAGAGGCACCAAAAGAGTGCAAAACATATAGGGTAGTAATAAATTTATTGACACTATTTAATGAAGATTTTATATTTGAAATTTCTTCTATTAAGCAAATTCTATTATTTTTGATGAATGTTTGTATTGTTTTCTGATATAAATTACAAATAAATTATTAACATTCTTTGAATAAACATATCATTCAATAACCTAGGAATTATTGTTATGTTTCAGCAACTAAACCAGGAGTAACAGCGTGTTCCCTTGCTCAGTAGAAGGCTGTTTTATAACAATTAATCTTGTTTTGTATGTAATTAGTTAATGTAATAGATTTAATAAATACTACAACTTTTCATTCAATATTCTTCATTTCATTCCTTTTTTAAATCTGTTCAGAGGTAATTCTTGTTTCGTACTTTTTATTTCAACTTTACCTTTGTTTTATTTCCGATTATGTATTCGAGAAAATGATATATGCTGCAAGGTGAAGGTCCATTTTCAGGATTTCAAAGAGAACCTTCACTTTTTAAAAAAATGTTATTCACTACCTCATCATCAGTGTTTTGCCAATTAACTCAAAAGAAAATGTAGTTACAACTTTTTATTTATTTTGCGTGCTTCATTCCATGGAAGATAAGCACACTAAGGTAAGTATTCCAAGAAATCAGGGAGTTATTGAAGATTGTATTTATTTATTTTTCAAATTAAAATATTGTTAAAAGTAAAATGATTAAAATACATTTCTATTTTAAACTATAATGAATAAGAACTTATTCATGGGATAAAAATTTAGTTTCATTAACCTGTCTTTGGGACCTGCATATGAGATCGTATAATTCTGTAATTTGTAGATATGTTAACATACTGAATCTGAATAAATCTGTTAATTCATTCTGAATAATGAATAATTTTTCATTCATTATTCAGGCAATTCAATGAATGATTTATTGAATGAAAATATTTATTGAATAAAAATCATTTATTGAATGAAAGTTATGTATTCAAATTTTTTTAATGCAATTGATTTATTTAACTGACATTTTTCGTTAAATACAAGTGATTTATTTTAACTATCTTGTCTAATAAAAATGACTTAGTTCATTAAAGTTTTTCGTAGTTTTAATGAAAACTATTTATTTAAATGATATTGTTTACTGAGCTTAAAGAATCTGAGGTTGTTGTTCCAAGAACCACACTATTTTAAATGTATAAAAATAATGAATAAAGAATGAAAAGTAATTAATTATTCATTAAATAAAAAGAAACAGTCAATGAATAACTGAATAAATTCTTATCCAATAAAAATTTATTGAATAATGCCCTACTCTCGTAGGGCATTTATTTATTTATATATATCGTATATATAAATATATATATATACATATATAAATATATATATATATATATATAAATATATATATATATATATGTATATATATATGTGTGTGTGTATATATATATATATATATATATATATATATATATATATGTATATATATGTGTGTGTGTATATATATATATATATATATATATATATATATTTGCTATTTTTCAAGCAGTTCGCTGGGAATTAAATGTGTTGTTTATTCGGCATCTGTCTCCAAGGATGAATGATTGCCTGAAGAAGCCGGAGAGGAATCCGGCGAAATATTGCGATGACAGGAGGAGCAAGACCGCTGGAGACAGATGCCGAATAAACAACACATATATGTATATATATATATATGTATATGTATATATATATATATACATGTATATGTATATATAAATTTTAAAGAGGGTCATTTTGGGCGTCTACTAGGTATGACTGATGACGATTTGAACAAATTTTTGCAAACCTTCTTTCATGAGTGCAACCTCAATAGTTACGTGTCTTTCGGAGTTCGAAAAGCATGAATAAAATCGATGTTTGTAACTTTCTTTTAATCGGTAACTTTAAGTCACTTAATAACTTTTGTGTCACACTTACATCCAAAATGGGCCACGTACTGCCATATGAGCGGGCAGTACGTGGCCAGTACTGCCATATGAGCGGGGTTCCCGCCCTCGAGCTTTGATAGGAATGTCAGTTCAGCGGAAATAAGCTGTTTGTTCTGCTGAACGTCACACTGCATCGGGGGTGTGATAGCATTCAATGAAAATATTAACTCAAGTGCTACAGACAGAACGGCTGATGTATTTGGTGAATATTGAACAATAGTTTAGTAGTTTCTACTCCTCTGCTGCAGTCGAAGGTAATAACCATTTACAAAATCTTACATTAACTCCAATAAATATTCTATACTAGCCGTTCTAAAAAAAAAAATATGAGCTCGTAAGCCAACAAAATAAAGAAATTAAAAATTTGTGTCCGGAGTAGCTCCCCCTCCTCCAAATGGGCCGATTTTGGTGGTTAACTAGCTCGTGATATCGATCAATACGGGAACGCTATAGGTATACTGAAAACACCGTTTGGTTCCGAAAAACAAATCGGTAATATATATATATATATATATATATATATATATATATATATACAGTAGACTCTCCCTTATCCGTCGCTCTCTCTAATCCGGCGGTCTCCGAGAGGATATAGTGACGGATCTCTGAGCTTGCCGGAGCTAGACCGGCTCGAGGGTTCCTAGAAAACCTCTTCCTAGATAGGCAACCATTTGTTCCGTGGTATTTCATTGAATAGAAGTAAAAGAAGACATATATGTTTCGTTTAAGAGACAGCAACTTGTGTTTCTACTAAAAAAATTAATGTTTCTACTAAATTTTACTTAAATATGCAACACTAAAAAAAAAAAAAAACATATTATTATATCCTCAAATAATGAGAGTTTTCAAATACTTAAGAGACAATTTCTAACCGAATTCTCTAATCCGACTATACCCCGGGATTCTGCTAATTAACGATCCTTACCTTTGAAATCACAAAAAGTATTTTTTTTTTTTACTCGATTTCATTGAAATGGGTCCATTTTTGGACCTATGTACATACAAATTTGAGTCGCCGTTATTTTAGCGCGGTTCCTCCCTCCCCCATAGGGAGGAACCCCGCTTATAAGGTTGATACAATGAAACAATCCGGACGTGCCGACAAGAAAATTTCGCGTTTCAGAACCCCTAGAGACCGAAAATAACGGTGGTTCAAATTTGTATATATATATATATATATGTATATATTTATTTATATATATATATATTTGTCTGTTCGCTCATTTCTGGCTTCCCTGATGGTCCGATTTTGATGAAATTTGGTACAAAAATCCGTCGTCCAATTTGAAAGGTCAAGTTCGTTAACCAGCAAAATCCGCCCACTGGAAGATGGCGGTTGGGGCGAAATTCGCGCAGAAAAAATCGTAACGCTTACGTTTTTGAGTTCATAAGCTTGTAAGTACTCTTTTTATAGGCTTCTTGGGCTAGGAAAACGAATGAAACCATTTTCAAGACGATAGCTTTAACCGTTTTCGAGAAAATTGGAAAAATAGTTTTTGAATACCGTTTTTGGTTTGGGTACTTAGAATCACGGGATTCAGTTGAAACATTATCTGCATGTTCTACTTTCATTAAAACTAATATGTTGAAAGTTATGTTACGTTTGGAGTTAAGGAAGGGTTAGAATAAAATATTTTATGAACAGACATGAAAAGTTTTGGGAACTTCGTATACTTTCATTAATATCTCGAACACGGTTGGGAAATCGTGGTAAGTGGATAGAAACTATTTGAAAGCTTACTAAATTCTTTACAAAAATGATTCTAAAACTATTTTTGATTAGGTGATGTCAATCGGAGAAATAAGTGCTTAAAACTTCAAATACGTCTGTTTTGTTCTTATGAACGAGTTTTTGTCGTTCTTTTTGTAATTTTTGTCTCTTTCCCTCGGTTTTTTATTGCTTTTTATTTTTGTAATTTATTGTGTTAGGAAAATGTATTTGTTTGTAAAACAGGATAGGAAAAATGAGACCAATTTTCTGTTGCTAGAAATAATGAAAATTTTGGGAACTTCGTATACTTTCATTAATATCTCGAAAACGGTTGAAAATCTTGGGAAGCGAAAGGTTACCATTTGAAAGCTTACTAAATGCTCTACAAAAAATGTTCTGACAAAAGTTTTAATTAGGCGATGTCAATCGGAGAAATAAGTGCTTAAACCATTAAAGTAATTGATTTCGTTTATTCGAACGGTTTTTTGTCTGTTTTTATTCCTATTTTTT
Source organism: Gonocerus acuteangulatus (assembly GCA_946811695.1). Taxonomy (NCBI): domain Eukaryota; kingdom Metazoa; phylum Arthropoda; class Insecta; order Hemiptera; family Coreidae; genus Gonocerus; species Gonocerus acuteangulatus. The sequence goes on along the minus strand of OX328130.1, from coordinate 35,149,231 downwards.
CATTGCTTATAGTTGGATAATGTATTTGACAATAAAATAGATTAATTAAAATAAGAAAAACAATTCGAACAGGTAGATATCGAAAAAAGCTGTGCTTCAAATTAGAATCTATTGTTGAGTAATTATATGAATCTTTGGATAATAATTCCAATAGTTAAAATTATAACTAAATTGGAAAATATGTATTTAATAGAACTCATTAAACCTTTTACAGAGAACTCTATTTTTTATTTTTATTTTATTGATCAACAGGTCTTTGCATATATTTAAAAACTCTGTTGATATAACCTCTATATCGTTTTTTGTTTTTAGGCCAATCTATAATTCCTTTGGGTTAATATGTTTTTTAAATTGAAGCTTTAAAGCCTCAACAGGAATATTTGTGTAATCACCCTTCACAGTTAATTTATTAGAATCATGAGTGACCGTTTTTGTGTTACAACTAACAATCTTTGAAAACGAAGTTTGACCATCCTTGTTATTGTTATTTTCCTTCTGTTTGGCCGAGATTTTCTATTCATGATCTAATTCTCCTTGAATTTTTTGACTAGATCAAGAACCTAATTTAAGCACTCTTAAATTCCTTAATTTAATTGAGGAAGTTTATCAAGCTTGATATAATCACATTTGGGTTAATACGGGTGGTCTATACCGAGTCCTTTGTTTGTAAACACAAAGAGCCTTCTGAGTAACGGTAAAGGGCAGTAAAAGTATACCTGGAAGCAGACCCTGCATACAGAGAATTACAATACGAGACCTCATTCTCTCTTTTTACCAGCTCCCGTGTAACACCTTAGATCTGTTTATATTGTTAGCGCGGTTCCTCCCTCCCTTCATAGGGAGGAACCCCGCTTATAAAATTGATCTCATGAAACAATCCGGAAGTGCCGACTAGAAAATTTCGCGTTTCAGAAACCCTAGAGACCGAAAATAACAGTGGTTCAAATTTGTATATATATATATATATATATATATATATATATTTGTCTGTTATTTGAAAGGTCAAGTTCGTTAACCAGCAAAATCCGCCCACTGGAAGATGGCGTTTGGGGCGAAATTCGCGCAAATAAAATCGCAACGCTTACATTTTTGAGTTCATATGCTTGTAAGTACTCGTTTTGTAGGCTTCTTGGCCTAGGAAAACGAATGAAACCGTTTTTAAGGCGATAGCTTTAACCGTTTTCGAGAAAATTGGGAACATAGTTGCTGAATAACGTTTTTGGTTTTAGTACATAAAATCATGGGATTCAGTTGAAACATTTTTTGCATGTTCAAATTTTATCAAAACTAATATCTTTCTCATGATTTTTGTCTCTTTCCCTTAGTTTTTTATTGATTTTTATTTTTGTAATTTCTTATGTTAAGAAAATGTATTTGTGTGTAAAACAGGATTGGTAAAATGAGACCAATTTTCTATTGCTAGAAATAATGAAAAGTTTTGGGAACTTCGTATAATTTCTTAATACCTCGAAAACGGTTGAAAATCTTGGGAAGCGAAAGGTTACCATTCGAAAGCTTACTAAATGCTCTACAAAAAATTTTCTGACGAAAGTTTTAATTAGGCGATGTCAATCGGAGAAATAAGTGCTTAAACCATTAAAGTAATTGATTTCGTTTATTCGAACGGTATTTTTGTCTGTTTTTATTCCTTGTTATTTCTTAATTGCTTATAGTTGGATAATGTATTTTACAATAAAACTAGGTAAGTAAAATAACAAAACAATTTATTGTTAGAAATATAGATTTCCTAGATTCCAAGACCTTGTAACTAGTGGGGCCCTTTCAAGTGTTGACCGACCCTTCCAGGTAAGATCGTAAATCAAGACCTTTCAAGACTGGTGGAACCAAAATAATAACTGCTTCTATTTTAATCTTAAGGTGATTCGCCAAAGTTGCGGAGCCTTATCAATAAATAAATATTTTAATCTTTCCAAATTAGACTAGGGATAAGAAAGGAACCGCGCTAAGATGATGCAGTTCCTGCGAGTCGGACTTTTTGGTTATCTATGGGTTCCGAAACTTGATATTTTCAAATTGGCGTTTCCAGACTGCATCATGCGGTCAACTCATATGCGAGGTTCCTTCCTATGGAGAGATGTAGGAAACGCGCTTAAACAGAGGAAATAGAAACAAAAAAAAAAGTTGAAAGGATGAATTAAAAGCTCTGACATCTCAAAATAGGATCGCGTGAGAAACGCTCTTGAAGGCAGTTTAGAAAGCTTTCAAATGGTTGCCTTAAAATGTGGATAGCTTCGTTAGGGTGAATAGTGAATAGCAAAACGGCTGAGGGTTCTACCCCCCCTCCCCCCCGCCCGAAATTTTGATTTAATCTGTAAAAATACGTCATATAATCCTTTAAAATGTCTTTTTTTTTTTTTTTTTGGTGTAATATCCTTTTAGTTGTCTAACTATTCCGAGTTCTAGGTTGTTGAAATCTTGAGATATCCTTTTTTGGGTTAAGGCCAGAGTTGAACTGTACAGTCCATCGAAGTAGAATGATAAAACCAATAGATTAACTGTACAGTCCAATGAGGCCGGGACTGTGCAGGCCAGGTCTGACGTGTCTGGACAAGAGGATATTTGCTTCACATTCATTGGGTCCACTATATCTGGACTGAGTAGTCCCTGCCTTGCAGATTCTTAACATATCGTATGTGTGCTCGACCCCGTAGTCCAACCATGCTGCCTCGGCTTTGAGATTTGAGCTGAACGTGTATGGCCACCTTAACTTCACTTCTACCCTATAGAAAACTCCCTAGCAAATATCAGAACAACAGCTGGCATTTACAACCTGAAAACAGCACATATCCGTCAACAAGCAAACACCACATCATCCATATAAAGATAATCTCTACTTGACAGGATTAAACTCTAGACGGGTCCTCAATAATAACCCATCCATAATTAGCAATCGTTCATTATCCATCGTGTTTGATCAAATGGTGAATGTGACGTAATGAACTTGAGCCCCAAAAGCAAAACTTCCCAATCATGTATGTTTATGCGGAGTTTACCTAATTAAAGGAAACGCTGAATCTTTAAATAGGCGGATTATTCGCAATTCTGCAGTCATGAGTCAAACCGACAACTAGAACACTTATAACTTCAGGTATTTGTCATTTCAATCTTTTAGTTAAGCTAATTCAGAAGAGAACATCGACCTTGTACAATAAGATTTATTAATTTAAATTTTAGCGTCCACTTATATTTGACAATGAATTTCAGGACTTGCCTGTAAGTAAACACATTGTTCTAGCAAGGATTGGGCTTTCCTTTTTTCGAAAGAAAACCAATCACCCTGAGATGGGAATCGAATTCACGACTTTAGCCCGAGTTTTCCAAACGAGATCACTCTATCAACATTGAATAAGAATCTTTTTTTTAAAGGAAATTTATAATGATTTCGAATGGATGCCTTACATTTATGAAAATTTCCCAATAGGTTTCAAAGTATTTCAGAAAATATATGAAATTCCCAAGACAAGTCAAGTTGTTTTCCACTTTTATCGAAAACGATTATTGATATGAAATTCCTCAAATCAATCTAACTCATCAACACTTTACCTGGAAGACTATAAACTCAATACTGTTACCTCTATAATGATATTTATCTGAATTTCGCCGAAAGACAATGTTCCCGTAAACTTTTTCTGAACTTTTCATGGACGTATATAAGGGGGGGGGCTGCAGTCGCCGCCGAAATCGGTAAAAATATGTCATAAAAACCTTAAAAATAAACTAAATAAGATCACTTATTTAGTTAAAATAGCGTTTTAATTGGCTAACTATTCCAAGTTCTAGATTGTTAGTATTCCATATCCCTCAAATGCTCTCATCCCCCCCCCCTTCGAAATTATTTCCTTTATACGCCCTGGAACTCGTCCATTTATTTGAAAGTATTTTTGTACCAAATTTCATCATATATTCATATGATTCATATTCATATGGGCGTATATAAGGGGGGCTGCAGCCCCCCCCCCCCCCGAAATTTTGATTTGATGGTAAAAACTTGTAAAACCCTTAAAAATAAATTAAATAAGATCACTTAGTTCATAAAAAATATTTTATTTTACGTGTAAAAGCGTTTTATTTACCTAAAACTATTCCAAGCTCTAAATTTTTATTATTACATACCCCGGAAATGGTCTCAGCCCCCCCCCCCGAAACTTTCCCAGCCCCTCCCGAAATTATTTTCTATATACGCCCATGATATATGCATTATTAGTTTTACGCCAGACTCCAGAGCGAGTAAATGGCGACGAGAGGACTTCTTAGCAAGATCGGACAGAAAACGTTTTTATACAAAGTTAACATTTAATGTATGTATAATTATTTTAATGTATTTAGGGAAGCATTCCATAGCTTTTATATTCTAAAAACAATTGTTTGGTTTGGATGTACAAAAAAATAATGTTTTGTAGAAGTGCCTCTGGAGATTTGTAAAAACATGTCGGCCTTCTGCAAGAATAAATCATATATATATATATATATATATATATATATATATATATATATACATATATATATATTAAAAGAAAAACAAATAAGTAAAACTAATATTAATCTGACCAATGAGCAATCGAATTTCTATCATTATTTATATTGCATTCTTTTTGTTGGTTTGTGTTTTACAAGAACATACATTTTTGTGTCTGGATGTCTCTATCCTTTATCTTTTGGCTATACTATATATGCAGGAGGCGAGGTTAGCTCGGTGGTAGTAGAGCACCGGGCTTATATGCTGGAGGACCTGAGTTCAAATCCCGAGATGGCACTAAAGATTTTTATCTCCTAGAGTCTTCGTTCATGGGTTGGCTTTGGCCTCCCTGACCGTCCCTAGGCCAACCCAGCCTTTAATTAATATATTAATGGTTACCTTGGGGCTAATGACCCTAGCAGTCAAACCAGTAAAACCCTCCCTAGGAAGGACCCCAATAGGTAGTTGAAAAGCTATATCTTGGAAATCCATATCTCTAACATTTTATATATATATATATATATATATATATATATATATATATATATATATATATATCTTTATTCGAAGCTTACATAATACATCCAGTATTTTTTATAATTATTTTGTTCTTGATTACATGTCTTGAAAGACCGATAGGGAAAAAGGCCCATTGGCCAAAACCTATTGTCTTGAACTTTTAAAACAAGTTACATTTACTTTTAAAGTAGCTATTTACAATCTCTCTAACATTAAATTGTTTTTCTTAACCTGATTTATTATCAAATACATTATCCAACTATAAGCAATTAAAAAATAACAAGGAATAAAAACAGACAAAAAGAACAGTTCGAATAAGCGAAATCAATTACTTTAAAGTTTTAAGCACTTATTTCTCCGATTGACATCGCCTAATCAAAACTTTCATCAGAACTTTTTTTGTAGAGCATTTAGTAAGCTTTTTAATGGTATTCTTCCGTTTACCAAGATTCTCAACCTTTTTCGAGATATTAAGGAAAGTATACAAAGTTACCAAAACTTTTAATGCCTGTTGATAAAATATTTTATTCTAACCCTTCCTTAAATCCAAACGTAACCAAAATTTCAACATATTAGTTTTAACGAAAGTAGAACATGCAGAAAATGTTTCAACTGAATCCCATGATTCTAAGTACCCAAACCAAAAACGGTATTCAAAAACTATTTTTCCAATTTTCTCGAAAACAGTTAAAGCTATCGCCTTGAAAATGGTTTCATTCGTTTTCCTTTGCCAAGAAGCCTATAAAACGAGTACTTACAAGCATATGAACTAAAAAACGTAAGCGTTCCGATTTTTTTGCGCGAATTTCTTCCAGTGGGCGAACTTGACCTTTCAAATTGGACGACGGATTTTTGTACCAAATTTCATCAAAATCGGACCATTAGGGAAGCCAGAAATGAGCGAACAGACAAATCTATATATACAAATTTGAGCCACCGTCATTTTTGGTCTCTAGGGGTTCTGAAACGCAAAATTTTCTAGTCGGCACTTCCGGATTGTTTCATGAGATCAACCTTATAAGCGGGGATCCTCCCTATGAAGGGAGGATGGAACCGCGCTAAAAGGGAAAATCAGGCAGACGGAGCTTTGTACTGACCACACAATCTCCCTAGTGTGCCGTATGGTCATGAATCAGATACATGCATAGTTTCTACCCCTCTGGGCCCTCGTGGCCTGTTACGGGACTGATTTTTTTTTTTTTTTTTTTTATACTTATAATATTACCCCTTTAGAAACTCAGTTGGTTAGGGATATTGCTATTTAGAATACCACTGACACATTCCTGAATTTTAAATAAATTCAGATTCAGGAAACTTAAGTTCCTGCATTAATTCTGATAGTTGTTAGACCCCAATAATCCTTTTCATTCACGAATGTCACCCAAAACTTGACTAATTGTATGCCGTTCAGCATGATATTGAATTGCAGGATGATATTTTACATCAGTTTACTGCTCATCGTCGGAACTGTCTCTCCGACACCCTGGAATGATCTGGACTGGTACCTACAATCTGAAGAGGATACTCCAACTTGTGATTGCGGTTGGGTTAACAGGGGGCCCAGGGTAAGAAGTCTGTATATTTTGTTTATTAATTATGCTCATTGTTTCTTTTTCAATGATTTTTTATTTGCAAGTTTTGAAGTCCTTTAACTGCAGTTTTACTCAAAAATATATTTTATCTACTATATATTTGTCAAATACCACTCACTCACTGACCTATCATCGCTAAGCCAAACCACTTGACAGAAAAATTTGAAATTTTGGATGGACACTCCCGTTAGAATGTAGACACTCGCTAAGATTTATATATATATATATATATATATATATATATATATATATATATATATATATTCAAATTTTTAAGTATTTTTTGAGGTATTTGAATTTTTAGTTGGTTTTAAAGAGAGCAGGCACATCTAGGCAGCACACGTTGCTTGGACAATATCATGTTAGCTGTTACTGTACTGTATCTATTTCATAATATTATTTCTATTTGCTGTTTATTTCAACTATGATGGCAGATGTTGAATTACTAGAAATAAACTGTGATTTTGTCCCTCATAGAGTTTACGCTATACCTGGTGATGATCCATCCGAGGTAATAATATCCCGAACCCATGCAAAGCCTCCTCACCTGGAATGCTTCATCAGCATCCCCAGTCAGAACACTTCTTGGTAATGCTAGCAAATATAATGGGTGTTTCCAAATGACATCTTCGAAACATATATCTTTAAATTTCAACCTCCATTTATTATTGACAACGAAATTTAACCTGTACTGGTCAAATTCCTGTTACCGGTATCCTATAGATAACGGGTTATCTGTTTCTTGAAACTGATCCGGAGCGCCCCAGTGTCTAGAAACATTATACTTTGATTACTTATCAATTGATGAATAACATATACCTAGTATGGCAGGAACTTATATATTATTAACAGCACAAAATTATGTAGTAGCATTAATTTTGAAGATACATTATTTAATGCAATAAAATAACTACTTATCTGCTGTGACAAAGCACGGGTAGTCAGCTAGTTTCATATCATTTTTCCTAAGAATATGTGTCTTTATTTTCAGCAAGTTTACAGCTCCTCTGATTTTTTAAAATAGGCAAAAGGTAAAATTATATAACAAATTTTTATTAAATTTGCCAAACCTGTCTCAAATCCTTTTTGATGCTATTTCCAACACACATAACAAATTCTCCCACTTAGTATTTGAGTACCTTAATAACACATACAGGAACTTAGACCACATTTGATGACATTTTTTATAAGTCTCACTCGATTTCAGACTCGTATAGTAGATGGGAAGGAGACAGGGATGAATGAATATCCATCAGTCGTATCTTTGCGACAAGCTTCAACTGCAGAACAGTTTTGCGGAGGGACAATTTTAACGCAATGGCATGTACTTACTGCAGCTCATTGCACTGATGGGAAAACCCCGGAAAGCATTATTGTCACTGTTGGTGCTCATAATTTGAAAAGTGAGTTTTTGTCAATAAGATATTGCTTGAATTATTCCTGAATCAATTTTAATAATTATAATATGGAATATAACGTCAATTACTATTAGATACAAATTTTAGGACGGGTTATCTATAGGTTACCACCCTTTTCTAGCCAGGATAGGGTTGATGCCTTTTCATTTTTCTAAAGAAAAGCCACCGCACCATAGTGGGAATTGAACCCATGACCCTTGGCACGGAGTGTTAAGTTCTCAAGCCTTAATACTCAAGGCCACCGAGCCTCCACATGTTCATATTATTACTGTTATAGTTATAAACTTACATAAAAACGTATTTATTTTAAAACAATATAAACAAAGAGTGAATTTTTGCTTATACACTAATAACGTAATACGTTAACTGTTAAAAATATTATAATTGAGACCATATGTTTTTATTGAAAAATGAATTTGCGTTAAAGTAAAAAAGTCCTGAAAAGTGTTGTTTTGTGGACTCTTTCAGGCAATTTTTTAATTTTTTCTCTCCGTAAGAACCATCCTCGTACTTCAAGGAATATTATAAAAAAAGAATTAGCGAAATCAGTTCAGCTGCTCTTGAGATTTGTGCTTAGCAACACATTTAGCGATTCATTTTTATATAATAGATTACATTATTTTTAAATATTTATTATTCGTAAATAATAAATAAATGTTTCTCTTGTAATTTCTACACAAAATGATATAATTTGAAACCAATAATATCCATTTTTTTGCCTGTGTATATATATAATTAACAAACATAGTGGGAATTGAAGCCACAGCCCTTGGCATGGAGTGTTAAGTGCTCACGCCTAAACACTCACGGCTGCCGGGCCTCCAATTATGATTGTTATTATGAGGTTTGATGAAATGAAATGACTTACAGAGTATTGCGACTTTGATGAGCAATACAAAAGTGTTTACATAAAAAATATACAACATTAAAAAAATATATAAGTCCATAACTGCTGAGTTCATTTAATGAAATATTCTTTTTATAAATCCCAATTTCTATCAAAACCAAAATTCATATATATATTAGTTTTGTTTAATAAAAAACACGTTAAAAATAAATAAATAAAATAAGCTAAGGTATTATTTTCGAGTGCAAGCAATAAAACATATCTATACTTTTCCCCACCTTTCCCAGTTCACACTGTCAACAGTTCAAGATTTTAACATGAAAGTGGTTTCATTCAATTCATCACAACAAAATATTATGAGGTATTTTGAAATAAGCCTATTAAAGCAAAACCAACAAAAATCAATTTTGTGCGAATTTCTCCAGAAAAATATTCCAGTTGGAGGATTCTGTTTGCCTTTCGTATTTTTGTGCTAAATTACTTCAATATAAATACACTTTTCTAGATTATAGAAAGCAAATAGACAAATATATATGTATATTTGCACAAATACTGGTTTTTTTTTGGGGTTTTTTTTACCTGTGTGTTACGAGATATTTTTGTCAGTACTTATGGATTATCAGTCAAGCTAAGCCAGGATTCCAGGAAATAAGCTAAGTGTTTACTAAATATAATTTTCATTTATCATCATTGTTTTTATCTGCGATACCAGAATCCTTAAAACGAATAAATAATCTAGTACAGATTTGTGATTTTTTATAAATTGAGGATCCCCAAAAAAATTAGCTGATACAATATTGTATCATATATATATTGTATTGATAATAACAATACTGGAGGCTCGATAAATTTGAGTGCTAAAGCGAGAGCACTCTGTGCCTAGGGTTTTGGATTCGATTGCAACTAGTTTTGGTGGCTTTTCTTTCAAAAATAGAAAAGGTGTCACATATATCCTGAGTAACATGTAGATAACCCGTACCAAAACCACTAGCATTAAAATTGAATAATCAAAATATATTTATGCCCTCAGGTTTAGAGCTTAACAGTGCTCATCACACCTTATCAGCAATAGCACAACATAGAAGCTACGATAGCAGAACTGTAGCGAATGATATAGCAATCTTGGTAGTAGTACAGCCATTTGTATTCAGCAGAGTAGTCGGCCCAGCATGTCTTCCTCGAGGAAGAATGAACTTGGTAGGTCAAGAAGTCAAGGGACTTGGTAAGTAGAGAAATATTTGTAAAACTAATGTTTCATAATATTTTTAGAAATTAGGATTCAATTTAAACATTCTTGGCATATTGATATACCAATTGACTGGCATACAGCAATAAGGAGGCAGCTCCATTTTTGGGGCTTTTCAGGTTAAAACATTATCATGAATTTAAAAATTATTTCTATCTTCTGATACAATAAGAAAGCAGCTCTGGTCTTCACTAGTGGAATCAGAGTCCTGTGTGAGGTACACTATTGACTTTCTGTTAGCGTACAGCCAAATTCTGCTCTCAAAAACTGATAAATACAATGCCTTAATGAGCCTTGCACTCAAACAAGTCGCACAAAAGCTACACTGAAGATGATGATTTGACAGAAACATAATGAGTAGGCAACTGAATTTTTCATTAATTGATTTTTATTTTATATTGTTTGATTGTATTGTCATACGAGCTTCCTAATTAAAAATGTGATTAAAATAATATTTTATTCCTTTTAGTTGAACAATTCTTAAATTTTGGGTTTTTTATATAAAATGGCACAATGACACAGTTCAAAAACATTAAACCTGATACCTCCACTCTAAAGAAGGAAGGATAGGGTTCTTATGGACTTACTTTAATAAGTAGGTGGATATGTTATGATAAGAAAAAGAAAATGGAAAAAAATATCAAGACTACATTTTAAAACTGTTTTTTCAATTTGCCAAAAATGTGGAAGGAGTTGCCTCCTTATTGCTGCACACCCTTCAATTCCTGATTTAATGGTTGCTCTAGGTGTTCAATCTCTTGAGCACAGAAGAGCTAATTTTATTGTTATGTAAATTAACAAATAATAGAGCTGATGCATCATATATTATCATTGATACCAAACTTTTCACATTTAAAATTCTTCAAGAGAAGTGAACTGAATTAAATTTCTTTTAGGTTGGGGGCACACTCAAGACAATGGGATTTTATCAGACGTTCTGCGAGAAGTAGATCTCCGAGTTATTTCTATAGAAGAATGTAAATACTTATGGAGACTAGCAGGGCAGCCAATATTTGCCCTGCCACAGGACGGAACTAATATGTGTACAAATCATCATACAAAGGACACTTGTCAAGTATGTAACACATCATAATAAAAAAAAAATATGAATATAAAAATAATAATATGTAAAAACAAAGGAATAGTTAGGTTCAAGCTAATAAAAACTACCATATTTTTGAAAAAATGTAAAATTTGACGTTTTGGCAGCCTTCTTCACCGGGAAATTCCAAGGAGTTGAGACCATTTGCCTCATGGCTTTGAATAATTTTGGGGGTAAACTCCTGCCAGTTACATCATGAAAAAATATTAATAAGTAGTGAAACAGAATTTATTTATTTAACAGGTATTTTTTGTTTCAGGGAGACTCAGGTGGCCCAAAATTGTGGCTGAATCCGAGTAATTATAGATACACACTAGTTGGCCTTATCTCATATGGCAGGGACTGTGGTGGCCCTCTTCCTGGAGTCAATACTGATGTAGGAGCATTCATTGACTGGATCAATGCCGTTATTCAAGGTGCGTAAGGATTTTTTAAAAACGTTTCTAGTGATTAAATTTCTTAGATTAGAACATAAATGGTTATAGTTAGATTTGAGCTACCATATAATACACCATAATGAAAATATACACCATCCACTTTATTATACAGTTTTTTTACAATGGTTTTGTAATTTTAAATCTTAGAACTCTGAGCCTTATTAATGTAAGGTCTTATTGTGTTGTCCATAACATTGTCTGGCTTTAGATAACTATGCTATGTCATAGTTCTATCAGAAGGTTTGGCTCCTTTGTATGAATTAATTTATATTATGAGATGTGCAGCTTAATTGGCAAAATATCTAAGCATAAAACTAGAAGATCTGGGTTAAACCCCTCGCCTAGCGAGTTAATTTGTCTAAGAAATAAAGATTTAAAAATCAAGCCACTGATAGTGTATAACGTCATTTGTGTCATATAGTGGTTTAATAAATGCATATATATTTCATGTAATATATATTTCACTTGTGTATCCTAATAAAATGCTGGTATAGCACTTGCCTTGTAAACTGACTTCCATTATCCGGGACTTGATTACAGAAATCCAGACTCACTAATTGCATTATGGGTAACTGAAAAGAGTGAAATCGTACACCCTTTGAAAATGACACACAAAGCTATATCCTAGTATGATGATCGGTTGAGATGATGAGGGAATTAGAATGTTAGAATTGGTCACAAAAAACCTCCAGTAGATATATTTTATTGGCAAAGTATTTTCAAGGTCACCTCAAGTATTTTCTGGTCAGATCTGCTCAGGAAATCTTCCAATACTCCGGAGAAACTCGATAGCAAACCTGGCTGAGCTGTAGGAGGACACCGAGGATGGTGTGGTAACCTTGAAAGTACTTTGCCAACGTTTATACAGTGGAGGTGTTTTGTGAGCACTTGATTCATCCCACTTCAGTACGATAAACCTTCACCAGCCAATCATTCCCAATTGTACGATATCTATTAACCCTTTTGAGATGGCAAGGGACTGCTCCCATCTCTTCTCCTAATATGCTCTTCTAATTTCTTTCTTTAAAAAGTTGTCCACCACCATTCTCTTATCCAGACAACACCTGGCTAAACAACTTTTCTTTTCTTTTTTTCTTTTTTCTCTTTGCAATTTGAAATTCCTTTAAAAATATATATATATATATATATATATATATTATGAAGTCAAATATCTCGGTGATGAACACATCAACAGGTAAAACACAAATTTGGCTCCTCAGAGGGACCTGAACTATGCAAAGGGAAACTCACATTCAATAAGCTCAAACTGCATTTTTATGAACTCTAGCAAAAACAAGAGTGACTGGAACGAACAAAAATTACCGTTAGGTATCACAAAAAGCTGTCACAACGGTGGCTTTCAGTCCTGAAGGAAACAAATGGCCTTAGCATAAAAGTGGCCATCAGTGTCAAAAGAGTCTGAAAAAAAAAAAAAATTATTTTGCTGGACATTTATCGAAGGAGAGGTGAGGGGACAATGTTTACTTCATCTGAACTATCTTAAATTTCTTATTCTATACAAATGCCAAGGCAGTGGATAATCATGGAATAATAAGAAAATAATGAGCAGGAGATTAGAACTGGAGGCTTGCCTCGAGGCACTTGAGATGGCTTGAATCTATCCTAAGTGTAGTTTCATCGCTAGTATCAGTAATAGAATAATTGAACAATGGTTCTCACTCTTCCTAATGCCTAGGAATCTTTTCCCCCCACCAATGCACCAGTATATTGTCATAGAAATTGTCTAAAACTATAAACAAATAAAATTCTAAGAACTGGTATAACTTTTGATTTGAGATTATTTTAAACTATTCTGAGACTTTCTGTATAGTGTTTTTTCATTTGTAATGTTTATTTTTCAGCAACAAAACCAGGAGTAAGTGCTTGTTCACCTGCTTAGAACAAGGGCTTTTGAAGATAGTGCTTGTTTGCCAGCTTAAAAGAAGGGCTTTTTAAGACTCTTGTACAAAAATATATAAAATAAATTCAAATACAGAAAAAATGGTGTCTTTTAAATTCATTAATTCTTTCCCAATTCCTTTTTCCTTTTTTTTATTTATTATTAACTAGCTGTTCCCCGGCGTGCCATGCTACACCCACTTTCTGCCTATGACTCTCCCCCTATCAAGGTACCCAGTTACGTCAAAATCGGTGAAACGGTGTGAATCAAGTAATTCATAAAACAGACAGCAGAGGCCAGCACCACAGCAATTCATAAAACAGCCGACAGAGGCCAGCACCACAGCCTGCGAGTAGATAGCTCTTATCAAAGAAAGGCCAGCTCTCCTTAGTTAGACAGTGACTGTTGATATAAAATTGATTCTGAGTCAGTCGCCTCCGTCACGAAACTCATAATAAATTAAATAAATAAAATTGAAATAAACTGCATTATAGGATTATATAATGATGTAAAGTCATCAATGAGTTCGAGTTATTCTAATTATCAACAACATCAACAAATAAATTTGAGACATTATTTAAAATGGGTGTCGATTCAAAATGGCCGTCAGAATCTGAATGGTTCATTGTAGCCAACTTTTCATCAACAAAACTTTTGACCTTTTGACCAAATTTTGAAATTTGACTATTTTCACCTAGCCTAGGAGATTTTCGGTATCAAGACCTACGTGTGTCCCAAGTTTGGTCAAAATTGGTCAAACGGTGTGGATTTGTATAAGGAACAAACAGATGGACAAACAGACAGGTGATTTATATATATAGGGGAAGGTGTTGTCCTCTGACCGTCTTGTACCTTTGACCACCGAGGCTGTCGTGGCACGTAGCAACATTTTATAAATTTTGGTGTAATTAGTGTTTAGCTCCTTCAGTAGAGGGCTTGTATAACCTACTTTGGATTATTCAAGTCAAACAGGATTCTTGCAAAAAATACTTATCCATTTCTATAATAAAAATGTAAGCTATTTATAGATGACGTTTTGCCTCGTAATATTTTTTGTATTAAGTATTTTTAGATGGAAATCATTTGACAAAGTAGCTATTACAATAAGAAACATGGTGCAGCTTCTGAAATTGATTTATCTTAATCCTAACATTTTTAGCATCCTTTATAATTTGCACTACCAGGGTGTTGTACCTCTGACCATGACTAGGTGATGTACCTTTGACCAGGTCAAAGGTACAACACACCTGAGTGATTTTTACAAAATTCATTTTTTTTTGTTCTTCTGCTACAATTTTTTTTAAATTAATATTGGTTGCTTCAATTGTTCAAAGAATTTAAAAAATAATAAATTAAATAAGTTCAAGCTGGCTTTATTAATCCTCAGTGTAGCAGTTCAAACCTATTGCCCCTTATCGGTCCACTTGAAGTTGTAAGACCTCATCGAAAAGTGCAGACTAGGAAAATGTCAAATAGAGGCCGGCCTACAGGGAAACCTCGTATCATGACAGATGTTCCTTAAAAGCTAATTATTGAAAGTGAAAAAAACGAAACAAAAGCACCACTCTAAACGCAAGGGACCATATACAAATAAATCCCTTCCTAAAAAAGTTGTAAATAAAAAGAAAATTATTCTAATAACAGTAGAGATTCTGATACTGACCCCGAAATTTCTTCAGGAGTAAGTGACGTTGATCTGTCTGATAAATGTCATGAATTAAGTCAATGAACCAGCAAGAATTTGAAAAAAGGAAATTTTATACTTGTTAAAAATAAAAGTAAAAAGACTATTACATATTTAGTCGCAGAGATCTGTAGTATTAAATGTCTAATGTTTAGGATCCAATATTTGAAAAAACAAACTTTAAGTTACAAGTTTATGAGAGAAGATGAAAATTTGTATGATATTGATGTTGAAGACATTGCGGCTTAACTTCCATACCCTATAGTCCGTCGGCCCGTGTACATTTCATGCAACGATTTTTAAGATTCTTCATTTTTTCACTATTGATTGTACAAGTCTTAACTAGAACAGTGCCACTTGTCAGCTGGCTAGGTAGCGGTGGGTTTGGCTGCGGGGGCGTTGCAAACTTCGGAAAAATATGAAAATGTGAAACGATTTTAAGATTCATGAAATTTTTTGGAGAAACACCTTTCATTAAACAATAATCATTGGCACATGTCAGCTGGCCGGCCAGCGGTGGACTGCTTGTCAGCTTGGGGTCTAAACTTGGCAAAAATACGAAATTCTGAAACGATTTTAAGATTGCTGAAATTTTGGTGGTTACTAGTATTTGTAGTGAGATTAACGAAAAACATTGTCAGCTGCTCATATCTTGGTGGAAAACTTGTCAGCTGGGGGGGTATAAGCGCTGAGCGTAGGGCGCGCGCTCCGCTTTATACCGCCAGCTGACAACTTTTCCACCCACATATAAGCAGCTGACAATTTGTTATCAACGTTAAAATATATTATGTATTTGCATTAAGGTAAGATGAAAAAATATATAATTTATTTGTATAAAATACATAGCACATAAAAAATTTTCGTTTGTGAATGCGTGAAAATCAGGCAACGCTTGGCACAGTGTTTCGCCTAGTGTTAAAAATAACTTATTATTATCTAAATAGTTTGGTTTGTTCACGTTCCCATATTCATCCAAATTTTAACATCTAATGGCAAACAATTACCTCCAGTAGTTGAAATCATTGTTCGAGATCAGTAATTCACTGAAGATATTAAAATTATTCATTTTCTTTGCTTTATTAATGTTTCATCATTTTTTCAACACCAATAATTAGTATTTTCACATGAGAGACAGCAGAATGACCTCACAAACACTACAAATATCGAAAGTAATGATTCTGAAGGTGAAGAGTCAGACTTTCTTTTTATTAAAAAGTTTTATTAGGTAACTATTATTATTATAAATAAATTATATAATAATTTTTACAGTATTTTATACAAATAAATAATATATTTTTTCATCATACCTTAATACAAATCTATACAAATAATACAATTCTAACGGATCGCTGTCTGTATCTGGAAGATGGGGAAAAATACTATTGGGGACCTTTACCCATGCAATAGTACCCAAAACAATGATTTTCAAAAACATTTTTCCCGGCTTGTCTGTTTATCTGTGCGCGCTAATCTCAGAAACGGCTTATCCGATTTAGTTGCAGTATTCACTAATATATTGTGGTACGTTTCACTTAATATTTAGTGTTTGTTCCATGCGAATCGGTACATAAATAACAAAGTTATGCCAATGTAAAAAATCACGTCCAACATTTCATGAACTATCGTTAATTCGATACACACCAGAGGATTTTTTTTTCACGAAACTTTGTATATAGTATTCTCTTAGCAAATGATTTAACGAGTTCTTTAACCAGAAAAATTGGTTCATCTGGAGGAGGGGTTTACTCCGGATCCAAAGTCGTTCGGACGAAACTCCGTTTGTGGAAATATTAATAGAAAAATATGTTGTAAAAATAAAGTAAATCGGTTTATTAGGAGGGGGGTTTATTCTGGATCCGATTTACCAACTTACCACTACTAGCCGTAATCTATCCTCACATATAATAAAATTCTAACGGATCGCTGTTTGTACATGCAAGATATATGAGTAAAAATACTATTGGGGGCCTTTATCAACGCAATTGTACCCAAAACAATGGTTTATAGAATTGTTGTCTGTTTGTCTGTATGTCTGCTGTGTCAGACACTCTATACACACTACATTTAAACAATCCTTAAGAGGTATAGAGCTTCTTTTAGCAATCCTAGCAGCCTGTATGGTTGATCCCCGATGGCTATAACCTCTAATATCGAGTAGGTATAAATCTACTGTGAAGTAGATAGAAAAAAAATACCTATACGACGATGTTTAAAATCTAAAATAAACAAACAAGAACCTTCAAGTTTAACTCCTCTGGATTACGGATGGGATATTGAAGATAATATATAAACCTGTAAATGGTTTGACGGCGAACAATTCTGTCGAGTAGTTGATATGATTGTTCGAGATCAGCAATTCACTGAAGATATTAAAACTATTTATTTTCTATGCTTTATTAACGTTTAATTATTTTATCAATAACAATAATTAGTATTTTCAGCTGAAAGACACCAAGAAGAGGATGACCGCACAATTACTGCGGGGGGGGGGGGGTTGATGATTCTGAAGGTGCAGAGTCAGAATCAGAAAACGATTGACTTTCTTTTTATTATTATATTATTAAGTGTCTTTAGTATACTATTATTATTATTATGATTAATTGTATAATACTTTTTTATTACCAATACAGTATTTTATACAAATAATTGACATATTTTTTCATCTTACCTTAATGTAAATACATAATATATTTTAACGTTGATAATAAAAATATTCATTTACAATCAATATATTCAGAAGTTGTAATCAATATAAGCATGCTTTCGCTATTAAATAGTCAAAAACTATATTAAGATTCCTGAAATTTTGTTAGTAGGTAGTATTCGTAATAAGATTGACGAAACAAATTGTCAGCTGCTTATATGTGGGTGGAAAAGTTGTCAGCTGGCGGTATAAAGCAGAGCGCGCGCCATACGCTCAGCGCTTATACCCCCCCAGCTGACAAGTTTTCCACCAAGATATGAGCAGCTGACAATGTGCAACGCCCCCGCAGCCAAACCCACCGCTACCTAGCCAGCTGACAAGTGGCACTTTTCTAGTTAAGACTAGTACAATCAATAGTGAAAAAATGAAGAATCTTAAAAATCGTTGCATAAAATGTCACGGGCCGACGGACTACTACTATTGCTGGAGGACCTGCTTGACAGTAAAAACGTTTATCGATTTGACTGAATTTTTCAGCATATTAAGCATAACATAATATGAATTATAGCTTTTTATTATGCTTACATCCATGTCCAGTATTTATTAAACTTACAATTAATTATAATATTACTCAATACAATTTTTTTTCTGCACTGCTGTGTTGTTTTTAGGTGGTCAGAGGTACAACACCCCGTCGTCAAAGGTACAACTACATGTTGTACCTTTGACCACTGTACGATTATTTTTTTAAAAATTAATAAAAAATATTAAATGTCAAGTTAGAACCTTGAAAAAATTAAATATGATAAACAATAGAATACTAATTAAAACAAAAAAAAAATTACCATTAATATTCCAGCTAAAAAAAATTCAATTGTGCAAAGTGGTCAAAGGTACAACACCTTCCCCTATATATAGATGTCCAACATGGGCTGTTTAATGTAAATAAAAATAAAAATTCCATAATCATAATTACGACTGGCAGTCTTAATTGGGTGGCGACCGGACCACACATGGGGATTAAATAGCCCTTTAGGCCACAAAATATTTAGGGCAAGCAAAAAATGAAGTAGTACAAAAGAAAAAGGAGTACTATTTTTTTACCTATGCCACATATATACAATTTAGTAAAAAAAATCTTATTTTATTTCCTAAACGATGGAGGGCCTTAAACCTTTTTGTGTAGGTAACGCTTATACCTTAGTAGTAAGCTGACGCAAAAATGTTGTACATGACAACCTGGAAATTGGCGATTTGTTTATTTTTTGGAGGAATCATTTGGACTACAGCTCAAGATGAATTCAGCTCTATCGGCGTCTTGTGCATCGGTTTGATTAATGCATGCCTCGCGCAAAGAATTATGTAAGCTTCTTCGGGCACCACAGACCCTTTACTTCAAACGAGTTAAATTTACAGAAGAATAAGATGGTTAGAGCATTCCAGCACCATTTTGGAAATATTTTGATTTGTTAATCTTTTTGTACATCTTCCTTATTTTTCTAGAAAAACTTTTTTTCTTTTTTTTTTTTACAAGGTAATTATCAGCTTTCATTAGTCTAATTTTAAATTTTCTTTTCCTTTGTCTCACAAGAAAAATGTCATTTAAATTGTTAGCTCTCTCTTTATCTTTTGTAATGTCATAATTATACCAATATGTAAAATTGCAATGCCAGAGGTCATAAATCTTTGACCTCATAAGAAGGAATTCCTACCCTTCAGAGCGGAGGAAATCAACCCCCCCTCCTCTCCCACAAGATTCCAGAGAATCCTGAAAATAATCAATCCTTGGTATAATTAGGAAGGAAGATAACCAAATATAAATATTGCTGCTAGGATTGGATCTGAAAACACCTCCGTAAGATAAAGCACAAAACATGACTGGCAATGTAATACAGTTGTACAGATCATTCTTTTGATCCTTTCATAAAACAACACAGAATAAATAAATACGAGCAATTAATGAGAATTTATTTGTTAATACTGAGGATAGAGAGGAAAATGCATGTCTATTTAAAAATCTCTAATTATAATTGTTTGTATATACTCAGCTGGTAGAGTGACCGCTGTATAAATATTGGCTCGAAGCTATGCATATGGGCCATATTCCTCTTCGATCACCTGCTGCAGAGGTTCGCGTCCAGGTAAGAAATATATTTCAATAAATATTTCCAAGATGACCTAATCAAGAGAAGACACTAATTGTCCAGCTCTGTCACAAGGAACATGATCACTTTATGGATATGCATTCAAAGTAACTTTTGTTTTAGTTGTTGTTGAAATATATATATATATTTCAAGGACTGTAAGAGCTACCAAACTATTCTAAAACTCCTTAAAATTATTTTGGGACATCTCCCCTTATACTAAGAAATATTTTCCTTATTCCAGGATGTTGAGATATGAACTCTATTCGTTCTGAAACTATTGTTAAAATTAGTCCCAGTTCTTCATAATTCCATCTTCATTTCATTTACAAAATCTTCAAGCAAATCAGTAAGTAGAAAATTAATGGAATAATTTCAGGATGGCATTTACCCTGAGCTGGTGTTTGGTTCTTGGATGTGCGTCGGCAATCGTTGCTTTCGATTTCTTTGACGAAGAACAAACAGCAGCAGAGACTTGTGATTGCGGCTGGTCGAATAAGGTAACAACTTCAATAGACTGTTCAGATAGAGGGAAAAGTTTTATTTCTCAAAAGCGAAATTTTTAGGGAAATGTTCCCAACGGTTCCGCCATATGCAAATTCCCATTTCAAGCAGCAACACAATACTTGTCAGCCTTCTGCTCAAATTTGGAACATAAATATGCTTTTGGTCCACCCGACAAACCTATGTAATGTACTGTATAACAAATAGTCTTATTTTTTGTAAATGGCCACCGCGTATACGCGAACGCTAGCGGACAAGTTTATGTGACACTTTTTTGTAATGCTTAAGTCCACCCGACAAACCTATGTAATGTACTCTATAGCATACAGTCTTCTTTTTCTTAAATGGCCACGCCACTGCGCATGCGCGAACACCAGCGGACTCTTTTTTGTAACAAATATAGTCTTCTTTTTCCTACTTGGCCATTGAGCATGCGCGAACGCCAGCGGATACTTTTTTGTGACACAACAGTGTTCTTTTTCATACTTGGCCACTGCGCATGCGCGAACGCCACTGCATATGTGCTAACGCCACTGCGCATGCGCGAATGCTACTCCGCATGCGTGAAAGCCACAGCGCATGCGCGAAGGCCATTGCATATGTGCGAACGCCACAACCCACGCGCGAACGCCAGCGGACACTTTTTTGTAACGTTTTTTTTTCAGTTTAGTCACCGCTAAAGCATATTTATGCTAAAATAAAGGGGTTGAACCAAGTAACCTCCTATGTAGATAGCGGCTCGGCTTTTGGTCTCCTGAGTCCTGAAGAAGCCAGAGAGTCGACTGTCCCTAGCTCTTCGCACATGAATACATGGGCGTATATAAGGGGGGGGCTGCAGCCTCTCCCCCTCCATAAAATTTTGATTTGATGGTTAAAATGTGTCATAAAAATAAATTAAATAAGACCACTTATTTCATAAAAACTATTTTATTTGCGTGTAATACCGCTTTAGTTGGCTAAAACTTTTCCAAGTCCAAAATAGACAGAATTCCATACCCCGGAAATGCTAACAGCCTCCCCCCGAAATTATTCCCTGTATAAGCCCATGCATGAATACTTTCGTACTCTCCAGGACTGATACTCGGGTTATCCACAGATTAATGCTCATTTTTAGTCTGGTGACTAATGCGAGGCTACAAAGCTAGACAAGTATAGTGTTCTATTTTGGCATGGCTAGGGTACAACACCATTACGTCTGTATGACACCATTGTATATATGTAAATGCCTAATCGAGTGAGAACTCGCCCATATTAATCATTTCTAGTAAACTAATTGTTAATAATATGTATGACAGATTGTTAGATAGTAGAATAAGCCATTTTAAGTTAGCTGTAGTTTCTGACAATAAATTAAATTTAGCTCTTTTTATGTAGAACTTATTCACCCATAAGGACTAATCACAACAAGTGTAAGCATATTCTTTCAAGAGTTATTTCCTGTGCTTCTTATTACAGGCCCGTGTTGTTGACGGTAAAGAAACAGGAGCCAATGAATATCCGCCATTGGTAGCCCTCCAGTTGGCTAAGAACAACGAGCAATTTTGTGGAGGAACCATTCTGACACCTTGGCACATTGTCACCGCTGCCC
Source organism: Gonocerus acuteangulatus (assembly GCA_946811695.1). Classification (NCBI taxonomy): domain Eukaryota; kingdom Metazoa; phylum Arthropoda; class Insecta; order Hemiptera; family Coreidae; genus Gonocerus; species Gonocerus acuteangulatus. The sequence continues at coordinate 35,127,129 of OX328130.1, read as the reverse complement.
ACTGTACCGACGGGAAGTCTCCACAAGACATTATAGCAACAATTGGGGCACACGATTTGAAAAGTAGGTTTCAATGTGTTTCTAAAAGGGGTTTTTCTTTCTCTAAATTCCATTTGTAATTATTGGGTAAAGAAATCAAAGTTGTGCTCAGCATAAGTTTACTAGTTTCTCGACGGGTTTACTATGAACTAGATAATCCAAACGAACACAACATTTCAGGAAAACCATATACGATTTTTTTTTTTCAATTTATGTGACGATTCTACCGGCAAAGGCTAACTTAAAATTAATAAAGAACTTCGTTTTCATGTTTTCTGTCAATTTGCTTTGATAAACTAATTTTATAGCTAAACCAACTTTAATACCGCGAAAAATAAAGATAAACTCTGTGAAAAGAACAAATCTACGACACTCGAAATGTTAAGCAATGGAACTGATATTGTCCTATCAAAAGTTTCCAAAAATCCTTTTTTATATAAAAAATTCATTAAGATTACGAATGATCTACTTAGCACGCTTTTTATACTGTTTGCAAAATATTTAAGGAATAATAGAAGAAGTCAATGCATATACTCCATAGTTAGAAAAAAAAGAAGAAAACTTTATTGAGTGTAAATTAAAGTAGCAAGTCTTTTGAAATGCAGGTTTTCTGTAAAACAATAAGAGAGGGCCTCCTACCTCTTGTGAAATTTGGTGCGTTGATATTTCAAAAATACACTTTACACCATAAAATTCTTTTTAATAAGCCACTGTACTACGTCAGTGACTTCAAATCTTTATTTTTTAGCGCCAGGCTGCGATTTGAATCCACAATCTCCCGTTTTACTCTTGTGTGTGTTGCTAATTACGCTACCAGTAGCATTCAACGTCTAACAACATAATTGGAAGAATATTTTGACTGGAAGTTTTATTTTCAAAGTTAAACCATTCCTCTTTTCATTTTTTTTTTCTTTTTTTTTTTTTAGATCTTGAGAAGAGCAGTTCCCAACTGAAGCTGTCAGCTATAATTCAGCATGAAAATTACGACCGTACAAGTGTAAATAATGATATAGCCATACTGGTAGTTGAACGCCCAATCAAATTCAATAAGCTTGTTGGCCCAGCTTGTGTGCCGAAAGGAAAAATTGACTTGGTAGGACAAACTGTCAAGGCTCTTGGTAAGTAGTACTAAAGCTTTTGTTACTCATAAGAACTCTTGCCTGATTAAGTTGATGTTATCTACATGGACTTTTCCGGTTGTCTGATTAAGCTTCTGTTATCTATATGGACTTTTCCGGTTATTTGATTACGCTTCCGTTGTCTATTTGGACTTCTCCTGTTATCTGATTAAGCTTCTGTTATCTATATGGACGTCTGTTATCTGATTAAGCTTCTGTTATCTATATGGACTTTGTCGGTTATTTGATTACGCTTCCGTTGTCTATGTGGACTTCTCCTGTTATCTGATTAAGCTTCTGTTATCTATATGGACTTCTCATCTTATCTGAACAATTCTCATTGATGTGGGCCACATTACTCAATGTTATAAAGCCTTTCGGAAATAATCCTGTTGATTTTGTGATGCCCAGGCATTCTGCCAGCTTCCTCTTGGCTTCTTCGGACCACTAAAAACCTGCGAAATAAAGCTAAAACTAGATTAAACCTAAGAAAAGTAGGAAAGTAATTGTGGTATTGAAGAAGAAAATGAAGGGAAAGATGTAGTCAGAGAGGAGGTTAGAACGTGGGAAAATTAAAGGTTATGTCTTTATAAGTCTTAAATACCTTATATGCCTGCCTGCCTTCTAACTAGCGTATAAATAAAAGAATTTCAGGGAGGGCAGGGGGCCCTAGGAATTTGGGGTGTAGGAAAACTTGTAAATATTTTAGTCTAAAATGGTGGGTTTATAGGGTAAATGTAATGTATCGTTGTTATATGCTTTTTTTACATGAAACTTTCACAGCGAAACAAAATTTCGCGGGGGGGGGCTTCAGCCTCTTCCCCTTATACATGCCCATGTGCCTTTTCTCTTTTAAGTTGAGGGTATCATACCTACAGTTTAGTATTGGTAACAGTTTGTTGCAAATTCTTCTTGTTTGAACAGATACATTTCAATATAAGTTTAAAAAGATTAAATAAAAATTAAAAAAAAAAAAAAATCATAGACTTAGGGAAAGAACTGGCTGAGAATGCAGGATTTTACATCATCCAGTCTCTCCTATTATATAAGATTTAAATTTGTGTGTTGATATTATCCAATAACTACAGACTGTTCTAGAGGTCCATGATCCCTACTCTACACTGCTCCAGGGGGCCAAATTTATCTAGCAGATGCTTTCAGCAAGAATCAGTTTAACTTAGAACTCATAAATTTAATTTTTAGCTTTACTTAATAATCAAATATGTTTTCCATAAAATTCATTAAATTAACTTTACAAAGGTTGGGGCCACAATCAAGCGAACGGAGTTCCTTCTGATGTTCTCCTCGAAGTGGAGCTTGGAGTGATTCCCTTGGAGAAGTGCAAGGACATGTGGAGCACAGCAGGACAGGCTGAAGCTAATCTACCGCTGAGCAGCATAAACATGTGCACAGATCATCCGACTAAAGATACCTGCCAAGTAAGGAAATATTTCATATTAACTACCAAAAAGGAACTACACAATCTTGAACTCAGGAACTGGGGATGCTATAAGTATTATTAAATAACTACGCTCAAGTGAATCTTTTAGGGAAAAAGATTTCTTCGCTTTTCCTGCTCTAGTGTTTAAATTGGCCCAGAGAAAATTAAAATTAGCATCAAGTTTTATAAGCATATTCAGGATGTCCCGTTTAAAAAGCACAAACGCATTTTGTCGCCAAACTGTTAAAAAAAGAAAAGTGTCAGAGGTAAACGTTGTATGACGTGACCTTAGCTTAAAGAATTAATCCATTTTCTTCAGTCATGCGTGTGGGGCCCATTATATTAAAGGGTAAAAAAATATGTTGAAAGTGACCTTAGCTTTTAGAATTAATCCATTTTCTTCAGTCATGCGTGTGGGGCCCATCATGTTAAAGGGTCAAAAAAATGTTAAAAGTGACCTTAGCTTTTAGAATTAATCCATTTTCTTCCGTCATGCGTGTGGGGCCCATCATGTTAAAGGGTCAAAAAAATGTTAAAAGTGACCTTAGCTTTTAGAATTAATCCATTTTCTTCAGTCATGCGTGTGGGGCCCATTATATTAAAGGGTAAAAAAATATGTTGAAAGTGACCTTAGCTTTTAGAATTAATCCATTTTCTTCAGTCATGCGTGTGGGGGCCATCATATTAAAGGGTTAAAAAAATGTTATTAGCTGCACTTGAATATCTTTGATATTACTTGAGTTATAGTGCTCTAAATTTCACTATTTGAATTAAAAGGTCAAGTTTTTTATTTTTTATTCAAACTGCTTTAGAATAAATAATGGATGATTTCAAACTAATTTCTCTTCGCCTTTTTAATAAAAATATTATGTAATGAGATTATTTGTCCTGTTTTAAATGCCTAAACGCATTTTAATTTAAAGATGTTGACCCTAAATATCCTGATTATTTAAAAAATTATAAGACTAAAAAATTAGATTAATTACAAGTCATAATTGCTTCAACAAGAGCCTCATCATTGGTTACTTTGAATTTTACAAGAAAAATATTGTTGCTGCAGGATTAAACAGATTTTGATTAGAAAGGTAATGAAAAATATGTTAAAATAGGGTATTATTTATTTTTAAACTGTATGTTTATCTTAGAAAAACGCGTTTGAGTGCTTAAGAGATATTTTTTAGTTGTAATAAAAATCAATAAATTTTATTTGAATCTTGATAATAAGTATTTTTAGCTTTTATTAGTAAACTACGTATATATGCACTAACTACTGTAACTTTTTGGGCAAACAAAAATATCGTCCATACCATGTCAAACTATTGAATATGCAAAATATCGTCCATACCATGTCAAACTATTGAGTATGCAAAATATCGTCCATACCATGTCAAACTATTGAATATGCAAAATATCGTTTTTCAGATTCCAGAATAGAAGCATATGGCAAAAAACTCTTGATAAGCGTCAAGAATAACCTCATGAAGGCATTTCTGACTATTGTAAAATATGAGTTATGGTCCTCCAATTAATGCCGCTGAGAGGCTCGTTTTTCAATATACTTATAATTTGTTAAGCTGGAATATGCATTTTAAAAAAAAATCAAACAAGTTATTTTTGAGTAAGGCAATGTTAGTAGAACATGCAAAACAAAACAAAAAAAAAAAATCAAAATCGGCCACCATTTGTTGATTGGAATGGAATGACTCACGTCATTTTGACCATAAACAGTCATTTCTGACCTATGGTGCCGTTGACCATTTTCTTCCTCATGACTCGTAGATTTAAACATATGCAATAAAAAAAATTGACCTTGAATAACATTTCAAGGTCTATTTTGCAGGGGTTAATATGGGGGTTATTTTTTCGGATCTCGCATTTGAGAATCATCTGGCCAACGGATGACCATTATTTTTATGACACCCTGTACAATCTGGAGCTAATTGTTACAAGGTGTTTTAAATGTTCATTAGATAAATTACATTTATATTTGTATACTAAAGTAGCTTTTATTTGATAAATAAACTTCTTTATTTTAGGGAGACTCAGGCGGACCGCATTTGTGGGTGAACCCATTGACGAACAGATACACGATTGTGGGTGTTGTTTCTTATGGATATGATTGCGGAAGTATGCTGCCAGGAGTTAACTCCGAAGTTTCTTCTTTCCTCCCCTGGATTGAAACCAACATTGAGAGTACGTATAGCTTTATTCTCATATGTTTTTCCAACAAAGTATTTTGGCCCTCGTCGTTAAAGATCAATTGCCTTTGATCTCCATAGAAACAACAGAGGCTGTGTTTAGCGCGGTTTCTACATCCCTCCGTAGGGATAAATCCGCTTATGAGGTTGACGCAATCAGGAAGTGCCTACTAGAAAATATCTCTAGCCTCATTTGGAAAGATTAAAATAGAAACAGTTATTATTTTGGTTCCACCTTTCTTGAAAGGTCTTGATTTATGACCTTAACTGTATGGGCCGGCCAACCCCAGAAAGGCTCCCGCATAGAAGCAGTTGACTATAGTCGAGGTCTTCGAATCTCTCTCTTGGAAAGCTATTTTTCTGACAATAAATTCTTTTTCTTATTTTACTTAACCTGTTTTATTGTCAAATACATTATACAACTATAAGATTAAAAAATAACAAGGAATAAAAACAGACAAAAAGAACCGTTCGAATAAACGAAATCAATTACTTTAAAGTTTTAAGCACTTATTTCTCCGATTGACATCGCCTAATCAAAACTTTCTTCAGAACCTTTTTAGGAAGTAACGATTTTTTCTCGCGCGACATTCGCTCCAAAAACCATGTTCCGTTGGGCGGATTCTGCTGGTTAACGAACTTGACCTTTCAAATTAGTCGAAAGATTTTTGTACCAAATTTCATCAAAATCGAGGTGCTAGACCGCGAACAGACAAATATATATATATATATATATATATATATATATATATACACTAGACATGCGCGCCGCGCCGGCGCCACGCCGGGTTTTGAGCGGCGCGCCGCCGCCGAGCCTAGTCAGTCGGCGCGCCGATTTCGTTGGCAATACTGGACAAAAGGGTGTAGCGGGTGGGTTAGGGTAGGAAAACAGCGAGTGTACTGCGTGGTAACCTGCCGCCATTTTTGGCTTTCCTTCTCTTCGAGTAAACGCTTGTGTGTTGTGCTATTTGATTGGAAAAAAGCTGAAAATAAAATAATTTTAGGTATATAAAAATGGTATTTAACTCAAAAAATAAATCCAGCTTTTGTGGGAGACATTTTGAAAACCTCGCAATTGAAGAGCTAAACAAAAGTCTGACTCGCAGGAACTGCGTCATCTTAGTGCGGTTCCGTTCATATCCCTAGTGCCATTAGCAAAGGAGTAGAAGCAGTTATTGGTAGGTTTTGATCTTTCGTGAAAAATTTAAAATGAATCTCAAAGAGAAGGAAGATTTAAGGCTCCAAATATTAATTTTACTATTAAATGCGATTGAAAAAACAATAACCAATTAGAACGTTTGGTAAGTGACAAAACCCTGTTGAAAAAAAACAAAACTAACAATTTTGAAGATTGAAGCATCTATTTCTCGGATTGACATCGCCCCATCAAAAATTACATCTGAACCTTTTTTGTAAGGAATTTAGTGAGCTTTCGAATTTCCACCTTCCACTCACCACGATTTCCCCCCGTTCTCGAGATATGTAAGAAATACGAAAATCCCAAAACTTTTCAAGTCTGTTAATGAAATATTTTATTTCTTGTACTTCCTTAACTCCAAACGGAACCAAAATGTATCTACCTTAGTTTAGATGAATATCAAACGTCTGTACCAAGTTTCAACTAAATTAATCGTATATGAGTACCCAAACTGAAAATTACTTTGGAAAACGAGGTGTTTTAATGTTTCTCAAAACGGGTACAGATATAGCATTAAAATGATTTTATTCGTTGTTCTACGATAAGAAATCTATAAACGAGTCCCTGCAAGCATATGAACTCGAAAACGTGAACGTTACGATTTTTTTCGCGCGAATTTCGCTCCAAAAACCATCTTACGGTTAACAGATTCTGCTGGCTTACGATTCGACCTTTCAAATTAAGAAAAATATTTTTGTACCAAATTTCATCAAAATCGGGCCATTTTTGAGACATCAGGAGCGCGAACTGCGTCATCTAAGCGTAGTTCCACTCATATATCTAGTGCCATAAGTTAAGGATACATACAGTTATTGGTAGGTTTTGATGTACCGTTAAGAATATAAAATAAAATCTCAAACAGAAGGATGTTTACGGCGCAACAACGATCACCCTGCGAAAACACTAAGTTTCTCATTTTCTTACTTCCTTTTACGAAAAGACTAATTTTACTGATAATTTCAATCTTAAACAATCAATTAAAAAGGGAGATATACAAACCGACCCCGCCCCCTACAAAAGAACAATACAAACGCTTTCGAAGTTTTAAGCCCTTATTTCTCCGATTGACATCACCCCATCGAAAATGTCTTTAGAACCATTTTTGTAGAGATATTTTGTAGCGAACAGACATATATATATATATATATATATATATATATATATATATATATACATATATATATATGCTTGCCATACGTCCCGGTATTTGTCTCTGGCCTCTGGTCCATCCGGGTTTATCAATGTCCCGGAAACGGCTGTAAGATGTATAAAGTAATGGATTTAGTTTTTAAGAATCATTTATGAATTGTTTACTTTTCTACAATGAATGCAGCGCCAAAGAAATGAGAACGATTGTAACTGTAATCAGAGAGCAAACGCAAGAACTAGCAAAAATAAGTAGCAAAATTTCCTTTTTTATTTCAACAAAGTGGGGAGACCAACAATTTAGTGTTCCAGATCCCCACTCCTGTTACTCGCTGCGCTTAATAAAAAGGCTTAAAACTCACCATTTTGCTTCTAATTTTTACCATTTTTATCCCCCCCCGGGAGCCCTTCTCATATTAATGTGTCCCGGTTTCACTCACCAAAAATATGGCAAGCCTATATATATATATATATATATATATATATATATATATATATATATATATATATTTAAATTGTAACGTCTCCCTTGGGGGTTAAAAAAAATAGCCCACGCCGCGCGCGCCGCCGCCGCCGACCATTTTAGTCCAGCGCGCCGCCGCCGGAAAATTCAGCCTTGGCGCGCATGTCTAATACACACATACACAAATTTGAACCACCGTTATTTTCGTTCTCTAGGTGTTCTGAAACGCAAAATTTTCTAGTCGGCACTTGCGGATTGCGTCATGAGGTCTAACTTATAAGCGGGGTTCCTCCCTATTTTGGTTCAAAAATCTTTCTTTTAATTTGAAAGATCAAGTTCATTACCAGCAGAATCTGTCCAACGAAACATGGATTTTGGAGCAAAATGTGCGCCAGAAAAATCGTAACGCTTACGATATATATGTACTCATTTCATGGGTTCCTTAGCGTAGGAAAGGACCCGCAAGTGCTAGATATTTTTATAATAAGAGCACTCTATATTTTTGTATTATATAGATATGTGTATATATGTATATATTATTTATATAAGATCGTGGGTTCGATTCCCATAGAAGTGATGGCTTTTCTTAGAAAAGGAAAAGGTATAAGCCCTATTCTGACTAGAATAGGGTGTTAACCAATGGAAACCCGTCCCAAAAATTCTTGTCATGTATAAGGAGACCTTAACATTTAAATAAATAAATACAAAAATTATATTAATTTATTTTTCTTTTTTCAGAATCAAAACCTGGAACAAAAGCATGTTCACTTGGATAGAGGATGGATGTTACTTCAAAACACATATAGGGCTTTAATTCCAAAATTTGATATTTTAAACAAATTTTTAAATTATGTATACACAATTTACTTTATATAAAAAAAAATATTCAGTGTCTATGAAATAGTATGGACTGTCTTGAGTCTCAACTAACCAAAATAAATAAAGCTATAATTTTGAAACGTTAATTTTTATTTTTATTATGATTTTTTTGGCGCCAGCTCTTGTATGAACTGCTATACTAACACACACACACACACAAACACACACATATATATATATATATGGATCAGGGTGTTATATCTCTCATTTTTGTTTGTCACGTATTTTTTATGTAATCCTAATGCATATATTGTTAATGCATTTTACTGTAGATGAAATCGAAAAAAAAAAGAACAAAAAAGTTAATTTCAGCAGTTTAATATATTAATACTAAATTATACTTTATTTGTAAATAAATCACATTTAACACATTTTTTAATTTCTCGTGCATTCATTTGAAATTTACATTTTAAAAATGACTGGTGAGTTTTCTGAACTGAACTGATCACCGAAGAAGGTTCACTAATTTGTATCCAGCTGCCATCATCTGAAATGTAAAACAAATAAATTATTTCAAATTTGCATTATCCTTGATTTGGCTGATTCAAAATAAAAACTTCCGTCATGCAGGAGCTGCCTTACTAATCACTAAGGAACGGATGTTATAGTATTTACATATTTTTTTCTCGTTCTTAAATCGTAATTCTTGATGAAATTCTTTACGTTTTATGTGATTTTAAACAGGTTTTCATTTACATATTTTGTCAAAAATCCATATTTCTACATATTCTGCCATAAATACATATTTATACTACATATTTTGATATTCTTTTTATTTCGTATTTGAAAAAATAAAGAGGAAACCAAGAAAAAAAATAATGCTTTACCCTCAGTAGCCATGCTTCCCCGGTGCTAATGGTCTAGGAGCAGACGTGTTTTTAAAAAATATATAACAAATTATTTTCCAAACTCGAGATATAAAATAATGAAGTTTCCTCATATTTTATTTTATTTCTCAGCTCCTAAGGCGCATTGGAAAAAAAAAATGGGCTTGATTGGTGACTCCACCAATGTAGACTTCCCTTATGAGATCAGTCCAGCGTCATTTCACGTTTGATAATTAAGAAATGCATGTTGTTGCAAAACATTTTCCAAAATAATGTTCATCTGTAAAAATTTCCAACTGATTTTTCCCAGTTCAAAATGAGTTACTAATTTTTATTTATGCTGAGCTTATAGTTATTTTTTTGTTTCCATTTATAATAAAGCTCCTAATAATTATTTATGCTTTTCTTTTCAATATTTTATAGTGTTTTAGGTATTTTTTACTACATATTTTCAATTTTTAATACATATTTCATTATATATAGCTAAATTTATAAGTATATAGTTTGAATTTTATTTTACAAGAACATCCGTTCCCTACTAATCACATTTCTCAGCAGAATGGATAGTTTCCACAGTCCTAATGAATGTTTTTAAACTAACCTAATATTTACCAAATATGCAGAAACCCCACCCAATCAGCGGGAGAGATTGCTATGGCCCATGTGTCACACAAGCTCAGCTATGTTTCCAGGATTAATATTTGGGTCATACCTCATTCTCTAACCAAAGCCACCTTGGCAACACGCATATCTGTTTGCGATTCACCACAAAAACGACAACAAAATTACCCATATTTCATAAGGTTCGTAACGGGAGATGAGAAATGAAATAAATTGAATAAGATCATTTAGTTCAGAAAAAAAGTTGTTTTGGTTTTGATAGTGTTTTAGTTGGCTAACTATTAAAATTTCTAGATTGTGAGTATTCCCCCCAAAATGTTCCCGGTCCCCTCGAAATAATTTTCTATATACGCCCATGATACAATAAATGATTGAACATTGGATGGGACTTTTTCCCCACCCTCCTATACACCTGCCGTAGCTCTAAGTTACTACCACTTATTCCTGTCTCTACAGAACTCCATGAATGGACAGCAATTCCAAAAGTAAGACAATCTATTAATATGACATTAGGTAGTTAGTGGAAAGATGGGAAAAAGTCATATTAAATATTTGTACTGAGTTTTATCTTACCCTGAAAAACCGAAATGACTTATTTACCAACCCAATATTAACTCTGGTTTTCTCCTGAGTCTTAACGTACCATAATATCATACAAATTTCTTATATTTAAATGTTAAGTGAACATAATCACTCGGAAAAAAGTTTATTTTCACTATTTACTTACATCTCCAAATGTTTCTAAGGAACAAACACTACTGAAGCCTCCTGACCTAAGTATGATAGGTTTCTTCAAATAGTTTGCCATAATCTTCAAGAGAAACTTGAATTTCTCATCACAATAAAACCAAGGTGTTGAGTATAAGGAGATGGCCGTTTCAGTACTCTGAAAATTACATTGAATTATGGCTAAAATTTATTTTTTTTAAATAAAAAGTTTAAATTTGTAAATTAATTCAACCTTTTCATAAAATAAATAAGCCTAGGATCATTGACTTCACAATTTTAAATAATCTCACATAAAACTATGATATCCATAGTCGTAAAGTTATAATTTAATGTAGGCATCATCCAAAATAACTGAACCATAAAAACATATGACCAAAAAACATATGACCATAAAAACATATGACCAAAAAAACATATGACCGATCCCAAATCATCCACTCCTCAATATCAACGATCGACTATCTCTTCACTATGATTTAAAATACAAGAAAATATCATCAGGAATCCCTATAAAAAATTCATGTATATTTTGCATAATATTTCATAAAACTCTTCTTCTTTTCTTAACAGGAAATATTTCGATTCAATAAACAAGCAACTAAGAATGACATAGATCTTAAAAAAATTCTAAACATTTATCTAGAGTAAACTACCATCTATGCTCGTCTGAAGAAGTATTCCAGCTTAATATCGAGATTTTTGCGTAAAACCTTCTGCTGGAAATGGAAGCCAATACAGCATTAATAGAAATGCTAATAATTGTATATACCTACTTATAATAACTTCTAATTTTCTTTAACAATACGGTTTTTGTTATCATGAAAATAACAATTTCATTATATCATTAAGTCACAAATTATGTTAAGAATGTATTATACTAAAGTGATACCTTCTCAATAATAATTTCTCCAATGAAGCAGACAAGAAAATAACACACCATTTCTGCTAATAAGATCATAATAACTGCTACATTAATACTTGGTTCCTAAAATGGGGAAAATAAAGAAGAAACATTATTTTTTTTTTTTTTTTTTAATTATTTATGAGCATCCATGCGCATCTAAGGCGTTTCGCTCCTAACAGTTATTGTATATATACATCTAAAAACAAATGGTATACATCCAAATATATATACACATACATACACATACACACATACACATATACATATACACATATACACACATACATACATGCATACATACATACACACACACACATTTATATACTACATCTATCATTATACATCTATAAACAAATTATATGTAGAAATGACAATATATTCACATCTAAAAACGAATAGTATATACAAATGACAATATATATACATCTAAACATCTAAAGACAAATGGTATACATATATACATTTAAAAACAAACAATACGGATATATATATGTATATATATATATATATATACATATATATATATATATATATATATATATATATATATATATAAACAAATGGTATTATGGTATTATTCTTTCAAATGAAGAAACATTACTGACAAGAAGTTATACATGGTTCATATTAATTTTTTTTATTATTAATTTTAAGGAAATTCAAATTGTCTTTTGAATATTTTTCATGTGTAATTATCAATTTTGTATTTTATACAGTTGGATGGCAATGAATATTCCTTTATAATTTCATTTTTCACGGTGTATCAACTAATGTGACATTAGCACTGGACTATCTGCAAGTTGCTACACTTTGAAATGCCAACGGCATGTGGTTTTTCCAGACAGGTACCATCGCTGCCTTAAAAAGCGAACAGTCAAGAATGTTGACCTAAAAAGTGCCGTAAAGGAGATATTGGCACTAACCATTGATTGCCCAGACTCAACGTTATATGCTCCCAGAAATATTCGCGTAGTAAGTCTTGTTAGGACAAAATGGGCGCATTCCTTCTATACACAAACATTGTAAATACACTTCTTGAAGATCGCAATGCATATGTATTAAAAATATGAAGGCTGAAAGAGGAAAATGAAGAATGTCTGAAACTAGGCAAGGAAGAAGATGAGATAAGAAAATTCTAAGGAAATTAAGGGAAGACTTTTCATAACTTTTGTCAGCTTCCGTCAAAAGTAAGGGCGTAATTTCGTTCTCTGAGTATAAAACAAGTAATTCCTGGATGTTGACGAAAATAGGAATGTCTTGCAGCGAATGGAGCACGGCCATCAAGCTTAATTGCAAATCAATTCCAGTTCGAACGATTCCTTTTAGAAGCTCAGGATTCCTTTGCAGAGCCAGCAACGAGCCTGAAACTCTCCCCCACGTCCAGGACGTCTGTCAGAAATCAGAACTTCTAAGAATAAATCGACATCAAAAGGCTGAGCCTGTGTTGCAGATTTATTCAGGAAGAAAACTGGATAAGAGGTGTATGAGGAAGTGCAAAAATTGGGAGGCAATGAACTTCTCTTTAGGGCAAGAGGCTTTTATAGAGATGAAGGAAGAAAAAAAAATATGAATACTAAAAAAAAAAAAAAAAAAAAAAAAAAGGAGAAGAACGTTCAGAATTTTTTTCAACAAAATAAAATAAATCACATGAAACCAACTGATGGCTTAAGCAAAGGCCGGAAGCTTATTATAATGCCAAAGAGAAAATATTCTTTACGAAAAAACGGATTCTTTACGGATTTTCCTTTGAATGATAAGAAAGCTGTCACCAAATATGGTTAGCCATCAGTTTGACATGACTGTTTCATCGTATACATTATAATAAATAGTTAAGTTTCATGAATACCTCTAAAATGAGAAATAAAGAAGATGCCATTATTATTGAAAAAAAGACAAGTCCCACTCCACTTACAGCTTCCAAGAAAGGACTCACAGCTTTCGTAAACCTGAAAGATTGACTGAACATTATTTTAGTTTTAATAATTTAAATATTATTGATTAAAAATAAATAAATAAATAAATAAAATCGGCACTCGGCGCATGAAACGGCGAAATGTTTCATTCGTTTTATCCTCGGAATCTCCAGAGACTCCAATATATATCGGATTTACCTGCCTTTTCTGGACTGTAAATCTCGCTTTTCATAGAGATTTATCAAGAAAATATAAAACAAAATATCCCAAAACAGGTAATAACTGTTTCTATTCCAAGTTTTTTTTAAAATTACAATAAGGATATGGATCAAAACTCTAAGACGACGAAGTTCCTCGAGTAGGATTTTTCTTGGCTGATCCCATGCAATAAAATATAAGAAAATATTAAAAATAAATTAAAGCAAAGGACTTTCTCTTCCTTACCTCAATATGGCTTGGTGATGTAGGATGTTTTCTCTTAAACAGGCGTACAAGCATCTCTGAAAAGCTGGTTTACTGAAAATATCTTCTTGAAGCATTTCGACTTCCACAATATCTCTTTCCATAAGTCTTGCTATTGCCCTTTCTTGGATGTGCTTTATAGAAATATTCAGTACTTCAATATGTGCGATCAACTGCACCGCACAGCTGATGTACGTTATGACTCCACAAAGGACGCCGAGGAATAGAAAAACGTAGAAGAAGGCGTTTGAAATGAACGCTATCGAATATCCTATGTATGTTCTCGTTTCGAAAGGCATGTAGAATGGAAGAGGAAGATAAGGGTTCACCAACATTCCAGGTTTGTAATCTACAGTCAATTTCTGTATAAGGGGCAGCAAGAAAATGTAAACCATAGCACAGGTCATGAGGAATTTAGAAAACACAGTAACACCGAATCTTATCTGTTTAATTCTCATTTTCAAGACTTCTTGACATTCTGGAGGATTTTCGTTTAAATATTTGAATATGCCTCTTTTAATCAATTTTGTCGCTTCTTTGATATATCTATGAGTCAAGTAACGCTCAGCGGGGAAAACCAAAGCAACCAGAAGAAGACACAGCGAATGGAATGCTCGTATCATTGTGACTTTATCATCGCTAGCAATGTAAATAGTATATATTGCCACGACGAATAGAAATAAGAACAAACAAACTTTCAAAGCAATGAAGATTGAATTCAAAATCAAATAAAAGGTAGGAGTTTTGATAATCATGAAGCTTCCGAGAACCATAACAATTTTATTTTCATCGTTGAAGTCATTTGCTGTACTCACGTCCATTTGCTTTGAAACAGATATTGTGTAATTGTCAATTATTCTTTACACCTGAAAATAAAACTTCATATAAAAATATATAAGCTAATAGTTTTCATTATATTTATAAAGGTTTAGGTCTATTCGTATTAATCAGTCAGACTATAGTTCAGACACCGTCGCCAGACAGTCTCAGAAAGGCTATGTTCACATCTACCTGCCATTTTATTTTTACTGTGTTCAGTCATCCCCCCCCCCCATAAAGTGTGTCAAGTACCTTCTAGTGTAATTTTATTTATTTATTTTTTAAGGTTTAACGGCGTATCAACATTTGGGCTATTAACCCCGGGCTATCTATAGGTTGCCGCCCTTTTAGCGCGGTTCCTCCCTCCCCGATAGGGATATAAAATATAAATAAATATATATATATATCTGTTCGCGGATTTCTGGCCTCCCTAATGGTCCGATTTTGATGAAATTTGGTAGACAAATCTGTCGCCCGATTTGAAAGGTCAAGTTCGTTAACCAGCAAAATCTGCCCACTGGAAGATGGCGTTTGGGGCGAAATTCGCGCAAACAAAATCGTAACGCTTACGTTTTTGAGTTCATAAGCTTGTAAGTACTCGTTTTATAGGCTTCTTTGGCTAGGAAAACGAATAAAACCATTTTCAAGGCGATAGCTTTAATCGTTTTTGAGAAAATTGGAAAAATAGTTTATGAATACCGTTTTTGGTTTGGGTACTTAGAATCATGGGATTCAGTTGAAACATTTTCTGCATGTTTTACTATCATTAAAACTAATATGTTGAAATTTTGGTTACGTTTGGAGTTAAGGAAGGGTTAGAATAAAATAAATATTTTATTAACAGACATAAAAAGTTTTGGTAACTTTGTATATTTTCCTTAATATCTCGAAAAAGGTTGAGAATCTTAGTAAACGAAAGAATACCATTAGAAAGCTTACTAAATGCTCTACAAAAAAGGTTCTGATGAAAGTTTTGATAAGGCGATGTCAATCGGAGAAATAAGTGCTTAAAACATTAAAGTAATTGATTTTGCTTATTCGAACTGTTCTTTTTGTCTGTTTTTATTCCTTGTTATTTTTTAATTGCTTATAGTTGGATAATGTATTTTACAATAAAACAGATTAGGCAAAATAAGAAAAACAATTCATTGTTAGAAATATAGCTTGCCAAGAGAAAAAGATTCGATGACGTCTTTTGAATATTTTCAATTGCCTTTATGCTGTTGGTTTTTTTATTTTATTTTTTAATTGTTTTTATCTGTAGAATTATTACTATAGTAAAAGAACACAGGAATGTGTGAAAATATTTGATATTTTCCAATTCATTGAAACGTATGAAATGAAGTATCGGTAGAAGAGGTTTCTAGGATCTTGCGGACCCGACCCCAGGTATAGCCATAAAAACCTTTGAACAAAGGCCGAGGAAAATATTATCTGTTTCTATTCTATGCTTTTCAAATGAGAATAGGGATACGAACAGGAGCCGGGGTCTCCCGTGGTCTAATGGCTAGCACCTTGGATTCATAAGCGGGAGGTGGTGGGTTCGATTCCCAACCTCCGGCAGGAATTTTATCACCCCACGGCTCGCTGGTAAAATTCCTCGCCAAATCCTGGATGTCGGCGCTAATGACCTAGATGTAGATGAGCCGTAAAACAAAAAAAAACAAAAAAACAAAAAAAAAATGAACTGGAACCGCGCTAAGATGACGCAGTTCCTGCGAGTCGGACTTTTTTTTTAATGTACATAATTGACAAAACAAGTGCAGTCCCAGAATAGTACATATATGTATTTCATTAGGAGTCGTAATAAAACTGCAAGTACCGAAAGTGACCTTTGCTGCACCGATTGTCGGCTTTTATTCTCATTTCGCTCAAAACTCAAGATGAAAATAATTTTAAAATGTCCTAAGTCCTATAGCGAAGTAGTAGAATTTTTAGTCTGGCTCTGAGAAGTGGGGACCCGCGATCTAGTCCTGAGCCCTGCTCTGAGATGTGGCGGTCCTGCTATGGACTTTAAGACATCTGGTTATCTGAATTGTTAGGGTAGCCGCATGGTGAAGAGGTAGAGGGAAGAGGTCGAGGTAGAGGTACCTCTATGTAACACAAACACATTGTTTGTAATGGGGGCTCGCATAGTGAAGAGGTAGAAGTAGAGGTGAACCGCGCGGGCCTCCTGGAGGTCCCGCCCGCCCGCCTTTAAAGACAAAATTGTTTGTCTTTTCGAGCGGTCTACAGCGCGGTCTATGACGTGGCTTCTCCGTGATTGGTCCTTTCAAGTCCTCTACTATCCCATTCCACCCTCTGCTGCACGTGTGGTCGTTTGTGTAATATTTTCACTCTAGAAAATTTGAGATTAGTGTTTTGGGATTGTGAATAACTATTAAAGGTAGTGAGTGAAATGATAGAAGATTTAATTATCGACCACTTAATTCTCACTTCTCGATTTTCCACTGTCGGACAAATGGCATAAAAACCACTAAAACCGTCATTTGTATGAGAAAGACTGGAAGGCTGTAGCAGCTGAACTGCATAGTACTGGTAAGCTTATAGTGATATGTTGTCGCAAATGTATAAAAATGTTTCTTTTGATTTCGCTTATTCGAACTGTTCTTTTTGTCTGTTTTATTCCTTGTTATTTTTTAATTGCTTATAGTTGGATAATGTATTTGAAAATAAAACAGGTTAAGAAAAATAAGAAAAACAATTTAATGTTAGAAATATAGATTTCCAAGACCTTGTAACTAGCGGGACCTAGTGTTAGCCGACCCTTCCAGTAAGATCGTAAATCATGACCTTTCAAGACTTTACTACACACAGGAATGGCGTTAGTGACCTTAAGGTTTGACACGCCATTATAATAATTAACTAAAAAAAAAAAAAAGACTGGTGGAACCAAAATGCTTCTATTTTAATCTTTCCAAATTAGACTAGGGATATGAACGGAACCGCGCTAAGATGATGCAGTTCCTGCGAGACTGACTTTTTGTTTATTTGAACGGTTCGTTTTGTCTGTTTCCCTTCGTTTATTTTGTATTTTTTATGATACTTATTGCAAAGAAGCGAGTGAATTTCCTTTATTGTTATTAAACAAATTATAGGAAACTCTATTGCAATTCGGAGTTATAAGCGAAAAAATAAAGAAAATAAAATGTATTTTCTATTCAAATAAAAAAAAAAAATGTTCTGAGAATTTTGCGATTTACGCACACCTCAATTATTTTTATTAATCTTAATAATAATTAATTATTTTCATTAATTTTATGAAGATATTCCAGCAAAATTAGCTTGCCCCCTCTAGCATCAAGCTACAAACAGATGCGCCCTGGACTACTTCAGTTCTTCTTTACATTGCCACTGTCTGATCCAGATCTTGACCGCTTAACTTTACCACAAAAGATGATGGTTAAAATATAGAAAAGGCCCTATAAAAAAAACGGCATGACCGTTATTATGTTAGAAAATATGAAAGCTCAACAGTTCTCGATGTTTGGAACCTTAGAATGTTGTCCAGGTCTTATTGCAAATGTGGAACTGCGCTAACACCGCTACCACCACAAGCCCACCCGCTCGGGCTGTTGTGTGGTTTCTTCCTTGCTTTGATTTAAAAACTAATCCCAATGAAAATTACTAATAGTACATTAATAGATTTTGGTAAACAAGAGTCAACCAATTTCAACTTTATTTTTTATTGGCTAATGTTTCATAGCCCATCCAAAATCTTAGCTGGCTAAGCCTAGCTCCTAGACCTTGCTCCAAGGCTCGGCTGTGTAAGGTCCATTGCTTGAGCTTGAAAACGGGTCTAAGTCCCTGACAACGTTAGCCGGTAACAATTACATTGGACATTTCTAGGCCCTTATTTTCTATAATGAAATTCAATTCACACCATCGAGGAATCCCTAAAATACATTAGTAGACTTATCTCACCTCTAAGAATGTACTTCTGGTTTTAACTCCCCTTCTGGTTTGTACTCTGCAGCTACTGCTCAATATGAGCCCAAGATTCAAGGAGCCTTCGAAGTCAGGAAGGATTCCTGCATTATTGATTCATAATCCTAATTAGATGGAATCAACCGTGCAGCCCTGTACTCGGATTAATATTTCCTTGAATCGTTCAGCTCAGATTCAAGATGTCTACCTAATTATTTCCCATCGCTTTATTCAACCATTTCTAATCAGTGAGGAAGTAAGTTGACCATTTAGATATTTAATTGTTATGCAGATGATTGCGGAAGCAATCCTGATATTGATTTCACTGAGAAAGATTTGTTTTAGAATTTAGTATCTTTATGTTCTGGTTTTCTGATATCTGAGTCCCTTTAAAGCATTGGCTCCCATCTATATCTGACACGGCTCCCATCTATTCCTGATAGACGGAAGAATTCAATTCCGCATGCGTAAGTTTTGAAAGAAATGGTTTCACCATTTGCAAGCTCTCATTTTATGGAACAAAACGATACGTGAAACATTATAAAAACTGATTATGTCTCGTTTAAGACTAGCGAAGGATTTGAGAGATCAGAAAAATAAAATAGTGTCTAATAACTATCAATACTTAGGCAAAGCTAACACTAAAAACATTTTAAACCTCCTAGTGATAAGGTTATAAGATGGATGGATGAGGTTTAAAGTCGAAAAATGTCGAAGGTTATAAGTGAAAGAATATTTACCGCCAATATCTTCCACGGGGAATATAGGCCACGCCCTTTACCCTCCAACTAAACCATCTTTAAGCACTTTCCTCCGAAGGAAAGTAGCTATTGAGGTTGCACTCAAGACGGAATTTTTGAAAAATGTCTTCAAATCTTTATCGATCCTACCTAGTAGACACCGAAAATGACTCCCGTTAAAATTTATATATATATATATATATAAACAGTGAAACCTCTTTATAGCGGACACCAATGGGTCCGTAAAAAATGTCCGTTATTGGGAGGTTAATGAAATCCACCTTTGAGAACAGTGCACAAAAGTTTCTTATTTCTTTTACAGCTGTCATTATCCACAATACCGCGTCCAGTACATAAGTGACGTAATCGCTTGAGTCTATTTTGGTAATGGCTTCCCGAAAAAATCGTTTTCTGTAATGTGTTTTGAAATTTTTAATAATGCCGAGATCGAGGGGCTGGCAGCAAAATGTCATATTTGGTGGAAAAAACTGAATTTTAACATTTATTAGATGCATCTGTGGGCAGCATGTCTCGTTGTCCATAAACAAAATCACACGCCGTTTTCGATGTCGCATTCTCTGATCGAAAGTTTTTAGCCATTAGGCGTTGTCATCCATGCTTTTTTGTTAGCTTGCCAAGATATTCTTGACTTGACTTTAATGTTCTTAAAACAACGTGGTTTTAATGATTTACTGATTATTAACGGCTGTTTAAAATCGCTTCCATGTTTACGCACAGCGTAAAAGTTAAACGATCTTTGCTTTGTTTGTCTTCTGTCCATGTTTCCCCTTTTGAATCATTTCTTGTTTGGCAGGGCCCGTAAATATAAAGCCGTTTCATCAAAATTAAATACATTTTTAGCCACATAGTCATTGTAAATGTAAACCTATTTGTTTTTCCAATCTAAAACTAAATCAGTATTAACCGATGCACTTTCACCTCATACCGTTCTAAAAACTACGCGAAGTTTGACGTCTGCGTTTTGCCGACGTCAAACTTCGCGCCCAGGTCTCTA
The DNA here is from genome assembly GCA_946811695.1 of Gonocerus acuteangulatus. Lineage (NCBI taxonomy): Eukaryota > Metazoa > Arthropoda > Insecta > Hemiptera > Coreidae > Gonocerus > Gonocerus acuteangulatus. The sequence continues at coordinate 35,106,690 of OX328130.1, read as the reverse complement.
AAACAAAGCTATAAACTATCATACACTTTTAAAACTTCCACTTTATTTTTTAGAGTTACACGCGTTCTTTTCTAGATGCAGATGACATGTCTAGATAACAACTGAATGAAACCTGCTGAATAGTGGTCTAACAAAACAAGATGTGGCTCCTAGAACAGTAGAGTACGGTGTACTCTTGACATTTCCTATGAATTTTACTAGCAATGCCCGCCAGGGTGTGCTTTTTCTTGAGATTCTGAGAATCCTATTAAATATTTTACCCTGCTGTCCGCTATTGGGAGGTGAAATCAGCTATATGGGTCTGATTTTAGGAGTCCGTTGTCCGTAAGTAGAGGGTCCGCTATTGAGAGGTGCTAATGCATTGAATTAAAGGGGTTTTCGCCGGGACCATGGATATTCTGTCCGTTCATAGAGGTACGCTATTGGGAGGTGTCCGTTACAGGAGGTTTCACTGTATATGTGTGTGTCTGTTAACACGATAGCGGCCAGAGTTTTTGTTTTTTCTTCACCAAACGTGGTATATAGCGTTCAATTAGCAAACGATTGAACGAGTTCGTTAACCAACGAAATCAGTCCACCGGGAGGGGGGGGGGTTACCCCGGACCCAAAACACTAATTTAGTAGTTTTTGTTACATTTCAACAAAACTCGGTATTCGTTATGTTGATCTAATGAGAGAAATACGTTGTAAAAATAAACTGGAAGTAAATTATTTACAAACTTAATAATTGAACAGTTCTCATAAGAAATGTAAATGAGCAGAACTATTCAAGTTTTTATTTTATTTATATAGGTTATTTAAAGCAAATTATTCAGTAATGTAGTCTACACTACAAAAAGTCTGAGAAAAGTGCTTAGTTATGCAGCTCCTGCGTGACGGGCTATTTTTTGAACATCTATGTGAACTTAAATTGTTTTTAGCCTTAGCTTTGGCTAAGTATTGATACATGTTAAACGCTACCTCCCTTGACTGACCTCTCAAAGCCTTCCCTGGTCCTAAAAGAGACCTAATCAGTTTTTATTGAGTTTAATTAAGTAGCGTGTTGTATATTGCCATGGAAATGCAAATGGCGGAACCGTCAGGGAATATTTCCCTCAGAATTTCGCACATGTTGGATTAGAACTATTACATCTAACTGAACGGGCTGTAAGAGATAATTCTTTTCTGGTATTGCCTAACATGCCATTTATCATTGATTTTACTGTACTGCCGGGTACAGTTGTCCCGGCCCGGGCCTCGCTATTTGGAAAAAAATGTGTAGGTTATGAGCTTGTAAAAAGAATGGGGTTTAGAAATATAGACGGGCGTAGCCTGTATTTATTGGAATGGGTTCTATATTTTTTTTTAATGTACATAATTGACAAAACAAGTGCAGTCCCAGAATAGTACATATATGTATTTCATTAGGAGTCGTAATAAAACTGCAAGTACCGAAAGTGACCTTTGCTGCACCGATTGTCGGCTTTTATTCTCATTTCGCTCAAAACTCAAGATGAAAATAATTTTAAAATGTCCTAAGTCCTATAGCGAAGTAGTAGAATTTTCAGTCTGGCTCTGAGAAGTGGGGACCCGCGATCTAGTCCTGAGCCCTGCTCTGAGATGTGGCGGTCCTGCTATGGACTTTAAGACATCTGGTTATCTGAATTGTTAGGGTAGCCGCATGGTGAAGAGGTAGTAGGAAGAGGTCGAGGTAGAGGAACCTCTATGTAACACAAACACATTGTTTGTAATGGGGGCATAGTGAAGAGGTAGAAGTAGAGGTGAACCGCGCGGGCCTCCTGAAGGTCCCGCCCGCCCGCCTTTAAAGACAAAATTGTTTGTCTTTTCGAGCGGTCTATGACGTGGCTTCTCCGTGATTGGTCCTTTCAAGTCCTCTACTATCCCATTCCACCCTCTGCTGCACGTGTGGTCGTTTGTGTAGTATTTTCACTCTAGAAAATTTGAGATTAGTGTTTTGGGATTGTGAATAACTATTAAAGGTAGTGAAATGAAAGAACATTTAATTATCGACCACTTAATTCTCACTTCTCGATTTTCCACTGTCGGACAAATGGCATAAAAACCACTAAAACCGTCATTTGTATGAGAAGGAGTGGAAGGCTGTAGCAGCTGAACTGCATAGTACTGGTAAGCTTATGTTGATGTTGTCGCAAATGAATAAAAATGTTTCAGGAGTCATCGCCATGTATTCCTGAAATATGTCTAGGTATTCTTTCAGTTGCAAAAAAATATGGTGATGTTCTACCAAATTTTGTCGCACTTGATTTATGGGATGAGCACTAAAATCTCGATTACTTAAAGTGCCAATTATCCACCATGTACGCGCTGTCGACATGTCACCACTATCTTCACTACTGTCACTTAACACTTTAAAAAAAAATAAACTATCCTAACAACCTCTCTTCTTGCAACAACAGTTGAAGACTGATCCTCAAATCATGTGAAACTGGAAAAGCAGCGCGGTTTCCCTCTTCACTATGCGACCCTCCCTCTATCTAGGCCTCGACCTCTACCTCTACCTCTTCACCATGCGGCTACCCTTACTCATGACGCCAGAAAAATACTGTGAGAATCAAAGAGTTAATATGGTCTACTCAATTCATTAGTTTACCAATCCGCTTTTATAATGTATTAATTAAAAAAAAATTTTTTTTTTTTTTTTTTTTTTTTGCGGCGCTAATAGCTACGATTTGTTGATGCACCGTAAAAAAAAATAAAATAAATTAAAATTCACCCTTTTCTAGCCAGGATAGAGCTGATACCTTTTTCTTTTTTCTACCATTATTATTAACTAAGAATTTTAGGAAAGGTTATCTATAGGTTACCACCCTTTTCTAGCCAGGATAGAGCTGATAACTTTTTCTTTTTTCTACCATTATTATTAACTAAGAATTTTAGGAGGGGTTATCTATAGGTTACCAACCTTTTCTAGAATCCATCCAAAACCCAATGTAAATATGTAGCAAAATTCCTAGACTCAGCCCAACCGCTTTCTCCTCCTCCTTCATCCTTTCATCCTCATGAAATTTCCTTAGCTGTCCACAAATATAAAAAGTCCGACTCGCAGGAACTGCAGCATCTTAGCGCGGTTCCGTTCTTATCCCTTGTCTAATTTGGAAAGATTAAAATAGAAGCAGTTATTATTTTGGTTCCACCTGTCTTGAAAGGTCTTTATTTACGATCTTACCTGGAAGGGTCGGCTAACACTAGAAACGGTCCCGCTAGTTACAAGGTCTTGGAATCTTGGAACTCTATATTTCTAGCAATAAATTGTTTTTGTTATTTTACTTAACCAGTTTTACTGTCAAATACATTATCCAACTATAAGCAATTAAAAAATGACAAGGAATAAAACAGACAAAAAGAACCGTTCGAATAAACGTAATCAATTACTTTAAAGTTTTAAGCACTTATTTCTACGATTGACATCACCTAATTAAAACTTTCTTCAGAACCTTTTTTGTAGGGCATTTAGTAATCTTTCGAATGGTAATCTTCCGCTTCCCAAGATTGTCAACGGTTTTTGAGATCCTAACGAAAGTATACAAAGTTACCATAATTATCTTGTCTGTTAATAAAATATTTTATTCTAACCCTTCCATTACTCCAAACTTAACCAAAATTACAACATATTAGTTTTAATGAAAGTAGAACATGCAGAAAATGTTTCAACTGAATCCCATAATTCTAAGTACCAAAATCAAAGACAAACAGAACAGTTCGAATAAGCGAAATCAATTACTTTAAAGGTTTAAGCACTTATTTCTCCGATTGACATCGCCTAATCAAAACTTTCATTAGAACCATTTTTGTAGAGCATTTAGTAAGCTTTCTAATGGTAATCTTATGTTTCGCAAGATTCTCAACCTTTTTTGAAATATTAAGGAAAGTATACAAAGTTACCAAAACTTTTTATGTCTGTTAATAAAATATTTTATTCTAATCCTTCCTTAACTCCAAACGTAACAACAATTTCAACATATTAGTTTTAATGAAAGTAGAACATGCAGAAAATGTTTCAACTGAATCCCATGATTCTAAGTACCCAAACCAAAAACGGTATTCAAAAACTATTTTTCCAATTTTCTCGAAAACGGTTAAAGCTATCGCCTTGAAAATAGTTTCATTCGTTTTCCTAGCCCAAGAAGCCTATAAAACGAGTACTTACAAGCTTATGATTTTCATCACAATCGGACCATTAGGGAAGCCAGAAATGAGCGAACAGACAAATATATATATATATATATATATATATATATATATGTGTGTATATATATATATATATATATATATATATATACACACACACACATATATATACAAATTTGAACCACCGTTATTTTCGGTCTCTCGGTTCTGAAACGCGAAATTTTCTAGTCGGCACTTCCAGATTGTTTCATGAGATCAACCTTATAAGCGGGGTTCCTCCCTATGAAGGGAGGTAGGAACCGCACTAAAACTTTAAGCCACCAGGACCCGATCTTATCACCTCCTTAATCCTAAAACGTCTACCCAAAAAAGCTACCCTATTCCTAACCTATATATATTTATTTATTTAATTTATTATGAGTTCCCCGACGGAGGCGACTGAATCATAAGAACAGCAGAATCAAAGTCCGTTAAAGTAGTAGACAGGTCGTAATATTAAAAAGGATTACACTTAAATAAAACACTAGAAAAAAAAAATGTTTTTGAAAAACACAAAACATGAAGCAACATACTTTATACAATAAAGACAGAAATTAAAATAAAAAAAAATAATATATTGTTATAATATTTAAAATAAAAATAATTAATAGCCACACGTTGATGTGCCAAAATGTTATAATATAAATAAAAAGTTTTATTTTTAATAAGTTTATTTACGTTACGCCTCTAAGTTAGGAGCCAATATAATAAAAATTTTATAATATTTAATTTTAAAAAAACTCTTTATCTCAGGGGTCGGGTTCGAGTCCAGTAAAGTAAAACAAAGATAATTTTAAATAATAAAAAACAAAACAAAAGAAAAAACTCATAGATAAGTTATATCCAGGCATAGATAAACAAGCATTACCTGATATAATGCCAGCTTGTATTAACTGCATATGACAGGATCTTCTTTAAAACTGTATCTCCATTAACGGACTGACTGTAGCTTCTTTTTAACTGCACTCTGTATGAGATTGGATCTTCTTTTTAACTAAACTGCACTTATGAGATTGTATCTTCTTGTAAACTGAACTGCTTTTAACAGACTGATATGTATGTGACTGTTTCTTCCATTACAACTCAACACACTGCCATCTGAGACTGGAGCCACCTTTTCACAGACTGGCTTGTAACAGACTGAACTGCTTTCAATAGACTGACATATGAGACTGGAGCTACCTTTTCACAGACTGGCTTGTAACAGACTGAACTTCATGTATGAGCCTAGCTCTTCCATTTAACTGAACAGACTCAACTCAACTTTCATGGCGGGAGCGTCCTACCGGTATCCAATGCTACCTGTTTAGACTGCTAGACAAATATAACAAATAATATTTGTTTATCCCACCGAATTCAACATATCAATGAGCTTTTTAGATTTTCAGAATTTTCTGTGTTAATTTTAAAACTTTTAAATATGTAATGTAAAATATCATTACAATATATATATATATATATATATATATATATATATATATATATATATATATATAGGTCCTCAGAGCAACCTGGTTTCTCAACTCCTGAAAATTATCAACCATTAAAATGATAAAAAAAAAAACAAAAAAAAAAACTACATTATCCTTCGTCCTACTGCCCTATCTCCCTCCTTTCCATTACAGGAAAAATCCTCAAAAAGCATCTTCTCAAACGTCTAATCCCCATTCTTGAACCCTGCTTCCCTTCCTGATGGCAACCTAAAGATAAACTGTCCAAAAAATTCTGAGTTCATTATAAATGGATGTTAAAATTTAAATAATAATAAAAAAAAAATAAAAATAAAATAAAAGTTCAAGCAAATTCGTTTTGGCCATTGGGTTTTTTTTTTTCAGTCCTTTTTTGCCATCTGATCATGAACAAAAGAATTATCAAAAAAGACTTTATGCATTGTATAATTGGCAAATAAACATATATATTTAGTATAAGAAGGTGGAATTGATGACAATTTGAATTTGTTTTTCAACTATTCAATTATTGTGCAAACTTCTCACAAAGTGGTCAAAGCTGTCATGAACCATGTGCCACTCAAAAACATTTTTCCAAAAATGCTAATGATAACAGGACAAGCGAACAAAATGGTAGTGGGTACATAATAGTCAAATCTTGTAACTTGAATTTTTGAAAATGTTCTTTATTGTTTTTATTTTAGTAAACATCAGGCAAACATTTAACTCAATTTAAATATATTTTATTAACATTAGGAAAATACAGTTAGGTAACACAGCCATGGTGTTAGAGTATTCAATATATTTCATTTTATATTTTAAAACATAGCACATTTTTATATTTTAAATATGTATGTACATTTTTAAACAAATTCTGGCTTAATGTAAAAGAGAATAAAACTAAAAAATAGATCGTTTATAAGGAATTAGCTGAATAGTGATTATGTAAATATATGTCTATCTAGATCAATTATTTAAATTTAATTCATATATGTATGTATAAGTATATAAATGTATATATATATATATATATATATATATATATATATATATATATATATAAAACACTTAATATATTTTAAATATATTTATAAACATCAATAACCTCATTCTAACGACATGCAATATTATATAATACAAATTTACAGGAAATGATAAGCTTATTTTGTACATAAATGTAAGTAGGAATAATGAAAAAGGTGGAAAGTCAACAAAAATTCACTTCATACATTTAACATTGTTTATTTTATCGCTTCCCTACATGTTTCATACCCTTTTGGTGCTTCTTCAGGGGAAGATTTCATAAAACCATTGGAGCACAGTCTTGAGGTGGCACTGCTAGCGGAAGGTTGTCCTCCCTAATTTGAAGCCTCAATTCTATGTTATAAAGCATAATGACCACGCCCGAGATTTCTCGGGTATAGATGCTGTTACGATTTTCCCATCAAAGAATTATTTCGAGCACCCCCTTCATAGCTAATTTTGATTTTTTTTGCAAATATATCAACTTCTAATGTGTTTTGAGTGATTTCTAACTACAATGGGGTGTGGAGTGAAAAAAAAAAAAAAAAAAAAAAAAAACGATAAACGATACGTTGAAGTTCATACATTTATTAATGAAAGTCAAATTATAAATACACAAAATAAATTAATTATTTGTTACTTGTAATCGCTTAGCCAAAAATAAACCCTTTTTAGTGGGACGAATAATGCTTTGACAATAAATTGTCAATACAGTAGGACCTCCATTATCCGGGATTCCAATTAACCGGGGTCTCGATGGGGGAATTTTTATTTTTATTCCTTCTTTAAATATTATGTACATACGAACATACTTATTGCATTATTTTTATTTTTATCAACTAAAGCATTTGATTTCATAAATATGTATTAAATATTTGTATGTATGTAATGACGATTATGTACATAAATATTAATTTAAATTAATTACATACATTGTAAACCAACGAATGTAAAATCAGGGCTGTTTTCAGAAGAATGTAATGATTCCATATTTCTGGAAGCATCTCAATCTATTTCATATTCTTGGAACTGAAATGGTTTCCCTTCTTTCTATGAATCCCCTACTGGGCTGTTAGCCTACCAAGGAAATATTTCCTCAGTTGGGCTTTAACTCTTCTTCACTGAGTACATAGGAATGTTTAGCAGAATTATCTTGTTACTGGCGATCAGAACAGTTATAAGAAAATAATTATGTATCAAAAAACGACAAAAAATTACTGACTTTCACGACAAAAAAATATAATTTGAACTTGAGTTTATTTTTGCACTTGTACAGATAATTAATTAATAAAACGTTTACATACACATTTCTCAATGCAAATAAGGTTTACATGACACCTTGTACACAGGTTTTCTTTATAACCTTATAATCCAGCACATTTAGTCAATAAAATATTGTGTTTCGATTATCCGTGGACCACCCTCCCCGTCATTACCCTGGATAATGGAGGTCCTACTGTATTTTTCATCAATTAAGTTAGGTTGTGTCTTAAATATTTTCGGTTAGTGATGTACACTTGCTATCTTCGTAAATGTATTTAATTGATTTTTACTTTAACTGTTATTAAGTACAATACAGTTTTGTATTACTTTTGGCTTCATGGTGATTTCTTGGCTGCTTCATTGAAGCATGAGCTAACTGAGGTAATGTCATGACCCATAATACATTTTTTGTTCTATTCTTAAAAAAATTGTTTTTCTCTCTCTTACTATAAATGTGTTAATCCGGGGTGGTGAATATTTTATGGATATTCAATGTCCTTGCTCGTTTCTTGTGTTTTTTTTTTTTTGTGTTGGCTGCTTTATTGAATCCAGAGTCATTTTATGAACCAGTGTTTTAACACTTTATGAACCACTGGAAATGTCTTTTTTTTCTCAAAAAATGTTTTGTGTTTTGTGCCTTACAAAGCTGCATCGATTGAGGTCTATCTGTAAGTAATAAAAATAGTAAATACAAAAATTTGAACCATTTCGCCATAATTACCCCCTGAAGGGTGCGAAACATGTAGGAGAGTGATAAAATTAATAAGTTTAAAATTGTAATGTGAATTTCTTTTTTTTTTTACTTTCTGTCCTTTTGATTATTCCTAAAGGGTAATTTTTTTTATTAATAAATGTAATTCACAATAATAGCTGAAAGCATAGCCACAATATAAATGTAACAAGTTTGAATTACAAACCTATGAAATAAGTTCTTCTGTTTTTGAAAAAATTGTTCTAAATATTCTAGTAAGAAAGACATTTTTTTCCTTATTACTATAAACAGTAAATAAGTAAGATTTTGAACACTACAAAAGTTACAAGCTGTACCATAGATGTAGTACTTTTTTACTCAGGTCAGGGTGGTTTTGTTGATAAAAGTAATTGCATTTTGAAAAAATAAATAAATAAAACATCCCATATTTTTTGTGCATTTCTTCAGAAACATTAAAGAAAAATACAATAGCATATATCGGGGTCTCCCGTGGTCTAGTGGCTAGCGCGCTAGATTCATAAGCGGGAGATGGTGGGTTCGATCCCCACCGGCGCCAGACATTTTCTCATCTCAGGGCTCGCTGAGAAAATTCCTGGCTGCACCCTGGATGTCGGCGCTAATAGCCAAAATTTGTTGATGCGGCGTTAAAAAAAAAAAAAAAATTAATTTCTATTGTACATTCTCACAAACATTTGTTCGTAGTTTTGGAAGAGTACTTTTTTTTAAAAATTAGTTTTTAATAAGTTTGTGCCATAACAGTTTACTGTTTTTCTAAGCAATATGTCAAGTAACTAGGAAGGCTGTTAATCATTAATAAACGATTTGAATTTATCGGTGCAGTACCCCCTCAGTCGAGTTTTTTGAATGATTAACTTTCGAGCATCTCTTCATCAAAAGGGCCCATATTTTATAATCTGGTAAATTTGTAATACTTATTTATTGAATCTCACCACATCATTGATGTAAGAGATTCAAAGATGACAAATAGTCGAATTTTTAACAAAATGAAAAGAAGGAAAACATCAGGAGAAAATAAATTGATGAAAAATTCAATAAATAAGAGAATCAAAAGGATATGGTTGTTAGCCATGGAAGATTCACTCAATTAGAGTTTGTTAAATATACCATATTTTCTGATTTTTTGTTTTCAAAAATTGGAATGTTTTCTGTATATTGGCTCCCGTCATTGAGTAAGTTAGTCAAGTTATCGCTCTTGTCAAAGTTTGTAATCAGGAATTAAATTATTTATAGTAAAGTTTGTGCTAAAGCATTGGCATAAAAGTATGTCTTGATTTGTTAATAGGTATGAATGACCTATATCTAGGCCCAAAGGACATATTCTTCTGCCACTCTTACTTAACCCTTACGAGACGGCAACCCGCACATCCTTAGATGCATGTTGAGCGGAGCCCGTTTCACAGAATGTCATAAAAATAGCTGAGCCTCCACTGCCAACCATCTTCTCTCATTTCTCCTAATACACTTTCGTTATTCCTTTCTTTGAAATGTTTTCCTTACAATCTTCTTATTCTGGGCTTTTTACCAGTTAACAGTGGGCTTAAAACCGTTTTTAATTTTTTTTTTTTTTTTTAAAGTTCTAATTTTTTTTTTTTAAATAATATTAAGTCAAATATCTCGGCATTGGTCTAATATCAAAAGAACATAATCTCTATGTACTCATCAACTGGTATAACACAAACAATGCCGTTCAGAAGGGCCCGAACTATACAAAGAGACCGGATACCAAAGGGAAACCACTATTCAATAGGCACAAACTGACTAGCGGATACAAAAGTGACTAGAACTTACACAAACTACCGCTAGATATCGCAAGTAGCTGTTACAGCGGCGGCTCTTGTCCAAAAGTAATGAAATGGCCTAGTGGCTACCAGCCCAGAGGAATCCCAACCTTTTGCCACGAAAGTGGCGATCAGTCTCGAATGGGTTAAAGGCCATTCATGCATTGTGCTTTAATTTCCCTTAGTTTATTGTTGTTGTGTCATACCAAGATTTCTGCCTTTTTCGCATAAGAAACTTCTTATCTTCCTGTTGCATGTTTTGGTATACAATATCCTGTTTTCGATGTTTCATCTGTTTGTGTCCATCTGTGCAGGGGCGTCAAATGTAGTTTCTTTACATCAATGTTTCATGGAACTTGTTTGTTTATGTTAAATCATAATATTATATTACTAAACTTGAAATCTATTCAAAACCTTAAATTATAAATATATGAAATTGTATTTTTGAAATGTCTTTGCTAGTTTTGTGCAATAACATTGGTTTTATCGCTTTACTGGAAGTGGTGGATTTGTTTGATGAATTTTCTTCTGCATATACTTTAGATTGCTTAGGAGTTTTTACACCTTGCTGCTTATATGCAGTGCCTGATTTATCTTGGTCTTCCTTATATGTGTTTTTCTGTGTGGAGGTGGGAGTTCCCTCATTCCTTTCGATGATGTGGCCCACCCTACTCCTTAAGTTAATGGGTGTAAATAATTTAAAAGGTTAGGTCAGGAAATGTTCATTCCTCCTTCATGGTTGATAAGCTAGAAGTGAGGAATGCATGAAAGGGTAGAGCACCACTCGTCACAGTAGGTGTGGTAGGGTTTTTCCTTGACATACCTGAGGTATGCGGGCCTTTGGGTTTCCTAGCAATTTCTACAAGACGAAATGCTGGCTGCAACTGGTGGAGGATTAATTAAGCAATATGCAAGGATTTGTATATTAAAATTAGTTGACTAAAAATGACGTAATCGGTTTTGTTTAAAGTTTCAAGTTTTCAATATAATTTTTCAAACATTACAAACTCCCAATTGGGGATTGTCAAACATAAATATTGGTAGGGACATCATCGACATTAATATATTAAACATATACTTCACGTACATTTTATGCACAAAATATTTGTTAACAATTTTATTTACACTTTCTATTCTTCGTTTTGTAGAATGTTTTTTATATGCAATAATGAGTATTTCTAGCTAATAATTATAATTCTGTAAGTATAATAAATACATTTTTTCAATGAGAATATTTGTACATTAAATTATGAGTACTTTAAATAAATAAAGAATTCTAAATCTAAAAATACTTTTTAAACACAAGGTAGATAAGTAAAGCTTTGTTCATCTTATTTGTTTAAAAAATACACCCCTATATCTAATTAATCTTACACATAAACTATAGCTAAAACCTGTATTGTTTAAGTAGGTACACATCTTAATTTCTAATTTTTTATATCCATTACATACATTAAAGACATTGACGTAAAATTAGACTTATGTACATATAAAATATCCTCCAAAAATTGTGTCATACTTCATAATTTGTATAAGCAGGATCAAAAATAAAACCAAGCCAAAAAAATTCTCTTTAGATAATTTCCTTGTTTCTGATTCTTTATTTTTTCTTTTCTTTAGCACTTTTTGAAAGAATGTCGCTTTAGAAATCACACTCCAGAAAGAATTTTCAAAACATTTCTTCAAATATATATAAAGTGGCCACCATTTTTTTTTTGTACACAAAATTTGGTATAAATTGGTACAAAAGATCGAACGAATTTGTTGTTAATTGTTTTGGCATTGGAGAGTAATTCTTTAAGTAGACGTTATATTGTTTTAAACAGTTCGTCAAAATTAAAGATAAAAATAAACTAACTATGAAAAAACTAGCAGCTAAACAACATGAAAGGGGTACAAGACAAAAATAAAATTGAATTAAATTAAAAATATTAATTTCAAATAAGGATTTCAAAGTTTAATAAATTATTAACAGCTGGGGATCATGGGCATATATAGAAGGGGCTGGAAGAATTTCAGGGGAGCTGAGAACATTTGGGGAGTATGGAATACTAATAATCCAGAACTTGGAATAGTAAGTCAATTAAAACGCTATTATACCCAATAAAAACTATTTTTTCTGATCTAAGTGATCTTGTTTAATTTATTTTTAAGGTTTTTATAATACATTTTTACCGATTTCGGGGGGGGGGGGGGGGGCTGCAGCCTACCCTTATATGCTTGAGATATATAAGTGTGTTTATGAAATGTTTGAGTAATTTATTGATGTATGGTCTATCTTATTTTGTTAAATTGTGGAGTTTGTAGGAAATATTTAAGTTATTGCGTTGTCTGCAGGTTGTAAGTATGTGTTTAACAGTTAGAGTATCATTGCAAATTATACAAGGATAGTCCTTCTTACCTTGAAGTATATTTCAATCCTAAAAAAAATGCTCATTATTATAAACTTTCATGTAAAGGTGTGAATGGGGCCTACGATTTAGGATTTATTATGAACCAACAAAAAAATAAATTTTTCATTGGCTTTATTGTGCTTTCATTTTTGGGTTGATTTTTTTTTTAAGTGAAGCAGAATGAGGAAGGAAACAAAGGATTTTTAGCCATCCATTCTGAAGTATGACACTTTTTAAAAGAGCTGTAGACGTATGGAGTCATTACTATCAAATGAATGAAATTAATAAGAACAGGCTTTATGGTATAAATTTTTACATACTTGAAGTGCGTACACCCATCTTCATTCCTACCTCTTGTATATATTGTGTTGATTTTTAATATAATGTTCCCTCAAATAATTATGGATGTTAAAACTAAACTGGTTCCGAAGGAGGCTGAAGAAATGGAGATCGCGGCCCGTTCGATGGTCTGGAGCATCCATGAACGAATGTCATCGTTGTGCACTCACTCCCTGTAGACTCTCGTTTCTTGTAGGGCACAATCTCGTGCCTGCTGTACAACCTACAAATCACACAATCTAGATCGGCATTATAAACTAACTGATAACATTTTATAAGACCTTAAAACTAAGTCCACTGTCTTCAATATGGACCTTTTAATGGCCAGCTTCCTGTTGCTGGCCTTCCCTTGTCGATAAGGATTTCCTTTTTGTCAACAAAGAACCATTAAAATATTATAATAGTTTCAGGAAAATAATACACCAGCAAGCAACAGGAGTTTTCAGTACGATGGTAGTGTAAACTACTGGAATAGCACAACTTTCAACTCCACAAGGTACCATATAACGTTTGTACACAGATTTGTAAACAGCGTTAACAAAAATTATTATTGATGCACTAAAATAAGGGATATTTCTCATGCGGAAATCATGGAACTGTATATACATTTATAAAATATATTTCAAACAACTAAAACTTGCTACTAGGACTACCACAATAACAGAAACATGTTGTTGGATCACAGTAATAGTTCTGCCATATACTACAAATGACTAAAAAGGAGTGACAAAAAATTAGCAATGTTTTAAAACATTGATTGAAATTGAATGTTTTACACAATACAGATATTCTATATTCTACCTTTCTCCTGTCAACAATGATTTTATAGAGAACTAGAGAAAAATATTATTTTGGAAATGAAAGTTTAGTTGCTCAACTGTATTGTGCTGAATATAATATATCATCAAATTCTGCACCAAGTATACATCACATATAATATCGCTTGCCAACAAAGTCTCCTCAAATCCCTTATTCTTATGCTCAGCTCCACTACATTGTTTGGTTTATGGTCGACATTCTGGTCATATCAAGGCCAAATGCAAATACTTTCTGTATCGTTTATCCAATCCTAAAGACATCCACATATCTAAGCTCCTCAAAATCAAATCATTAGTGGATTCCCAAAACACCTCCTTCCGGTCTTCTGATGTTTATATTCCTTCTAACTGGACATTTTCATTGTGAAAAGTCTTTGCTATCTGTCTTACCATTCTTTGGAATTCCTAACCACTATCTATCCACCAAGCTACCTCTGTTTCTTGAAGTCCTAAAGCTTCCACTGCCTTTTATCCCTAATAGTATCACAAAATCTCATAACAGATAATTCTGTTTCAAACGCAATTATTGTAAAATTCGGTGGATTCCTTTTATATCACGGGATATCATTATAAGTAGAAATCACTAAAAACTGTACATCCTCAGTTTTTTCTTTGTTTATAAATTTATTTTTATTATTTTATGTAAAAAAAATACACTTTAATCTTATATAAGAAAAAAAAAAAAAAGAATAGATTTTTGACTATATTGTATGAAGGATATTAAAATTAAGTTTATTGTTGGTCTTTTATGAAGAATACCTTTCAAGATTTAACATAAATTAATGATAATTTGCTTTATATTTTAAGTTGTTTTCGTGAATTGATTAAACAGAGAGAAAACTTTATTCTAAATAAATGAAAAGGGCTGCCCAATTACATTGGGTTGCCAGGTACACAGCATACTCATCATCCATTCGGAAATAGGGTTAATTTGCAGGGTGAATATGTAGGGAGTTCGAAATATTTAAGGGTTTAAAGAATATTTTTCATCAGACTTTAGGTGAATTTTCTAGGAATTGAACAAACATGACGTTAAAATAAACTTATAAACAATGTGAGGATGGAATGTAAGATGTGAGACACAGGGTACCTGATACTTTCAGTCCTAGTGTTTGGAGACGAATCCTTCACGTATGCCCTTGTTGCTAGGGATCTTGCTTCCCGCCATCTCAGCCAGCGGTGTTTCAGTGTGTGCTGTACTTCAGTGTTCAGGAAGCAGTAGAGCAATCCCACAGCCAGACCCTAAAAGATAACAGAATTAGAAGTCCATCTCTTCACATTCCTCCTAATTCGCTTACATTATTTATTTCATTAAGAACTATATTAAGATTAGATATATTAAGAGAAGATATCATTTTATGAAGCTGCTTTTGCCCCTAGGCGTGCTCACTTCTTTTGCTCATGACAACTTTATCTTACTGTATGTTTCTATCTGAATCCTGGTAAAAGTATTTCCGAGCAATTATAGCTTTCCAGATATACTGTGCTAGGGGACATATTTTAATACCAAGTGAACTTTTTTTTTTTGTTTATAATTTAATCGTGAATTTAAATGGATTATAGCTCACCTTGTGAATGTTAACAGAGGTAATATAGGCCACAGAAAAACTACATCATTATAGGTTAGACTACCAAGAAAGAAATATTAATTTAAATAGGAGGCCTGATGGCCATGAGGGTTAAGGCGTGAGCACGTAACACTCCGAGCGAAGGGTCGTGGGTTCGATTCCCACAAGGGGTGGTGGCTTTTCTTTTGAAAAAAAGAAAAGGCATCAGCCCTATCCTGGCTAGAAAAGGGTGGTAACCTTTAGATAACCCGTTCTAAAATTCGTAGTTAATAATAAATGGGTGTTAAAATTTAAATAAATAAATAATTTAAATAGAATATATATATATCAGGACATTAGAAGAGAAAGGTCGAATCCCAAACTCCGGATGCTTGGAAATCAAACTCAAAGTTCTAGAAGTGCTTCAGGATAGCCTTATGAAATGATGATTCATAAATCTGATTGAAAGAGTATGTAATTGAAATTTATTGTTTTAGTTATAATTTTTACGAGTGGTTTATGGGTAACAAAATGCTAGGAGGGGAGTTTCTGATCCGGGAATTGTCCTTGAAAATTGAATTTTCCATTGATGATGGTGTTATTCACGTTAAATTGAAACTATGAGAGATCTAAAGGTGAAGCGTCGTGTTACCTACATCTTTCTGGCTCAGAAAATAAAAAAAGTCGATTTTTTAGATTCGTCCTTTCTCTTCAAAGGTCCTGATATGATCTATTTATTTTATACCTGAGTAGAAAGTAGGATAGTCCTGATAATGCTGTAGATGGCAGATTGAGGGCCGCTGATGAAGAGGATATAGGTAACGCCTAGCAGTGGAATCAGCACGAGGAGAGCTTTGCAGCCTTTGCGGTATTGTTCTGTCTCAACATTGTTAGCTGACCTCAATTTTGTTATCAGAACCTAAAACAATGATAATAATTAATTATGATATAATTAATTCTAACGAAAATAACAACCATTTATATAACTCTCTTTAAAGTTAGCTTACTTTGTACCTAAGCTCATGGGTTCCCACTATATGGGAATCGAACCCATTATGTTATTATATTAATAATATTAATTATTATAAACCTTATTAGATAAAATAATCAAATTTTAAGGTTACATATATATATATATACACACACACACACATACCCACATAATCCTTGATAAGAACAAGACATTGATGATGAGAACAATCACTGCTGGCAGGTGGCAGATCCAATCGGTCCAACTTTTGTCGAGCCAGCTGCAGTGTCTCGCCCCCTGAAAAAAATCAGAATTAGTAGAGCACATAAGAATTACAAGGTGGTGCCAATAGCAGTTGACGCACCCAAATTAAAAAAAAAGAAAATTACAAGGTTATTACAACAATATAACTTTTTGGGTGGCGCTGAATCTCTCATTTCATAACTCACAAGAAATTGTAACGTTCTGATATATTCATTAATCTTCGAGCAGGGTAATTTAATTTTTTTTTTTTTTTTTTTTTTTTTTTTTTTTTTTTTTTTTTTTTACGGTGCATCGACATAAATGTTGGCCATTAGCACCGACGTCCAGGGTCCAGCCAGGAATTTTCTCAGCGAGCCCTGAGATGAGAAAATGGTAATTTAATATATACAATTTAAAAATTGTGTATGTTAGAAAACGTGGAACTTCTGATGTAATATATCAATACATTTTACAAAAAGTTATGTAAAAAGCAACATATTTTAAAAGTCATGTAAAATAATAATAATTTAAAAAATAAAGCCGATTTAGTTTATTTATACAAGACATTTTTCTTTAGATACCCACGACGATTACCGAGTTTGTTACAATACAGCAGAAATTACAACTGCCAACCAATTAGTAATTTGGGTCCAAGTAAGGTGCTATTTCGCTGCTTAACCCTTTAGTGGGTATTATCCCCGTATGGGAATACATTTTAAAAATTCTCCTAAAGGTTCGCTATTTGCGTCAAGAAGTTCCATTCAGTTCTCATAGATAGTGTTAGTGTCCTAATAATTAGAATATCTCTTGACGCTTATGCCCACCAAGACCGACCTTCAACTCCATCTTACTCTCGTCTTCCAGACTTCAATTTATAACTGTAAGTATATTTTTATAGTGGGCTTAACATATGTTTTCGCTAATAATAAGTCAAATTTGACTTGTCGCTATGATAATATTCGTCTTTTACACAATTCAACTTGCACTTGGAATAAGTGCACAGAAATGTATTGTACTTGTGATGCTAGAAAATGAAATTTTTAATTATCTAGGTAGTTGGTAACAGCTTATTAAGTCTTCAATAGTTTTGTATTTTAATTACTTTTTTGTCGTGGGAACGTTTCGGCTATAAGCCATTTTCAATCCAATTTGTCTGTATGATTTTGCATTATTTTGTTATATATACATTATATCTTCAGGTTATGTGCTTGTAAATTTTATATTATTTAATTTGAGGAGGAAATTTCATTTTTTATATATAAAATTGTATGGTTCATGTCTCAATTATTACAGATTATTTTATATTTGAGTCTGCTTCTGTTCCACGACAAAAATGTAATTAAAATACAAAACTATTGAAGACTTAATAAGCTGTTACCAACTACCTAGAACATCTTAGTTTTCAATTTAGGATCTACAACATATAAATATATTTTTAATTATGTTTATAAAAATTTATTATTTTAAAACAAATATACAGAGCTCCGCAGGGCCGCCACATCTCAGAGCCAGGCCCAGGACCAGATCACGGGCCCCTACTTCTCATAGCCAGACTGAAAATTCCAGAACTTTGCTATAGGACTTTGGACACTTTAAAATTAATTTCATCTTGAGTTTTGAGCGAAATGAGAATAAAAGCCGTCAATCGGTGCAGAAAAGGTCACTTTCGGTACCTAATTGTAGTTTCATTACGACTCCTAATGAAATATACTATTTTGGGAATGCACTTGTTTTGTCGTTTATGTAGGGACATTAAAAAAATATAGATCCCATTCCAATAAATATAACCTATACATTTTTTATCAAATAGCGAGGCCCGGCCGGGGCCTAGGACAACTGTACCCGGCAGTCCCCCCCCCCATGTGGCAGCCCTGGAGCTCCGTGCATGATTCAAATGATATTTGCACACATTATAAAGCAAACTTATATTCGTATGTGCTATGCGGGTTTAGTATAATTTTTGCCGGGTCCTTACTAGGGATGGGCGATGATCGATGGTCGTTACTATCGATAGTCATGAACTATCGATAGATTTTTTACTTTTTTTAGAATTGAAGTTCTCATCATCTGGAGGGCTTTAGTATTAAATACTGACACGTCTGGTGAATTAAATACTGAAGAAGAACCTTCTGGTGAATACAACCAACTACATAATGTAGCCAGAAAATACATTTGTGTTCCAGGCTCGTCTGTAGCCTCAGAACGTGTATTTTCAGCCGCGGGAAAAATCATTTCTTAGCGGCGGAACAGACAGGCGGGGACAATTTCGGGGGGGGGGGGCTGAGACCATTTCCGGTGTATGGAATACTAATAATTTAGATCTTAGAAGAGTTTTAGCCAACTAAAACGCTTTTACACCCAAAATAGAATATGTTTTATGAACTAAATGATCTTATTTAATTTATTTTTAAGGGTTTTATGAAATTTTTACCGATCAAATCAAAATTTCGGGGGGGGGGCTGCCCCCCCTTATATAAGCCCATGGCCAAAGAAAAGCGGAAAAGTTGTTTTTCCTTTCTAGTAATATGCGCCTCAAGGAGCACAACTAAAATAGTTTGAAATAATAGCACTTTTTTGTGCCACTTGATATTATATTCTTTGGAAATGCTTCTTATAAATTGGTTTTTCGTTTTAAACCTTTGTGTGATCTTATGAATATACCTAATCCTGCAAGTAATAGATAATTCAATTAGATAATAATAAATTCTTTATAGCACAGGTATGTAAGGAATAGGGAAAGCCACTATCGAATAACTATCGATAGTATCGATATAATTTAACCGATAGTATCGGCCTATCGATAGTGCTGAACTATCGACTATCGCCCATCCCTAGTCTTTACAGACAGCTCGTTAATGGGCATAATGCCCATAGGGGAATTTGTTGTAAACCGGAAATAACACCTATAATTGGCTAATCTTACATAACAGGTGATGTTAGGAGAGATAACAGGCATCATTATTATTTCAATTTTAACGTCCATGCTTATTAACTGAGAATAAACTAGGCATCATTTGTAACACTAAATGTCTTTTAACAAAAGACAAAAGAATCAATTTTAGTCTATAAACAACATGATCCTTCTATTAAAATACATCCATCTTGTTAACATGATATGAAGGCACCAAACTCTATAATAGTAACTCCCTGAAGCAGTATAACTATAAATAAAGCCCTCGAAAGTTCTTATGTAAATATATGTTAAAACAATTTTAATATAAAATAATATGTATTTAATTTGTATTGTTTAAAGATGTAATTATTTTATTATTATACCATACTAGCTGAATACCCGTGCTTCACCACGGCCGTTGAAGTATTTTTTATATTGAGTTAAGATATGATCAAAATTAACGCTACTACATAATTTCGTAAAGCTTATTATTGCACGGACTTTAAAGTTACCCAGGAAACACCATGTGGAGGTAACCGTGGTTGTTTCCTTGTTTGACAATAAGAAAAAAAAAAAAGAAAAAAAAAACAAAACGCTTAAAAATTTAGATAAACAGAGACAAATATACGTTGAAAAGCATAAAAGTAACAAATATGAAGTTTTAAGCACTTATCTCTTCGATTGACATCGCCCCACCGAACATTACAACAGAATCTTATAGTAGAGAATTTAGTAACCTTTCGAATAGCCGCATTCCAATTACTTCGAGTTCCCAACCGTTTTCGAGATATCTTAGATAATATACTGAGATCCGAAAACTTTGTATCACCATTCATACAATTTTTTTTTTCCATATACTTCGTTTCTTAATACCCAAACAGAAAATTAGTTTTGAAAAGTATTTCTATCAATTTTTCTGGTAAATGGCTACAGAACTCGCTTAAAAAATGGTTTCGTTCGTTTTCCTACGTTAAAGAATCTTTCGCACAAATTTCGCTCCTAAAACCATGTTCCAGTAGACGGATTCAACTGACCTTTTAAATGAGAAGAAAGATTTTTGTACCAAATGTTATCAAAATCGAACCATTTTTGAGCCGATGAGGAACTTCTTAATAATTCAAACCCTCCTAAAAGTACTTAAACACTTGAATATCAAAAAAAAACTTTCTTAGCGAGTGTTTACACTCTAATCGTATTGTCCGTGCAAAAGTTCAAATTTTTGTGTCAAGTGGTTCGGGATATTATTACCTCGGATGGGCCATCACCGTGGCTTAAATCCTATGAGGGACAAAATCACAGTTTATTTCTAGTAGTTCAAGTACTGCCATCATAGTTGAAATTAACCTCAATTAAAAATAATACTATGAAATAGATAATGTACAGTAAAAGCTGTTCTCTTATCGTCCTAGCAACGCATGCTACCTAGGCTTGGCTGCTCTAACCAACTAAAACTTTAAACCCCTCTAAAAATACTTAAAAATTCGAATATCAAAAAATCCTTTCTTAGTGAGTGCCTAGTTCTATAGGGAGTGTCCTTGCAAAATTTCAAATTTTTCTGTCGAGTGGTTTGGGCTGGGCGATGATAGGTCAGTGAGTGAGTGAGTGGTATTGGCAAATATATAGTAGATTATTTATTATTATTATTTTGTAATGGTATATATTCGTTTGACTAAATAATACATGTAAGAAAAAAAAAAAAAAAAAAAATTAGTAGGTAGGCCCGATGAAGATTTTAAGACATTTTTCAAAACTTAGTTCATGAGTGCAACCTTAAGAGCTCGGAAATTGCTAAAAGGGTGGGGGGCGTCAAGTTAAACGTGTAATTTTGAATGTAGCTTAAGGCTCAAGGAAACTAGTGAAGAGGAACTATAGTTAGGATAGTCAGAGATAGATTACTTTCTCAAAGCAAGATATAAAGAATGACAAATAGATCAATTAAAACAGAAAAATCTAATTACCCCCCCCCAAAAAAATTAAAAAAATAGTTAAGCAACTAATTTTACTCGGTTCTAGACGGAAAGTATCCTATTTGTAATCCCCGTACATGGCCGGACAGTAATGACCAACAAGAAGCAATTAAATCCAGTTAATTTCATCAAGCTAACAGCCCGAGTCCTGAGAGGGGCATTTAGACATTAGTCGGGGGGGGGGGGGGCTTCTGGAAGGGCGGGGTCGGATCTAGTAAACAACTTGACAGTGAATGATAATGTATCCTTATCATTATCGTTATAATGTGTTTCGAAAACAACAATTAAACTAGGGGGTAAAAATAATGGTGATAAGCAATTTATTAAGGGCTTCTGCTCGCAGGAACTGGGTCATCTTAGTGTCTTAGTTCGGAAAGCTTGGATTGGAAAAGTTAATATTTTCTTCTCTAAAGAGACTAACGGACTTCTACAGCGTTAAAACACACAATCATATATTTTATTAATAATGGCAATTCTTTTTTATTAGATCAAGCAACATCAGGAGTCTATATAGGAAATAATTATGGGGGGGGCACAGGGTGATTTGGGGGGGGGTATGGAATAGTACTAACAACCTAGAACTTGAAGTAGTTCTTACTTGAATTGGGATTACTACCCGGACATTACCCCAAAAAGAGTTTCACTTATTTCGTGTTTTACAACATTTTTACTAAGGGAAAAGTTAAATTCCAAACCAGCATCAAAACCAGTTTTCTTTAGGAAGGCAAATTAGAGGTTCCCTTTAAGATGGTGAAAAATTGTATACAGGGAAGAAAATTGTTGAAACTGTTAAATTGTGTTATTTACAATACTAAAAATGGGTCTTTTTGCGAAGACCACATCCAGTTACTTTTGAAGTAGCAGTAGTGATTTATAACAGTTACTCGTACTCGCTGATAAGCTTACTGATTAGCTTATAGGTTCTTTGCTGGTTATCTACTACTTCTTGACTCGTTATCTACGGTTATAATTCATATTAGATAATGGCAAGCAATATTTATTAATAAAAAGGTTAATATGATCAAAATCAATTCTCTCAACTATGAAATAAGTTATTAAGCTTTAAAGTTGACTGTTTTGCAGGTTATGAAGGATAACAAACAACGTTATTTGTAAACAAACATATTTTATTCCTTTTCTCTCTCTCTTTTTTGGATATTTTACATATCCAAGCGGCCCAACTACGCTCCGCTCGCTCAAGAAAATATCAAAACCCTAGTCAATCCAACTCCCAATTAATAGAATTATATTAATTGTAGCGACTCTAGTCTATCCAACTCGCTAAAATTAATAGGATTCCATTAATTTTACCCAGTAAGAAACCAATCCCTTTTACTTTGTCAGGAACATCGCGAACTAATTGTAAAAGACTCATTTTTCTCACAAACATAAGCAGAGCTTTTTCATAAACAAAAGCTAATTCACTGTTGAAGGTTACTTTACTCCCAGCAAGAACGAATGCAATTGGTCATCCAATCCTCCAATAGGAAGGCAAAGGAGTTATGCGCATGCGCTAAATCACTGATACAATCACTACTGCTACTTCAAAAGTAACTGGATGTGGTCTTCGCAAAAAGACCCCTAAAAATCTCCTAAAAAAATAGCAAGGATTTTCTGATCGACCCTGTACTTTTTTCAAAGGATCGATGAATATTTGGCGAAATGTTTAGAAACTTTACCACGATTGCAACCTCAATTAAGAGTAGTTTTAATTTTTTAAAATAGCACCCACCTCAGAACCACCGGGCGGAGCTTCGTAGGCATTCGTCCGAGCTATTATCCACAGAGCAATCACTGCCACAGGAGAACCTGGAAAAATACTAAATGATATCATTTTGTTCAAGAAAGTGGCAAAATAGGTAGATTTTAAATATTTAATAAGTTTGTGAATTTTATAAACAGGTTAATTTAGTACCTTATTGTAGTTTTTATAGGAACAGGAGGATGAAATTTTATAAGGGCGGAGGAATATAGATACAAAGTCAGCCAAGCAGAAGAAGGAATATTGGTAGAAAGTCAGACAAGAAAGAAGGGTCAGGGAAGAGCGGAAGGAAGTAATGCAGGTGCGAAGCCAAGCAAGAACAAAAAATATAAATATCGGTAGTATGTTAGAGAGGAAAAAGGAGAGAGAATAATTTGGGAAGTAAGCCAAAAACGAAGGAAGAAAATATAGATTGGAGGACGTCAGGCAAGAAGAATAAGAAGGAATGTCAATAGATAGTCAGGAAATGAGAAGGGGGAAGTTATGTAGGAATTAGGCAAGATAGAGGGAAGATAGATAGGACGTTAGGCAAGATAGATAGGAAGGTAGAAAAGAACGGAACATAGGTAGGAAGTCAGAGAACCACGAAATAAGTGAATTTACGTGGGAAGTCTAGCGAGAAGTAGTGGGAATATCTGGAGGAACCCAGGAAACCGAGAAAAGAGGAAACATAAATAAGATGTTAGACAGAAACGAAAGGAAGGGAGGGATATAAGTAGGAAGTCAGGCAACTACAAAAAGGAGGCAACATAGATAGGAAGTCAGGTAAATAAGAAAGGAGGCAACATAGATAGGAAGTCAGGTAAATAAGAAAGGAGGCAACATAGATAGGAAGTTTGGCAAGAACGGGAGATAGGAAATAGGTAGAAAGTCAAAAAAGCAGGAAATAAGTGAATTTATTTATTTATTTACGGAGCTCCACAACAGCAAGGCGACTTGCTCACGTAAATGGTTAATAAAACAAAATGAATATAAAACAACATAAAATAAAAGAGTAAAAATTAGATTATAATAAAGTATTTACATGATATAAAATTTACACAAAAATATTAAATAAAAATCAAATAAAATAAATAAATACCCAAAAAAATTAATATAATAAAAAAATCCAAAAAAAAAAAAAAAAAAAAAATTAGGTAGGAAGTCTGACTAGAAGAAGGGGGAATTATAAATAAGAAGTTATACAGGAACGAAAGGAAGGGATATGTGTAGGAAGTCAGGAAACCGCAAAAAGAGGAAACATAAATAAGAAAATAGACAGGAACGGAAAGAAGGAATATAAGTAGGAAGTCAGAGAACCACGGAAGCAGTGATTATAAGTATGACGTGAGGCATCAAGAAAGGAGGAAAGATAGATACGAAATTAGGCAAGAAATAGAGATAGGCAGTCAGAAAACGATGGACTAGGTGAAGTTAGATTGGAACCCTGTCGAGAAGCAGGGGGAATATCGGAAGGAAGTCAGAGAACAACGGAAGGAAGGGATAGGAATGAAGTGAGACAACCGAGAAACGAGGGAACATAGATAGGCAGCCAAGCTAGAACAGGAAGAAGAAAGGGTGTCTAGGAAAGGAATAGAACATTACGCGAGGACGTCGGCAGAGACTTAAAAAAACTATGCCTAGACTATTGATCGAAGCCTTGAACCTCTTCAAAGAGTGCAGACTATCTCCTATAGTGCATATCTTATAGAGCTCCGTTGTAAGCCACTAGTCGTCCTAGAACGTTGAGTATACAAACGACATTTTTGTTTCTGGGATTGGAATTTCAGTAGTTTGACATAAACCTAAGAGATAGCCTATCACTTCACTGTAATCACGAATTTACGTGGACTATTGCTACTTTTGTGAGTACTACAAGAATAAATCCCACAGACAAGAGCGATGAAGTTTAGTAAAAGGTTTTCAAAATAGTGATGGGCGATTCTCTAATATAAATCGATATCGAATCGAATCGAAATGAAAAGATCGATCCACAAAAAAAAAATCGGCGAGTTCAGAAAGATTCAAAAGATCGATCTTCTAGGCTCAGAAGACCTATCTACAATATTGATCGGTCTTCGATATGGATCGATCTTCAATATGGGACAATTTACGGATTACTTATATTACCTACGAAATTCATATTTCATTTCGATTCGAATTGATTCTCATTCGAAAATCGCCCATCACTACTACAAAACGACCTAAATAAGTCGATTTGAATACTTGAAAACATCTATAGTAAGTAAATCTGTTAGCTACAAATTTAAGACTATTTTTCATCGAAAATAATACAGAATGAAGCTACTACTGTTAAATCATATTAAAATATATGGGTATTATTAGAGATATATGTTTACAAATGAGATAAAATAGAATAAAATAATAACAGAAAAAAATGGTTGTAAAAATTAAGAGCACAGTTCGAAACCTTGTTGAAAGTCTGTTACTGGACATAGGACACTGTTCTGTCAATTTTTCTTCAGTTAAATAATAGAAATGAGATTAAGTAACAAGAAGTGAGATTAAGTATTTAAAAATTTGAAAAAAACACTTTATTTTACGGTATTCTATATAGATCGATTCTTTAAAAAGGTCGGCCATTCGAGATCGATTCTTTAAAAAGGTCGGCCATTCGAGATCGATTCTTAAAAACGATATGCCCTTAGAGATCGATTCAAAAATCGATACATCGTATTAAAAATATCCATCTTTTAAAAGATCGATTCAGATCGCCCATCTCTATTTCAAACCTTATGCCACGTAAGTCTTCTGAAATATAACGAATGCCACAAATAATAATGAAATTTCATTTCATTCAAGGGGCTTGGATCCTGAATAACCCCTCAAGTAGATAATAAAATAAGTTACGATGGTTTATTGGTTACAATCAATAATTGCGAAGACTTACAAACATAGCTTGTGAAGCTTCGACATTTCTATTGGGATCTCCTGATGTTTACCTCTGGTCGACCTCGCAAATGGTTTCTTCTTTTAACGGCGGAATACTCAAAATATTCCTCTCGAAAGTTAATTTATCCAAAAATAGATGTAAGCAGTTTCGCGACGGAATAAATCATCAAGTTCTGAACAACTAAATAGCGATTGTGTGCTTAGGAGGATGCTTACGATGAGAGAACAGCAAGAGAGACGATTATGTTCGGGCTGGCGAATGTAAGTCCCGATTATCATAAGTAGATTTGTGAATAAAGGGGAAGCTCGCATATTCCAGGCTTATTACCGCACTCCATCCACGGGGCTAATCCTTAGGGATCTCACGTAGTCTGGAGAATCCTAGGGTAGGGCATTTACACATCCCCCATCCATCACTTTAGTATGATTAACATCCAGGCAAGACCAAGCTTATGAACTAATGGTAGACATTCTAGTACAAAATTCAGAACGTTTAGGTAGAGGATTTGCTAATTCCTATTTCAAGGTACAACACGATACGTGACCCTAAGAAAAAAAAAAAAAAAAAAAAAAAAAAAAAACCTGATTATGTCTCGTCTAAGACTATAGAAGGCTTTGGAAGGTCAGGCAAGGAAGATAGTGTTTAATGTTAATTAATACTCAGCCAAAGCTAAGTTAAACATCCTAGCGATAAGGTTATAACAGAGACAATGTTTGCCGCCTATTTTCTGCACCGGTAAGGCCAAGAGGAACGATCTCCCTTTCTTGACTTCTTAAAGCCTTCCCTGGCCCTAAACGTGAAACAATACGTTTTTATTGAGTTTCACGTAGCTTCGTGATCATTAAGCTGGGAATTAGCAAATTGCGTAGGTGTCGCAAGTATTTTCCTTAGAATTTCACGCATGCAGAATTTGAACTTTTCCATCGAACTGAATGGACTATAGCACCTCTTACTACACACCGTATCACAACGAAAATACCGCCATAATTGTCTTTATTTTGGGAGGGGGGTTATTTCATATACGAAAAAATGTTTGAAGAAAAATAACATAAACATTCTTTACTTAGAAGAGTTAAATAACGATTATAAAGTACGAGTATCATATAATTTTAATAGCTTCTGGTATGGCTCAAACATGAGAAACTAGTCAAAAATGACTTACTTATTGTATACATTCAGGAATACCTATGGAAATAGCCGATAGGAAAAATAGGTTTTAGGAAACAGGTATTTTCATAGGTTGACCACCTCCATCCTGTTTATTATTCTTGAGTCCCAGCAGGAAGGACCAAGAACAATAGAACCTCATTCTTCAAGCTGTGGGGTCCGTTTAGCACTAAT
This sequence comes from Gonocerus acuteangulatus, assembly GCA_946811695.1. NCBI lineage: Eukaryota > Metazoa > Arthropoda > Insecta > Hemiptera > Coreidae > Gonocerus > Gonocerus acuteangulatus. Next base: position 35,079,091 of record OX328130.1, on the reverse strand, counting down.
CTGGATTGCGCAAACTTTCTTCTGTGCCAATGTTTGAAAATAGTCATGCTAAGTTTCATGTCCTGTTACTTTGCTGTTTACATAGGAGTTTGGACTTCTTCAGAAAGTCATTGATAAAGTTTTGTCGAAGCGATGGGGTACTAAAGAAATACTCGGCTTCCTAATTAGGAAACGGTTGTTGAGAAATGCAGGTGCATAAATGCATAGAGACGCCTCTCGCAATATCTGTATGCATTAAAGTTTTCTTCGTTCACCACGTTAGATGGATCCAGAGACGCCTTCTAGTCCAAAATATCTTCTTTTAATCAGTCGGTATCACATGAACATTGATACGGTATGGGAAATTCCCTCCAAACACATGCCGCATTTCCTTCAAGCACTTATTCACACTTACCATCCCTTCACTGTTAAAGTGTAAATTCATCATATATCAGTAAGAATCCGGAGCATATAAAAAACAGTTTTATATCAGTAAGACATCTGGGACACTATTACAAACACCTTTCAACAATTATTTAATGTTTTTGGGCGTATTGAGAGCCTGAAACCAATAAACATACATTATGCATTATCGTCAGATTAATGAAATGTACATTACGTCGAGACTTCACGGACTAAAAGGGAATGGAGGGCTTTTGTAGTGGATACTTATATTTTGGAAACTTTGTAACTTATTAACGCTTAAAGAGAATGCAGGGAAACACACAAATGGGTCAAAGAGCATCGTTTGAAAGTCAATATAAAAATTAAATATTCTTATAATCTTTTATGCATATCCAGCTGATGAGATAATTAATATTTACGGCTGAGTCATTCGAGAAGGACAGTTTCACAACACAATTGTCATTAAATATTCAGATTGGAACAATTTACTCATGTATCTCTCTCAGATTTCTCTCATCATCTCACACGGATCTGCTCCATTCTCTTTCACACTTGTATCTCCCTTCCTGTTCATCCAAGAGAGAGGGATAGATAGATAGATAGTTAGAGAGAAATAGTGTGTGTGTGTGTGTGTGTGTGTGAAAGAGAGAAGAGAGAGAGAGAGAGAGAGAGAGAGAGAGAGAGAGAGAGGGAGAGAGAGAGAGAGAGAGGGGAGAGAGAGAGAGAGAGAGAGAGAGAGAGAGAGAGAGAGAGAGATAGAGGGAGTGTGTGTGTGTGTGTGTGTGTGAGAGAGAGAGAGAGAGATTATACGGTGTTGTGTGTAAATGTATATATATATATATATATATATATATATATATATATATATATATATATACACATATATATACCTACCACAATTATTTCCTTGCTGTACTGGTTTTGACACAGGAACTTCTACGCTATGAGGTCAACCACATAAGTGGCCTTCCTACCTATTGAGTGAGGGAAAAACCGCGCTAAATATATATATATATACATATATATATATATATATATATATATATAAGTAGCTTAATTGCATCCCTTGGCTATTAAACAAGTTCTAATTAAACCAAAAAGACTATTAGAGATACCAGATAGATCAAGCAATGAATTCTATACAAATTCATAAAAAACCGAAGGGAATCCAGTTTTTTCTTCCTTCCTTCAGAAAGGAATCCTTCATTTCTTTTCCTTTCTGAAATGAGGGATTATTCTCGATTAGGAGAAATGCTAATTTTAATCCTGAGCTATTAGAATATCAGACTGGCAATAATTCCGCCAAATTCTTTTGCCTTTCTTCTAGGGAAGCGTGTCTTGAATAAATGGACGCCATTAACAATTTTTCGCTCACATCTTCTTGGCTATTATTCTCAAGAAATGATTACAGTTTTATTATTTTTTTCTCCGTATTTTTTCGGGAATTACATAAACTCATCTTGGAGTAATTTTTTACCGCCTCCGCCAATTTCATAATCAGTTATTTTGCTTTCAACGCCTGGGTGTTAATTCATTAAGACTTTTCTGCTCCGAAGTCAACAGATTTCATTTTTTTTTTCAAACAGAATTACTTCACTTTGCATTTTAGCGCGTTACCTCCCTCCCTCCCATTGGAGGAAAGCCGCTCATGATGTTGAGCTTACGTTAAAATCCGGAAGGGCCGATAAAAAATTCACTTGGTACAGGGGGAGTTCTTGATTCGGGGAGTACCATAGGCTAGGTCAAAATCGTCTAGGATTCAAAGTTCTGAGGTCACGGGTTCGAAACTGTGAACCCGATCAGTTAGAGATTAGCCTTGTTAGGTCTCAATATTACTTATTTGTTGTCATGCTAAAGATTTTCAACAGGAATTTTCTGAGGTTTAAATTATTTACAATTATGGTAAATGGTGGTTCAATTCCCACTATGGGAATTCATTTTTCATGGGAATTTATTTTTCTTTAGAAAAAAGAAAAGGCATCAGCCCTATCCTAGCTAGAAAAGGGTGGTAACCTATAGAGAACCCATCCTAAAATTCTCAGTTAATAATAATTAACTTAACCAGCTTTTGACAAAGAATTCGGTTATAATTTGCACGACAATGCTGACAATGTTATTTTAACAGGATTCGCTGACGATCACGCGGTAACAGCATGCAGCGTGGCAGCAGGAGAGCGGGTTACAAATATTATAGTACGAATGTTCAATGAAATCGGTCTATCTATAAACCCTCAAAAAAGCACAGGAGTTGTCATTGAAAGAGGCATTCTGAGAAAAAGAAAATTATGTCTCGAAAATGGCGATGAAATAGAAACCATAGGAGAGGGAGAAAGAATAAAATATCTAGGTTGTGCTTTCTCAAATGAGTTTATAATCAATGAAAATTCATTGCACCAGCTCAACGAGAACTTGAACAAGCTGGTCTCGTCTGAGGGCGGATCAGAAATTGAATATTGTCAACCAATATATATTTCCTGCCTTAGTATATCCTCTTCAAACGGCGCCATTAATTAAGTTACGTTCCACCTTTTTGGAAGGGGTGGACACTATAATTCGGAGAGCCGTTAAAGCAATATTGGGCCTCCCTGCTATAATACCTGTAGTGCTATGCTATACTCTCCCCGAAGATTTAGAGGTCTTGGCCTAATGAAGAGTGAATGGGAAGCTCCATTGCAGCATTGGGCGATGGCACAGAAGCTGGAAAAAGTATCTGACCAATTATTTGCAAATCTCTTCGACTACGAAAGCGAATCGGAAGAATGCTGTAGAAGACATAAAATGAATATCGAAGACATCGGAGGGAATCATAGCACAAGGACAATTCGAAGGATCCTACGGGAAAAGTCATTTGATGAATGGGCGACGTCCAAATGGCAAGGAATCGGCGTGGTTCACTTTAAGGAGTTTCCAAATGGTAACAAATTCATTTGCGAGAAAAAACTCTTTTCTAGTTCCGAGTGGACGAACGCATTGAAACTCAACGTGAACCATGCACCACTGCGTGGTGTTCCTGGTCTGGCAGGAGCAGCTGATTTAGGAACCCTCTGTCGCAAATACGGCAGGGAGACGGAAACACGAGCCCATGTGCTTGGTAGTTGTCCTAACAGCATGCTCCTCGTTACTCGGAGGCACCACAATGTGAAGCACCGAATTAGAGATTACCTCAAATAAAAGGAGTTTCAATGTTTCGAAGAAGTGTACGGAATTGATGAGGACGGAACACCAAGATTTGCCGATATCATAGCCTTCCCTAAAAACGACGAATCGGCATTTATCCTCGATCCGACGGTACGCTATGAAACTAATGACACCAAAGAGGCCGAAAAAGTAGATGGTGAAAAGAAATCCATATATTCAAAATGCACGGCATACTAAGAAGAGAAGTTTCAAGAGCAATACGGGAAGAGAAAATATATTGTTAAAGGACTGTGGTTCGGATCAAGAGGGACCATTCCGAAGGACACAGCCATCTTCCTCGAAGGACTCGGAGTTTCAACAGACCACCTGGCAGCATTAGCTGCCCAGGTGGTCAGCTGAAACTCCGCATTAGTCCATATTAGCGGACACATTGGGAATAATTGCCAATCATATCTATGGTCACTGAGTGCTTATCATCCATTCACACTGTCTCTTTAAATACTTTAGACCTTAATTTCAATTCTATCAATTCTTTCTCATCCATCAATATCTCCTTCTTTCGTCTTCACCTTCTTTATTCCCTATTCCTCATTTCGAAATCCTTACATCTTCAGCCTGAAAATTAACCCTATTTCCGAATGGATGATAAGCACGCTGTGTACCTAGCAACCCAATTTAATTGGGCAGCCCATTTTATTTCGTTTTAAATAAAGTTTTCTCTCTCTCTAATTGACGTTAAAATTTAAATAAATAAATAAATTATTTACACTCTTAATTAGATACGATCTTCACTTCAACCATCTTTATATATTTGCTTATTATTTTTATTTTTCACATTTTTAACGTTTCGGCCTCGGGGCCATCCTCATAAAACTTCACTAATATGTTCACATATCATTCACCCTGTTTCAAAAGGGTTTGTCATCACTGTAATATTGCAGCTACTACACTTTTTCATTATTTAAGCTACAATACAGTCCATGTGGCCACAACAAAAGAAGAAAATGGTGGCATGTTGTGGCCACATGGACTGTATTGTAGCTTAAATAATGAAAAAGTGTAGTAGCTGCAATATTACAGCGATGACAAACCCTTTTGAAACAGGGTGAATGATATGTGAGTTCGCAAAACCTTTCAGAGCTTTCCAATAGTTAGGATCTCGTTACTTCATCTTTGATTCCACTCTTGAAAAAGCCCAAGTATTAGGCATATCGAACTCTTAAGACAGTTCAAATTAGTGCGGATTTTCTGTTCAGAGAAAACCGGCTAATGATGTCGACCCGATAACGCAATCCGAAAGTTTCGATGCGAAATGTCGAGAAATTTGACCACCCATGATTCAAATTAGGACCCACTAGTAATCAAGCAAAAATTTTCCGGCTGTAATAAAATAATTCAAAGAAAACCGACTTACATCAGACATCAACAAACTAGATAATACCTTCGGGATATCCAGATATATCTTCGGGTATACTTCCATACCACAAATGAACCATACTTTAACTTTAAATTTAAGTTACACTTTAAATAGAAGTTTTTGTTAGAAATTATGTCCAGAATCCCTTACTAGAGTTTGGCTACTTAGACCTGAATCACCCTGTAAATTATATATACATATATAATAATGCTACACCTTGTTTCTGCATCAAGAAAAGCAAAAATAAATTAGTAACCAAATAAGTAATTTACACTCTTAATTGGATACGATCTTCACTTCAACCGTCTTTATATATTTGCTTATTATTTTTATTTTTCACATTTTTAACGTTTCGACCTCAGGGCCATCCTCATAAAACTTCACTAATATGTTCACATATCATTCACCCTGTTTCAAAAGGGTTTGTCATCACTGTAATATTGCAGCTACTACACTTTTTCATTATTTAAGCTACAATACAGTCCATGTGGCCACAACAAAAGAAGAAAATGGTGGCATGTTGTTTGCTTGATTACTAGTGGGTCCTAATTTGAATCATGGGTGGTCAAATTTCTCGACATTTCGCATCGAAACTTTCGGATTGCGTTATCGGGTCGACATCATTAGCCGGTTTTCTCTGAACAGAAAATCCGCACTAATTTGAACTGTCTTAAGAGTTCGATATGCCTAATACTTGGGCTTTTTCAAGAGTGGAATCAAAGATGAAGTAACGAGATCCTAACTATTGGAAAGCTCTGAAAGGTTTTGCGAACTCTAAGCTACTTATTCTGCCTTATCCAAGATCCGTTTATTGGCGTGAATCAAGGGCTTCCTCCAAGGAGATAGGCCTACAGTTGAGGGACCTGGAAGCCGGCCAGCATTGCAGCTGTCTGGATTGCCCTAGGGAGAAGTTGGAGATTGGAAGTAGGTTCTTAATCCTGAAGCAGCCCTCCAACAATCTAGGGAGGGTGGATTTCACATCTCGTCTTAGCCAATTACTCATACCTATAAATATAATGTACAACCTGGGTAAATGTGTTTATTACTGTTTTACCATTTTCCAGTAAATGGTAAACATCTATTTTATTTATAATAAATTATGTTTAATAGCCCATCATATATAATACATTAAATTGAATCATATATTACATAGATTCAGGCAAAGAGAAATTTAGCTATAAGAAATAACACAAATTTAAACAATCAAAAATTTTACGGTTTACAAAGCAAACTAGTGTTACTCAACTGTAATTTGAGACTGCATTTCGGGCTTCTTTATCCTATTTTAACGTTTCCTGAGCGGTCTTCACCTGAATATGTTGATCTTATTTATTATAATGCCGATAATATTGAAGTTCCTGTTTGATTCTCTGGTTTTTCATTGTCAAGTGAACGTTCTACGTACAAGTTCAAAATAAAAGATCATCACTTTGCTGGCATATTCACTGAACTGAGCCGAGTTCAATTTTTCACTGTCCCTTATCCTTCTGGTATCCATTCGTCTCTCTGAAAGCAAGAGTGTCGGTATAAGAGAGAGAGATTGTGAGAGGGCTTGATAAATCGCCCCGCGATCAGTAGACGGTGTTGGAGCCATCCGTTACAATTGCAGATCGCCCCTTGCAACATCTCAACAGACCTTTTCATTATCAGGTAGTTCTGGGAGCCGGCCAGCAATCAGTCAGTCACCCGCCAGAAGATACAAAACACGGGGACAACTTGTCCTTCCTGCCTTTAACACTTTACTGATTGATAACAGCTAGGATTTTATATACAGTAGAACTTGGATAATTCGAATCCCTAGGGACTGATGACAAAGTTCGAATTGTCCAAAATTCGAATTACAAAAGTTATTTAAAATAAAGGGATAAAAAATGGAACCTCGTATTTTCTCATAGTTTTTATTTAAAAAAAAAACAATTAAATACATTTTATTTAAAGAAAAACAAAAATTCCACAAATAGATGATTAAGAAGGTACCTAAGAAATAAAAGAATATTGTTTTTGAAAAAAGTCTGAAATTTTTGTTTGCTTCTTTGATTGAAGCCTGATCACAAAATATTCTAAAACATTTAATGATTTAAAAACATTCTCAATGACATCAGTTTTACTTTCTATAAATCGTCTTAATTCCTTTATATACAACTGTGATTCGAACGGGCGTTTCCTGGGTTACTGTAGACTCATCTTCATCACCTGATTCATCGTCTTCATCATCATACTTCTGAGAAGCTGCGAATCTCTTGGAGAACATCGGCGATTATTTCGGCTTCAGTTAAGTCACCGCACGCTGCGACATCTTCATCGACATAATGAAATCTTCATAGGTTATCAGTCTAGAACGAAGTCTTCTCATCCGTTTACTGGTTGTAAATCGTCAACAGAATCGATGCGACTTATTCTACTTTTGATTTTTAACATCCAGCTTCTTTAGATTTCCCAGGGGGGAATATTTTGACAAGATTTAAGATCGGCCGCCTCTCTGTTCACTTCTCATTGGACGTTCAGGCTCGTTCAAAATTCTAATTAACCACGATTTGTTTTACGTTTTTTATACACTAAATTCTAGAGACCGAGAGAATAATCCGTGATATATATATATCTTGTTATTCCTTCTTCACTCTTTCCTTCAGTTGTTTTTCTTTTTAATACGGCTATGTGTTTCGTCCACCTCCCTAGTTGCATAGCCTTTCGACTTGAGGTCATTCTTTAGGAAGACTAGTTCGATTTAGAGGTTGGCTCGTTGTCAGATAATTTCAAAGGTCTTGACGCTCTGCAACTCCGGTCTTCTTGGCTTGGTGGTAGTAGGATTCGGCATGCAGATATCCTCCGGTAGTTGTTGTTTTCCTCTACAACGTGTGCATACAGCATCCACAGCCTGGTTCCTTGATTTCATAAGATTCAAAGAAGGAGCTTTCTTCTCATCCTCCAACGTAAAATCATCGATGGATAGGAAGCATTCAGAAAGGCCATACTTTTTTCGATTCTTGTATACCGTGCTGCTTGATTACTAATAATTCCACATACCCTATTGGGTAGAATTATTATTCTGGACACCCCAATACCCACATTGACCTGCCAGTAGCACTGACTGGTGAAAAGTTGGACCGATTTTCTTTCTCTTTCGTTTGACGTATTATTTATTACTGTAAGTTTAATTTAAATAATAATGTAAAGCGTTAAAACTACAAAATTCATTTTAAAACAGCAAGTTCAGAGGGACGGTGTTTTCAAAACTATTGAATTTTCAGGATTTTGATAGAATGGTAGATAAAATATCTACTGACTCTCTGAGAGAAAAGCCATGATATAAAAGATACGAATTGAAGTGTTTGTTTGGCAAACACCAATCCCAGGCCGGTTAGGGGGACATCTTGATTTCGATCAATTCGGCCCTTGTATTCTTATTCGACCTTATGAAGTAGAAAGGCTGAACGAAGTATATATCAATCGGACTGTTATTTATTAAAACTTTTCTTAGCCTTAGAAACTGGAGTTATTAAACAGCAAGAAAGAACTTGGGTCAACGTCTATAAGTTTAGGTAAATGCTTTTGATCTAGTTTCACCGCTGGAATATTTTCAACTACTTGCAATACACCCTGTATAATTATCATTTCCCTGGAATATAAAAATCCTAAATAAATTTTAAGCTGTTGATAAAATGTCTTTTTTTACCAATTTCTATGCTTATTTATGTTTTGCAAAGAAGTGAAGAAATTTTAACGTATTTATTAATAGGAAATATCATTAAGAATCTTTTTTCACCTTGGGAAAATATCTAGCGTGAACGCATTTTGAATTTGGAGCGAAATATGTAAAATAAAAATACAGTTTTTTTTTTGCTTGCCAAACTTTAGATATACGCAAACGTTTCTCAGCCTTAGAGTGATTAAACATCAAAATAATTAGGGCCAACTTCTATAAGTTTAGGTAACTATTTTGGAAATAATTCCCTAGTCTTAAACGAGACATAATCAGTTTTTATTGAGTTTCACGTATCGTGTTGTTCCTTTAAATGGGAATTTGCAAATAACCCCCCTCCAAAAAAAAGACAATTATGGCGGTATTTTCTTTGTGATACGGTGTGAAACTCAATAAAAACGTATTGTTTCACGTTTAGGACCAGGGAAGGCTTTGAGAAGCCAGGAAAGGGAGATAGTTCAATGTTTAATAATACCTAGCCAAACTTAAGGGTTGAAATCTATTTAAACTATGACGTTTTCCGAATAGATGGATTAGTTGAAGGGAAAAAAGTGTGGCCTTTATTACCGGTGCAGAAAATAGGCGGCAAAAATTGTCTCTGTTATAACCTTATCGCTAGGACGTTTAACATCGCTTTAGCCTTAGCATTGGCTGAGTATTAATTAACATTAAACACTATTTTCCTTGTCTGACCTCCAAAAGCCTTCTCTAGTCTTAGACGAGACATAATCAGTTTTTTTTTTCTTAGGGTCACGGATCGTGTTGTACCTTGAAATAGGAAATAGCAAATAGTGGAACCGTCGAGAATATTTCCCACAAAAATGACCTTTTCCCTCTATCTGAACAGGCTAATAAAATAACAGGAACTACAGTGATGAAACAATCTGAATTTTGTACAAGAAGGTCTAGCATTAGTTCATAAGCTCGGTTTTGGCTGGATGTTAATCATACTAAAGTGATGGATGCGGGAAGTGTAAGTGCCCTACCCTAGGATTCTCCAGACTACGTGAGATCCCTTAGGATTAGCCCCGAGGATGGAGTGCGGTAATAAGCCTGGAATATGCGAGCTTGTCCTTTATTCACAAATCTACTTATGATAATCGGGACTTACATTCGCCAGCCCGAACATAATCGTCTCTCTTGCTGTTCTCTCATCGTAAGCATCCTCCTAAGCACACAATCGCTATTTACTCGAAGAGTTATTCCATCTCAAAACCTTTTAAACTCCATTTATTGAAAAATCGTTTGGCGAAATGATTATTTGTGTCCCGCGCGTTAACCTGTTTTCTGAAACCTTCAATGCACGGCTAATGTGCGGGTCAAATGGAATTCATTTAGCCAAAAATGCACGCCCCAGGCGCAGCTGAATGCATATTTTTTTTAGGATTTACTGAACGCAATTGAATATTTAAAGGTTCATATTAAGCGTATTTTTGCGCACTTTACCGATTTAAAAGTTGGTGAAGATATACATTTTTTTTATTAAAAAAAAGCATTGTTAACAAATTTTAAAAAATCCTGAAACCGTCCAAATTGACATATTGTCTTTTTTTAAAACGGTTTTGAAAGGTTGAATGCCTTATCTTAAAGAAGAAATATCTCAAACATGTAGTTGGGATTACGCAACAATTTGAAAAATGTTTTTTCTTAAAAAAATAAATTGATTTTTAATAAGTAATTAAATTTACTTATTTAGAATAATCCTGTAATATTTCTGAAATATAAAATATATAATTATGTCAACTTTTACTTTTATTTATTTATTTCTCGCAACTATGGCGATTCAATAACAGGGTGGTCTAATATTCAAAATGTATAAAAATGAACAAAACAATAATTCACATTATAAAATAACGGAGGAAGAGGACATGCTTGTAGAGGTAGACTTAAGTTCTCAATCAGTTTTATATATATATATATATATATATATATATATACACACATAAGTTCGTTCATGAGAAATTAGATTAGGTCATAAATGTTTAAATGCTTGAGGTATTCAAATATTTGTCCGATGTAGTGACGGTCATCGTAAGTAGTTCGTACATGTTTTGTGAGATGTTATCATTTTGTCTTTGTCTACAATCTGTGAGGATGTGTTTAACGGTAAGTGGTGTATTACAGTACTGACAAGTTGGTCTGTCCTGTTGAGTCTTTAAGGTATGAGTGAGTCAGTCTTGAGTGGCCTAACCTTAGTCTGCACAGAACGACTTCTTCTCGTCTGTTACATCTGCTGCTGGAAGGCCATTCGCGGACTGTTTCTTTAATCTCCCTTAGTTTGTTGTCCCGGGTTTTCGTACCATGTTTTCTGCCACATCTGTAAAATTAATGCCTGTGCCTCTGTCCGTAAGTTCACTTTTACCTTTTTGTATGGGACGTTTCACAGGAACAAAAAAATATATTTATTATTATAAATTATTAAAACCTTGCGCCCTACAATCCTTAAGTTGCCCAACGTTTGTGTTTTACTGTGCAGAGCCCCCAAACATGGGTATGTAGTGTTTAGCTGTACAGGTAGTGTGGAGAGAGTCTGTAGAATACCATGGATATTGTGCTGAGCGCCATCTGCCGGCGTGAAGGGTATATAGACCTTGTCATCCTCTCCATTAGCAACTTAATCCTCGCTATGTCATCTACAGCTTTCCTTCCTTCTCTCCTAATACTTGAAGCCACGAAATATTATTTTAGTCATGTTCTAACCCTCATGTTAGTCAGCCACAATGTACAAGATTTATGTCCCTACATGGCAGTTACGTAGGGCATTTCCTGGATGACTGTGGGGCACAACTATATCAGGGTGTCTACTACTTTTGTGAAAGCCAATTTCGGGACTTTTTCGTGACGTTTTAATGATTTGAAAAGCCAATTTCATGCTCATTAAAAAGAAAATGATTTCAGTCAAAATGAAAAAAACCTTAACTATTGGCTTGAAATTGGCCCTGTGTATAGAATTTTAATATTTAAATCTGCATATATTTAAAAAATGTATAATTGATTTGTAAATGCATACAAACTGGACTTACGGACTTGAATTATGGAGAACAGCAAAACACTCAAACATACAACGAATACAAGCATTCCAATCCAAAGTCCTTCGAAGAATAGTTAACGCTCCCTTTTATGTCTCCAACAAAACCCTACACAACGACCTAAATATCCCCTTCGTAAAAGACCTCGCAACATCCAGATTCCTAACGTTTCATTCCAAATTGTCATCTCATTTAAATCCTAGAGGTCAATCCCTATCCACTCGGACCCATCCTAAAGACCTTCCCAGGAGGCTTAAGAGACTTTGGCCCCGTGACCAGCTACCCTAGCAGCGGTTTAAAACAGTGAAAATATAAATGTTAGCATATATTAGGAAGTGCCAATAATGATTAGCTCCTTCCATATACTATTCACTGAGATGTACACAAGACGATCACAATTAATTATTGTACTACAAAAATTGTACAGATTTTAAATAAACATTTATTAAAAAAAAAAAAAAAAAATATGCATACAAAAACGGCGATAATTACGAATGCGCCGAAGTACCGGGATTACGTTACACCTGGTGCTAATGTCCTAGGTAGTAGAAGCACATTAATAATAATAAAAAAAAAAAATACGTTGAAGAACTGAAATTTCGTGACTTGGTTTCAAAATTCATGACTTTTTCGTGATTTTCGTGCCCTATTATCAATTTCGTGACGTTTTCGTAGAATTTAGTAGACACTCTGTATATAAATACAAGGAGCATATTTGTATAATAAATATAACATTTTTGTATTTAAAACATTCGCTGATATGTTATCTAAAGAGGTTACACTCTGAAAATGTTCTCAGATCTTTACCTACTAGGTATCGAACATGAACCCCCCTTAAAATAAATATAAATATATATATATGTGTGTGTGTCGTTAGCTGGATCAAAAAAGTACCGATTTTAACCCGGGAGTGAGAAAGTTGCGTCAATCTGACCCAGCGACATAATTAAAAAGTTGGATTAAATAAACGAAGTTATTTTTTAAATTCTCCATCAGTCCTTCAAATTAAGTCCTCCTGAACAGCTGACATTCATTATATTATGTTTATCACAGAAAGATTGTTTGTAGTCCCCCCTCAAAATTGTTGCAGGGTCGATATGACACAACGCTCTCCCTAACATGACTTTTTCGCAACGCATAAAAGATCTTTTCAGTTTTCAGATCCGAAATACATTGAATTCGTAAATGATTTTCTATAAAAAAGTGATTTCTCGTCAAGATTACAACTGAAAAGTTTACAGAGGGCAGATTCTAAATAAGTAATTGACTATGCTGAAATAGTTACTGTACTGAGTTCTTAATGCTCAACAGGTGTATTTTTTGGAAAAATCTTAAATATTTAATAAGTAATTGTTATTTACATTGATAGTGTGGGATATTATTAATGAAGTAAAAAAAAAAGTGGTTGCCCTAGTGAGCTCGGATAGAAGCAAAGGATAAAATATGATGAGATATGGGTACAACCCAAACATATTGTAAAAATAATAATTATTAGCCTTACCTTCGGGGCCTCCACCTCCAGACATACGGCATTGAAGGGTGAGAAGAAGGGAAACAGGGTTAGGAAGAGAATTGAGGGAATTATGGAAGTATCTCACCAATCACCGGGTAGCTAGGCGTCCAGAAAGGTCCAACATAACAAACATGGGCCGGCTATAGGAATAATAATGCCAAGAACAACTTATAACGCCAAGGGAAGCGGAAAATAAACCATTAAAAGCCACTGGCATACACGCACATAACGAGAGTTTCATGCACATGGGCCGGCTATAGGAATAAGAATGGCGGACCAGGCTCTCCTGCCTAAGCACGAGGACCCGTGGTACCTAAATCACATACTAGCGATTCGTATAATATGTGTCGCGAAACATAAAAATATTTGAATGCCTCTCACAATTGATAGTCATTCTAACAATAATTAAACTTAATAATAATAAATTTTAATAATAATGAAACCTTACAATAATTAATTTCAATTATGATTAAATGCCATCAAAAATAACGCACAGATAGTATGTTCATCATGCAAGCTGTTAATTTTTAGGGCTGCACATCTGAAGGAATCACCTCACGAAAATATAAATGGTACACAGCAATATTCATTTTCAGTGGGTATTTGTGTCCGCCCAATGTTTTCGAAAGTTGGCGACAGACTGACTAATACATTAATGAAGCAAAGGTAATTTTGGACATGTTCGAAATTTTATTGGCCTATCAGTGAGTTACAGCGAATCCTATGCATGCTTTAATGAACAAGGACTCATTGACGGACCTTTTATTTATATATATATATATATATATATATATATATATATATATATATATATATATATAAATATAAATATATATATATAAATATATATATATATATATATATATATATATATATATGTGTGTGTAGTCATTAAAAGATCAAACGGATAAGAGAACATGTTTTCTTGTCTTAATGAATTGTTGTACAAGTAACTAGTAAAATGAAGTACCCCTCTATTCTATAAGTGCTGTATTAAAGTCCTCTAAGTATGGCTCCATTAGGGGGTGGTGTGTTATTCTCACCAGTATTTGCCACCAGCTAAGGATTATAGCTCCCCTCAAACCCACCCCAACCCCTAGCGTCCATTAGCTCTGTCCTTGGCTCTTACTAATTCTATCGGCTGTTTCGGCATTCTATATAGGGCGCTAGACAAATTTAGTGAATCTTCAAGAAGTAGGGCTTAGAAAAGGGCGTTGTGTTTTCCCCAAGACAGAGGCAAAACACTCGAGTTACATTTCAAGGGCAATAAAGAATCAAACGAATTTTGAGAAAAAATGTTTTGTTATCAAATTAAAACATGTAGTGACCCAAAACGTATTCCGAAACCCAACTATTCTTATTATTTAAATATTAACGCCCATTATTATTAACTAAGAATTTTGGGACGAGTTATCTATAGGTTACCACCCTTTTCTAGCCAGGACAGGTCTGATGCCTTTTCTTTATTCTAAAGAAAAGCCACAACCCCGTAGTGGGAATCAAACCCACGACCTTTGGCACAGAGTGTTCAGTGACCACGCCGAAACACTCTCACGGCCACCGGGCCTCCAATTCAAATAACAATAGCGAAAAGCGAGCATGTGTAGAATATAGTCTGATTAGACTGTTTGAAATACGAGAGTAATCGCTTAAATTCGCAAGACAAACACGCAGATTCAAAATATGATTTGAAAACAATACGCGAATTACCCGACAAATCACGCAAATAAGTGTAAATAGATTGGTACTTTTTACGAGCATGGATTTCACCCTACGAAATAAGCAATTTCCATCATCCGTTCATGAAAATGGAATTACGGAATATGATTTGCCTTCAAGGGGAATATAAATCAATTCCTCCCCCCATGCCTGTCCCAATCTAGCGATTCGCAACGAGTGATTGGGCCTCGGAGAAAAATAAAAATATTTTCTTATTTGTTTAGAATTTAATAAAGTCCCAACATTATTATTAATACTGGAAATTTTCTTCTTGGTATGTCAGATTTCGTAAAAAATATTAAACTGCTGAATTTTTATTTGAAAAACTCATAAAGAAATTTTCCTCCAAGCTTATTATCTGCCCATGAAATGCCAAACAAATCAGCTGTATGTGTTTTTTAATATTTCGAACGGCAGAACTCAATGCCAAAAAAAGGCTAAATAAATTCATTATTGAAGGGGTCGGGGCCAAATAGTGCCAAGCAACATTCTTTTTTTTTTTTATAATTATTATAATGGTGTGTCAACCCTTAAGGTCACTAACGCCATTTCTGTGTGTAGTAATTCAACATTTTTAATGATTACGAAATTTAAATGATAATGAAATTGTGCAACATTTTTAATGATAATGAAATTTATTATTTTATAAACTCTCTATCCTCCTACCACATTCCACAAAATCCTCATAGAAGGCTGAAGCGGCAGTGGCCTAGAGACAATTTGTTTTCACATGCTATCTGCAATGTTCAAAAGTTATTGTTCTAGTGGGTTATGTAATTGTACATATTCCCACATCATGCCTTACGTTGTTAATTTTCCAAAACCAGCAAAATTACTGGAAATAAGTATATTATATTGTTGTGATTACCAATAAAAGTTTAAAAAAAGTCCGTCACGCAGGAGCTGCATAACTAAGCACTTTCCTCAGAATTTGGGTAGTGTAGATTGCTTTCCAGAACAATTTGCTTAAAATATCCTACATAAATAAAATAAAAACATGAATATTTCTCTTTTAAATTTATAATGAGTAACTGATCAATTAATAATTTGCTTCCAGAGTTATGTTTACACATGGTACCTATTACACTACGTAATAAATACAAAAAACCTCATATTATCGTATTTTAATCTAACGCAGGAACAGGATACAGTCACTCTATTGGTAGAAAGCGCTCCTTGCGGCGGCTTTGTGAACCTACGTCTGACGGGCTTTTCTATTGAAATATATTACAAATTAAACCCCCGCTTTCCGATTGACCGATTCAGCTCATTTTTACAACACTTCTTTCTCATGAGTTACCCACGACGTATACCGCGTTTCGTTACAATACAGCAGAAATTACGACCGGTATGAGTATATTAAGAATTTGGGTCAAGAGTAAACCCCCCCTTCTAATGAACCGATTTAGTTTATTTTTACAACACATATTTACCTGTAGATTACCACTACGAATACCGAGTTTCGTCGAAATATACCAAAAATCACGGCTGGTAGTGGCGAATTGGTATTGTGGGTCCGGAGTAAACCCCCCCTTCTAATGAACCGATTTAGTTCATTTTTATATCTCACTTTTCTCTCTATATTACCACTAAGAATACCAAGTTTCGTTTAAATATAACAAATATTACGGCTGACATAGTCAAATTAGTGTTTTGGGTTCGGGGTAAACCCCCCCTTCCGGTGGACCGACTTTGGTGGTTAACGAACTCGTTCAATCGTTTGCTAATTGAATGCTATATACCAAGTTTCGTGACGAAAAAACAAAAACTCTGGCCGCTATCGTGTTAACAGACACACATATATATATATATATATATATATATATATATATATATATAAATTTTAACGGGGGTCATTTTCGGTGTCAACTAGGTAGGATCGATAAAGATTTGAAGAAATTTTTCAAAAATTCCGTCATGAGTCCAACCTCAATAGCTACTTTCCTTCGGAGGAAAGTGCTAAAAAGTTGCCACATGTTGGATATTATGTATGATATTTATAATGACACATATAATATATGAAGACCATCGGAATGCTTTAAGAAACGACGTTATTTTAGGATATATAACTAGAATAATTTTGGTGATGTCATTTTTACATATTAAAAGTTTTATAATTGTAGGAAAATGTTTCTGATATACGGTATATATCGTTGAATAAAAATACATTTCTATTATATAAATTTTTATTGTAAAATTCCTCATAGTGTAGAAAAAAATAAAAATCTCTTCTTTATTTCATAAAAGTAATGAAATACTTAATACTCTAAAAATGTATGAAACTGTTACTTACCCCATCCAATAAGCAAATAAGCCCGAAGCTTAATGTTTTCACGTGTAAACGTTTCCACGACTAACATGTACAGGTAGAGCCCTGAAATTATAAACAAACATTATCTTTTTTGTCTAAAATAAATATGCATATTTATTATTAGAAGAAAAAGTTGCAACATTACGTCAATTAAATATTTTAAATTTGGTCAATGAAAGAAATATTCTAGTCGCCCTAAAATTATAAACTTAGGTAATATGATTTTTCTCAAGACGAATATAAATCATTTCCTCCATCTCGAAAAATGAGTATGTTATAATAAGACTCCACGCATGAGCTGCATAACTACGCACATTAATCAGGATACTGGAGACAGTATGTCGCCATTCCTGAAGAATGTTCTTAAAATTATTACATTATGTGTATATATATATATATATAAACTACTAGATGCTGAAGGTTCGATAAATATTTGAAGAAGAAAAAAAAAATTATAAGTACAACTTGAAATAACTTTGAACTACTAGTATGGTAAAAAGTTAAAAACGTTCTTACCCAAAGGTTTGGTTCATTGCGAAGAATCTAGTCCTAAAGGAGAATTGACGAATTAATTATTAAAGAAAATAGACTGCCGCCGTCTTGTTTTAATTAGAAAAGTTTTAATTAGTATACTTCTTTCATATTCATTATCACGACTGAGCCATTCGTCGTTCCTGAGCAGTGTTAATGAAATAACGACGAAAATATCGCCCTGAATCGTCACTCGCTTGAAGTTTATCTATTAGCTGAAGGTAGGATATCGCCCTGAATCGTCACTCGCTTGAATTTTATCTATTAGCTGAAGGTAGGATATCGCCCTGAATCGTCATTCGCTTGAAGTTTATCTATTAGCTGAAGGTAGGATATCGCCCTGAATCGTCACTCGCTTGAAGTTTATCTATTAGCTGAAGGTAGGATATCGCCCTGAATCGTCACTCGCTTGAAGTTTATCTATTAGCAGAAGGTAGGATATCGCCCTGAATCGTCACTCGCTTGAAGTTTATCTATTAACTGAAGGAAGGATATCGCCCTGAATCGTCACTCGCTTGAAGTTTATCCATCAGCTGAAGGTAGGATATCGCCCTGAATCGTCACTCGCTTGAAGTTTATCTATTAGCTGAAGGTAGGATATCGCCCTGAATCGTCACTCGCTTGAAGTTTATCCATCAGCTGAAGGTAGGATATCGCCCTGAATCGTCACTCGCTTGAAGTTTATCTATTAGCTGAAGGTAGGATATCGCCCTGAATCGTCACTCGCTTGAAGTTTATCTATTAGCTGAAGGTAGGATATCGCCCTGAATCGTCACTCGCTTGAAGTTTTCCATTAGCTGAAGGTAGGATATCGCCTTGAATCGTTACTCGCTTGAAGTTTATCTATTAGCTGAAGGTAGGATATCGCCCTGAATCGTCACTCGCTTGAAGTTTATCCATTAGCTGAAGGCAGGATATCGCCCTGAATCGTCACTCGCTTGAAGTTTATCCATTAGCTGAAGGTAGGATATCGCCCTGAATCGTCACTCGCTTGAAGTTTATCCATTAGCTGAAGGTAGGATATCGCCCTGAATCGTCACTCGCTTGAAGTTTATCCATTAGCTGAAGGTAGGATATCGCCTTGAATCGTCACACGCTTGAAGTTTTTCATTAGCTGAAGGTAGGATATCGCCCTGAATCGTCACTCGCTTGAAGTTTATCTATTAGCTGAAGGTAGGATATCGCCCTGAATCGTCACTCGCTTGAAGTTTATCTATTAGCTGAAGGTAGGATATCGCCCTGAATCGTCACTAGCTTGAAGTTTATCCATTAGCTGAAGGTAGGATATCGCCCTGAATCGTCACTCGCTTGACATTTATCTATTAGCTGAAGGTAGGATATCGCCCTGAATCGTCACTCGCTTGAAGTTTATCTATTAGCTGAAGGTAGGACATCGCCCTGAATCGTCACTCGCTTAAAGTTTATCTATTAGCTGAAGGTAGGATATCGCCTTGAATCGTCACTCGCTTGAAGTTTTCCATTAGCTGAAGGTAGGATAGCGCCCTGAATCGTCACTCGCTTGACGTTTTCCATTAGTTGAAGGTAGGATGTGAGGGAAATTGAAGAATCAAATGGATTCAGTCTAACGCCAATATTTTATGACAATTTATATCTAGTTTTTTTGTTCGCTTGATATTTTTATTGTTTGCAAGATGAGCAAAACATGTGAACATGTTCTTCTTCTTCTAGTAGTTTGAAATTAAAATGTTCTTTATTTTATGGTTTAAGGGCAGGACTTACCTTCAACGAACATCCAGAAGAAATTGGTGAGAGTGAAGTAGTGAAGGAGGGTGAAGAGGATGAGACAGGAGTATGAATCAGTGTGCATCGTAACCTGGAACATATATAAACATTATGATTGATACTTTCAGGATTTTGGAGGAATTAGGAGATTCATGGCTCACAAAAATGGTGTAATTTACATATGGCCTTTGTTGAAACGAATCTGGGAATTTAAGCGTTAGTCACGCCCTAAGGAAGGAAGGTAACTCACTTAAGATGCCAAATCATTGGCTTGATATGAGATAATGTGATTCAGTAATCCGAAAGTTTAGATGAGAAATGTTGTCGTTGCATAAAACATAGGAAGGTGTGTGTATATATATATATATATATATATATATATATATATATATATATATATATATATACACACACACACACACACACACACACACACACACACACAGTATATAACGCTAGTCCTAGGAGTGAAACTAGATATTTCTATCTCACTCAAAAAACGTGTTTTTGTAGTACAATCAAACTTCCTCTGCTTATACACATTTGATTTCAACGTTTCATTGCATTTTCGAAAAAAAAACACTAATGCACTTGCAATGTTCAGAAATATCTCATTGAAACCGCCATATCAATTCAAAAAGTATAAATTTATAAAAGCTTCTCGTTAGCGACAACGTTTCGAAACACACTACTCTTTCAAAAGCGATTCTGGAGCAGGCTGCCGAATCTCAAAAAAATTGTAAAAGTTAATCAGCTTTTTCAGGTTTTTAGTTAATCAGGTTTTTTGTAACAATTTTCTTTAAAATAAGACGACTAGATTTATCTAGAGAGCGGAGAGGGGAATATACAGGGTGGTTCAGGTTGAAGTAGCCGAACTCTGGTAGGTGGTTCTAGACATTACCAACAAAAAAGTTCATTTGGATTAAGATCCGATTCCGAAGGGAAAAGCAGGTATGGCCAATTTTCTGGTTTTTTTTCAGCGTAAGCATATTTTTTATTGAAAAAGAAAAGATTGCTCGGAAACGGTTAAAGATAATTACCTTTCAATTGTGCCATAATAAAATACACAACATTTCCTTTAAGAAAACAGCGATTTAGTTCACGAAATCCATTTATAGAAGATACTTTATGGACGTCCAATAACGCCCTTCTGTTTTTCCTCGATGAATCAGAGGCTTTTTTCCTCTACCCGCTAACGGACTACAGATTAAATCTCCGGAAATGAACTGGAAGTTTTTTGAGAGATAGGATAAACGATTGACTCCCTTTACCGGAATCTGTAGTTAGAGCTTTTCCCATTGGAATCGGACCATACTTCTGTGCTGTCTGCTGAACATTTTGTCTAGAATTGACTACGAGCGTTTGGCTACTTTGACATCAATCACCCTGTCTATATATATATATATATATATATATATATATATATATATATATATATATATATATACAGGGTGTCCCGTAAATGTCTAGTCATATTGATAGGGGTGATAGAGGACTCTTAGGGGAACAAAAAATGTTCTATGACGATTTCCCGAATTCTCGCCTATAAGGGACAAAACGTCATTTTATTGTTTTTTCAATACAAACGTGGTTTTTAGAAGTCATCATTGTAGCTCCGGCCCAGGTAGTTCTACTAGAAAGGGAGAGAAACCAATCGAAAGCTGAGTAAATTTACTATAAGACTAGTTGGGAGTAAGCATAAAAATGAATGAATGTAAGTATGTATATCTTACCAAAAGAAAGCTATTCTAAATTTCCTGACATTTTATTGATATTTCTTTCTAGCGTAACTCCTCAATGGGCAGGATCTGAGATTTCCGGGTTTCAGAAAAACTTCCTCATTTAACCAGCTTTCCATTCATGTACCACAACCCTGTGTTATTGAAGTATTTGAACGGATTAAGAACAAAAGTTTAAAAAAAAACATGGATCTGTGAAAAAAAAATTATATTTTTTTCTTGAGTTAATTCAAAAAGCTGAAGAGAAATATTTATTTTTATAAATGTTTACATAAATATTAAGTAAAGATTTACTTAAAACAATTATAAAAATAACTTCCATGAATATAAAAAAATATCCTAAAACAGTAAATAAATAAAATACACATTTATTTTGAATTTATTAATCCAGGTACCTAATACTGGGTCCAGGGGGTGGCCATTAATGAACCCCAACCATACATTAACCTAAAAAATTATTATTTTTACCTATATCACGCATTTGAACACATTTTTACAGGACTATTTACATCTTATTTATGAGGGATAGAATTTTTAATTACCACAACAAAAACGCATGGGCTCACGAGAATCCCAGTGAGTTTCACAAGCGTAGCCATCAGTATTAATTCAAGGTAAAGCATTTGTTTTCTGAATATAAATACCTGTAAAAGTGTGTTCAAATGCGTGATATAGGTAAAAATAGTAATTTTTGAGGTTAATGTATGGTTGGGGTTCATTAATGGCGACCTCCTGGACCCAGTATTAGTTACTGTAATCAACAAATTCAAAATAAATGTGTATTTTATTTATTTACTGTTTTAGGATATTTTTTTATATTTGTGGAAGTATTTTTTTTTTATTGTTTTAAGTAAATATTTACTTAATATTTATGTAAACATTTATAAAAATAAATATTTCTCTTCAGCTTTTTGAATTAACTGAAGAAAAAAATATAATTTTCTTTTCACAGATCCATGTTTTTTTTTTTTAAACTTTTGTTCTTAAATCGTTCAAATACTTCAATAACACAGGGTTGTGATACATGAATGGAAAGCTGGTTAAATGAGAAAGTTTTTCTAAAACCCGGAAATCTCAGATCCTGCCCATTGAGGAGTTACGCTGGAAAGAAATATCAATAAAATGTCAGGAAATTTAGAATAGCTTTCTTTTGGTAAGATGTACAAGCTGAGTAAATTTACTCAGCTTTCGATTGGTTTCACTCCCTTTCTATTAGTACCACCTGGGACGGAGTTACAATGATGACTCTTCTAAAAACCACGTTTGTCTCGAAAAAACAATAAAACGACGTTTTCTCCCTTATGGGCGAGAATTTGGGAAATCGTCATAGAACATTTTTTGTTCCCCTAAGGGTCCTCTATTACCCCTCACAATATGACTAGACATTTACGGGACACCCTGTATGTATATATATATATATATATAAATATATATATATATATATATATATAAAATAACGCCTGTCCCAAATTCTCCGTCAGACAGAATTGGGAACTAAATGACCAAAGAGAAATGTAACAGATTTCTTGTTGTTCTGATGGATAGCCGAGTCCGATATCTTCTAAAGTTGTCCAACAGAACCGCCACTAAATCTTCCCAGCAAGAACTGCTTCACCAGTTTTCCAACTCTCACTGATTCCACAAATAATTTCTACTAATTCCTTAATAGGATTAAGCCGGGGCTTTGTGAGTTCTCTCGGGAGTTCTCAGTTGGACCGCCGGCTAAGTCCTTGTCTACGATTCTAACATAACTTGTAAGACTTTCTTTTATTAACTTCGAAAGAGAAATCATTATTTTAGACAAAGACAAGTAGCGCCACTTATTTATATGTTTATTAAATAAACTACACAGAATGAGTCATTCCTTTTAATAATTGAAAAATAAAAATAAAACCTGGATCAATTAGTTAGAAAAGTAATATGAAACCGACTTATGCTAATGACCTTGATAGTAAAAGCATTGATTTATATATATATATATATATATATATATATATATATATATATATATATAAAACAAGAAACAGGGCCACGTCGAGCGTGGATAGTGAATGGGTGACCGTCCACCACTTGCTGTTCGCATGATAAAAGGGTGCGATACCTCTTGACAGGCCGGCGCTTAAAGCCTAATTGTTGATACGCCGTTAGAAACAGAAGCATAATAAGTTAAACAATAACAGTAAAAAATGAGAGAGAAAAAATTGCCACCTAAAGTGAAATTTGTGTGCTCATGAAAATATTCTGGGATATGAATAAAAATATATATTTCGTCTACTCCAGTGGTCTAATAGATACCAAGACGGAGCCCTGGACTGTATCTGCACATTATTCCAAGCTGAGATATTCGATATTCGCGTAGGAGCCTAACATACTGAATCATATTAAAAATAGCGAAATACGCATTCATTCGCGCTACTGAATTATGCTACGATGTCTAAACTAGTTGATGGACGTTGGCTCCAGGCTTTAGGGCGTTAAATTTAATAAACACTGGATTCCTGACCATGCAGGAATTCAGGGGAACGAGAGGGCCAATGAGTAACTCGACATGTGAGCAAGAGTTTCTCTAATTCGACCATATCACTTCTGTGGTGTTTAATTCTCTTTAGTGTGTGTTTGAGGAGCTCCACAGCAGAGGCGATTTGCTCAATCAAATATGAAAAAATAAAGAAAGACAATAATTCTATTGCGTTTTTTGTTTACACTAACGGACAAAATATTTAGAAAAAACAATGAAATTAATTGTTTTACAACTGACAGAAACAAGGAAAATCTAAACGTAAATAAACAAAACAAAAAATATGTAAAGAAAAAAGGTTTCTGAGGTTTACTCTAAAGGCAGTAGATATAACATGAGTATAATTTAACTGAACGAATCTACTAAGTTGCGGATGCTTATAAGTAAATAAATTTTTACTTCAAACCTAAATATTAATTGCTTTTATTCCCAACATTATTAAAGACACAAGAAATAGGAAAATTAAGGAAATGAGCTAAGATGACGCTATTGCCGTCATATGGGGTCAAATTAGTACAAAGTGGAGAATGTGGTATAAACCTAAACTCCTAGGATATTTGATACCAAAGGGTCGAACTTTGTCCAAAGAGCGCGAACAGACAAATATATTATATATATATATATATATATATATATATATATATATATATATATATATATATATATATATATATTTGTCTGTTCGCACTCAGGCAAATATATACATATATGTAAGCAGTATAGGTTTGTACCAATTTCACAACTCAGCACTAATTTACGGTATTGCGAATCGAAATTGTTTCTGTTATGACTGTTTTAATAAAGAATGTATTTATAGAGTAGAGAGTTGTTTATTGAGATGTCTTTAAAAAGTGTTAATTTTGGGCGCAAAATTGACTTCTTTGTCCCGTTAACATTAACTTTAATGTTCTTTAGTTGGAGATAAAGTTGTGCTACGGATGGAATTCTTCCTCCACTGCTTCTATTGTCTTATTTTAAGATGTAAATTAGCAGAAGGTCGGTAGTTAGTTGGTAATCCACTCAGTAAAGTTTGCTAGAAAGGGCTGAACTCCGTGAAGAAGTTAATGCTTCGTGGGGCTAATAAAGATAACGATGGGAAACTACCAGCTTTTGATGCAGTGGGGATTAAAAAGAGAAATTCTAATGTCATCGGAAAGTCATAAAGTTTAATATAAAATAGGCCTAATTACAAGTGGGAGGAGCTAATTGGTATAAAAATTAATAAAATGCTTTTAATAGTTGACATTTCTGTTATATTATAACGAAACTGAACACGCATTGTGATAATATATATACAGTGACTCACAAAACCGTTGCAATAATATGCAAGTTAAATTATATTATAGAAACAAAATTAAACCAGTATATTATTTACTACTGCGGGAAAAAATAATTTATTTGGGACTAGGAGGTATAATTCTAAAAGGATATTGAGGAGATTAGTAATTGTTTACACTCTCAGGGGTTGGAATTCTGTTGTTGGTTCATTGCAACAGTTTTTTGACGGATGTCGTAGGGTGAAGTTAAAGTTGTGAAGTGTCTAGTTAATCATTTTAAATAGTTACTACCAAGCAGAACAGACATATAAAAAGACACTTAAGCTAGATAAATTTAAAAAAATCAGAATGAACTCAATTTTCTCTGACATAAAGAACAGTATTAAGATTTTGGTCTATGAAGGCCTTTCGATGAGACAAATTGCTGCTCGAGTTTTTTTGAATGTTTTTACAGTAAGTAGATTTGATTAAAAAAAAGACTTTATTGTTCTAAACATGTTGGAGGTCAACCTAGAAAAAGTTCAGAAAGGAACAGCGAGTTAATTGTTCGACTGATTAGGATAGGATGGGTGAGATCGACACTCATGTACAAGGCCAACATATGCTCAGATCGGTCATGGGGATTGGCACTCTTGCATCAATACGAAATAGGGTTGTAATGAATATTATTCAAGTAGGACATGGTCCTTTCATTTTAAGAAAAAATATTCCAAGTTCAGACGATTCACGCAAATATTTTTTAAGTTCCACTTTTAGTAGATATTGTGAATTGAAATGTCACTGCAGAAAATGAAAACGGATATAATAAATACACTGGGAAAATAACTCAATCAGTCGGAAAATTTCTTTCTAAATTTTTTAGTAGGACTTTTAATGAGCTTATGAATGATTACGCAAGCGCTTCTACAGAATTTACCAAATTAAACCTCTCGTTAATTTCGAACTAAGGACAAGACGCGACGAAGTAATACTAACACGACTTAGAATCGGACATACACGACTCGACCATTCATACCTCTTCACAAGACAAGACAAACCACTATGTGAGGCATGCAACGTACCTTTAACTGTAAAACACATCCTAACAGACTGCCTTAAAAGAGACAACTTACAGATTCCTCGAAGCCTCAGTGAACTGTTATCTGATAGGAGCCCCCACATTGACACCATACTGACATACTTAAAGACGACAAAGACACACAATAAAATATAATTATACCAAACATTACTCCCAAGTCAAAGTTTCTTATTTCAGGATAATATTCCTCAGATATCAACTCCGCAAATATATTACTACTATTTATTATTACCGTTAAAATTATAAGTTTAATTCTGTATTTTTTTAATTTTATTAATTCCTTACATATTTCTTTTTTATTTTTTATTATTATTCTTTTCTTCATTTCATTTTCCGTACCCTTTAATTTTGTTACTGATCCTTAGCTTATAATTTATTATTTTATTTATTATATTTTATATAAATTTTTTTAGGGCAGATCACCATTGCTGTGCAGCTCTTAATGTAAAATAAATAAATAAAAATTATTTCGATAATATTTTTTTTTTTTTTTAATATTTTCGCAAAAAAATCAAAGCTCCTTACGTCACTTAAAAGTAAGCCTCACACTTTCAATAGATATTTAGATTTTTAATTGAATAAAAACTTTTTCAATGCAACATCCTAAAATATTACGGAAAGCAATCTCGTTATCATATTTTCAGCCTCTGGAAGATGGAGAGAGATTCGAACATTTTGTGGAAGTATAAAATAAAAAAACACCATTAACGGGAAGTTTGATTTGATAAATATTTTAAATGAGCTTGGAAAATTGTGGAAGTGAACGGTGATCATTCTTAAGCTCAGCAAAGGTCCTAATAAAAAATTTAGGATTCAATTTTCGAAAGGACTGATTGAGCCGGGGAAATC
Organism: Gonocerus acuteangulatus; assembly: GCA_946811695.1. Taxonomy (NCBI): domain Eukaryota; kingdom Metazoa; phylum Arthropoda; class Insecta; order Hemiptera; family Coreidae; genus Gonocerus; species Gonocerus acuteangulatus. The sequence continues at coordinate 35,052,145 of OX328130.1, read as the reverse complement.
CGTGTCCATGTATTTTTTCTCAGTGGTAACATTTTTTTTTTCTTCTCCTTTCGTTCATTTCTATATCCACTTATTAATTGTTAATAATTTTCCAAAACATTTTCCCAAGGAGGATTTCAGCTAGGGAAATGTCCAAAATGTCGGGGAATAGTAAACATTTATGATCTGACGCACATAGCTAATTCGATTTGGAGAATAATCGATAGGATTAAACAAAGAGGTTAAAGAAGAGTATTATAGAGAATTCTCCAGAGAATATGGAGAAACAATACATAAACATGCAGCAACTTTTGACATTAAAGAATATGAAGTATATAAACACATAAATAACGGTCAATGAATTATAAGAATTAATGTATGAGAAATTTGTTGACGACAAATTGTGTATAAAGCGAGTGGATAAACTGTCTGGATGTGAATTGAAAAACAAAGAGATTTACAACTGGAGAAGATTTATAAAGGATGGAATCTCGCTGGAATCTTATTCAGTATTCTCTTTAGTGTTTTGCCGCCGAGTTCACTACCTAGATGTCTCCTGTCTCATCCACCTAGGTCACCACTCTCTTCCACCCAGGTCACTTCTACCTCCCTCCTATGTCGCTACTACCTCCCTCCTAGGCCACTACCATCTCCCACCTAGGTCACTACTACCTCTCACCTAGGTCACCACTATCTCTCACCTAGGTCACTAATACTTCTCACCTATGTCACCAATATCTCCCACCTAGGCACTTCTCCCACCTAGGTCACTACTATCTCCCATCTAGGTCACCACTATCTCCCATCTAGGTCACCACTATCTCCCACTTAGGTCACTACTACTTCTCGCCTAGGTCACCACTATCTCCCACCTATGTCTCCAATTAAGTCAGTACGATCTACACTCTAGGTCCTAACAATCAAGTGTCATTCACCTAGGTCACTAAAATCCCTACATCTCTACTATCATGTTTGTCCTATATCCCACCTAGGTAACATCTACGTCACTAGTATCTCCCATCTCTCCGTTGTAATCCTATTGTATCTATACTGTGATATTGGATTACAACAGCTAAAGTTCCTCTAATTTTTTAATGTAGTCAGCATACATTTCAATCCATGATTTGTTACTTAGCAAAGGTACAATTTGTCTAGTGCAGCCAAAAACATTATTTTCTTCAATCCAGTTGATTTATATTGACGGAAACGTTTAATGTTGCTAACGCAAACCCTTTTAATGAATTACACTTCAAGTGAAACAGCATAAAAAAATATTTTCTCGTGTAGGAGCAGGGATGGTTTTAATAGCATCAAGCGAGGGAGATAGATTAAAATGTGTATTTATACTTAGCTTGAGCTAAGGCCGAAAATATTTTAAATTGTAGGCTGTTCAAATACATGATTTAGTTAGAAAGGGGTCTATATTCTTGGGAAGAAGTCCGTCTTCTATAACTTCATCAGTGGGAGATTCCCGCGCGTTGGTTACTACTCCCAAAATTAATTTTCATTTATATTTTTTGATTGCCCACAAATATGTATAATATGTACATTTGTTAGTTTGAATGAGGTAGGTTAGTGTATTGTTTACTTTTCATTCAGCTACGCCCATGGCCGAAGGGATAGTGAAATTTACGTTTTATGATCGCGCGTGGGCCTTTGAACTAGTCCGTCTATGAACGGGCTATAATCTGATAGATACAGGAAGGATATTTGTAAATGTGAAGCAGGTAGACACGGACAAGGTGATGGGGGGAGTTATAGAGAGATAGGAGGTTATAAAAGCGAAGAAGGTTATGGAGGGGTCTGGGAGGCGGGCCGGTTGGAGCCTTCGTAATTAGCAGCTAGACCACAACATAATTCAGGCGAATTAGTTTTCTCGGTTCACTTGCTTTTCTGGTTTCCATCTGCTGCTCCAAGGAAGATTGCTAGCTGGCAATTAGGTCTGGTCGAGTCCCTTGGTAGGTGTTTATGGATATATGGTAACTACTTACAAACAAATCTCTGGACGGTAGTTTTGTTTGAAGAGAAGTACTAGTAATGGGGTATAAAGTGTAATAAGGCCTGTTTTTGGTGATCTATGAGGGTTGTATTGGATAAGTATTGATAATCCTCGAGCAACAAGTTGATGGTAGACGGTTTTTAGTGATATATTATAAGAGATCACCAAAAACATTTAATTATGAATAACCTTATATCCACCAACGGTTGTGCGGGACGAGTATATCCACAGGTGTGAAGGGTTGGTCAGGTGTAAGTTACACCATAACTGTGAGATAGGGTCGAGGCACTTCTCGTTCCTGATACATACATCGTTTTTCCTGTCTTACAGTTGTTTATAAATAATCTTTTTCATCCTACATTATGATTGAGGCTACGCACATGCACCTGGAGGAGTTCTTGGAATGAAGGGATAGGAGAAACTATGAGTAAAGCCGATCGTGGCGAGTACGGAATCCAGACCGCATATATGCGTTCAGAGCGGTGGGCTGCTATTCACGTCCGCATATATGCGCTCAGAGAGTGTGAAGTTTCAACTATGGTGATCACTCCAGACGATGTACCTTAAAAGATTATTAATATATCATATCAACGAGTTAGTATTCCATGGAAGTTGGTAATTTGTAAAAAAAAATGTTATTGAGTTTTTGTAGGATGGTTGTTAATATTATATTGTAAACAAGTTGGCACTGGCAACGTATATTTAACGAGTTGGTGTCCTTAAAATGAGTTCAAAGTAGCACAGTATTGTGAAATTGGTAGAACCCGGATATTTTCATTTAACTGATACCAATGTGTCGAAAATCGCCCAGAGACAAATAGACAAATAAATACCTATATATTTGTGTGTTCGCCCTCAGACAAGTACATAAGCATATATTAGCGTTATAGGTTTGTACCAATTTCACCACACTGTGCTAATGTGACTCCAGTTTACGGTACTCTTTATCTATTACAAGTTGTTACGTGATAATAGTTTTGCCCCATTGTATTTTTAATGGACAGCTGAATCACTTTTTTTTTTTTTTTTTTTTTTTAAATCTAGTTCTATAGTAAATCCCATTTTTTCCAATGGATAAATTTCTAATGAATCGTCTTTTTAACGGACTAACATTTCTCAACATCTTTCATGAATGCAACCTCGATAGATACAGTCTTTCAGATAGTGCTAAAAGTCGGGATGTTATTGATTTATTAACAAGAAACATTCAGACATTACAGATCTTGCATTCTCATCTTTGGAGCTTACTTACTAAAACCTGGCTCTTTCAAGGCCTCTTGATAATCGGTCCATTAAAAGATAGGCCCTCAGAGATCTATTCATTAAAAGATTGGCGATCGATCATTTATGAAAACAGATGGAGATCGATTCAAAAATCTATATATCGTGTTTAAAAGATCGATTCAAAGCACCCATCTCTCCTTTAAACCCGGAGAGTTTCTGCCACGGTGCATTAATGGGAGTAGTTTGTGTCACCTGTTAATTTATCTTCTGGGTAGTAAGTAGTTTTCATATTAGTCAGTTGCTATATATTTTTTAAAAAAAGTTAAGATTTTGTATTATCATTCAAAATGTCATATTTCTGGAGTATGATTTAAGTACAGTGGAACCTGCCTATAGCGGACACCTCTGGGAGAACCAAAGTTATCCACTATAGAGAGGTGTCCACTATAGAGAGGGGTTGGTCCAGATGGATACGTGATGTATAGATATACAGTGAAACCTGCCTATAGCGGACACCTCTGGGAGAACCAAAGTTATCCACTATAGAGAGGTGTCCAGTATAGAGAGGGGTTAGTCGAGATGGATACGTGATGTATAGATATACAGTGAAACCTGCCTATAGCGGACACCTCTGGGAGAACCAAAGTTATCCACTATAGAGAGGTGTCCAGTATAGAGAGGGGTTAGTCGAGATGGATACGTGATGTATAGATATACAGTGAAACCTGCCTATAGCGGACACCTCTGGGAGAACCAAAGTTATCCACTATAGAGAGGTGTCCAGTATAGAGAGGGGTTGGTCGAGATGGATACGTGATGTATAGATATACAGTGAAACCTGCCTATAGCGGACACCTCTGGGAGAACCAAAGTTATCCACTATAGAGAGGTGTCCACTATAGAGAGGGGTTGGTCCAGATGGATACGTGATGTATAGATATACAGTGAAACCTGCCTATAGCGGACACCTCTGGGAGAACCAAAGTTGTCCACTATAGAGAGGTGTCCGCTATACAGAGGGGTTAGTCGAGATGGATACATACCGAATTTGTACATTTAATTCATGTTTTAATTAACCAGAAAGAATTTCAACAAGTATAAACTTAAAAAGTTTTTATTCTAAAAAGTTTAAAGCATAAAGAAGTTCTCAGTTTTCCGACAACATTTTTGTCACAATTTTCCGTCCATTTCTTCAAAATTTCATCTTTCTTTTTCAATATTTCTGCTGCTTGTGTTTTCCCTATCTTAAAAAACTCGGCAACTTTACGCACACCACATTTTTCACGGTTGGAAAATATTTTCTTTAAGTGTCAGAGATTTCCGATTAGACTTATTGTAGATAAAGCACGATACTTACTCAACAAGAGCTAAAAACCAACTGAAAAGTGAAGAGAGGGAAGTTCTGCGGAAAAAATGTGAACCGAACAGTTATGGCATATTCCCGGAACCTTGATACCTCGTAGCCAAAACAATAGTAATCTGCCAGCGGGAAAATCATATGCTTCTGCTGAAAAGGAAGGGGTTCCTGATGTGAAATTCCTAGGAAGATATTACTAGTCACTATTCTGTATATATATCAAGTTCTTAATAACAGAGAGAAAACCTAAACAAAGAGTTTGTTATTGTTAACGCATTTTTCTAGAAACCGACTAAATATCAGCTCTTACGATATAAAAATAAAATCGAACAAATTCCCCTTCTTGCGGATAATGATATACTCTAATTTAATCTGAGAAAATTAGAAATGATCTAATAAGGTTGTCCCTTGTTAGTATTATGGAGTTTGCATATTAAACATGTCCATTATAATGAAGCAGATTCAGCAAACTTGTATTAATAACTTGCTTAATTAAAGGAGCCTTCGGGCCATATTTCGAAACGAGGGTTAGACTCGGCAACGAGGTAGGAATAAAGAAACTGGAAGAAAACATGGAGGTTTACATGTTTTTTTGTTAGGCATTGTAAATATTTGCAAGGATGAGGTAATAAACAGGCGTTTTAATATAGCCGGCGTGATTCAAACAAGTTGGTATTTTCTCTGCTCTTTGTAATTTTATAATACATTTTACATTCTTGGACGAACTACGTGGGAATTATTTAGGTGGTTGGACATCACATAACTTCTTAGGTTAATTTGTCAATTGAGAATTGTCAATTACTCACTTTATCCGAGGTACGGATGACGGCTCAAGCTCGTCATATATTCGCTTCGGCTCAGTTACATTTTCTTTTAAAATGTGGAAGTCCTGAATGCACTTTGAGCTTAAAGTATATATATATATATATATATATATATATATATATATATACAAATGTCTATTTTTAATTCTTTTCTTTAACGTTTGTAAAATAATAAAATTGTTGAAAATTTCATTAAAAATCAGTTAAGGCCTAGAGGACTTACATGCATAAGTTCGGAGTTATGTGCAAAGGATGTACAAAAGTACCAAGATTTTTCCATGTATTTAATATTTACCCCCCCCCCCCAAAAAAAGTTCCAAGAATTTTTGATTTAAGCATACCTCAATTGAAGGGATCGGGGCAAAATAGTGCCAAGCAACATTTTTAACAAAACTTAACTCTAGCTGCTGTATGTTGGATATAATGTAGGACTATCAGTTGAAATGGTTCGTGGCATCAAGATTTAGTAGCCAACAGAGCTTGTAGTCATATTTGAGTAGTATTTGCATCATAGACTGATAGTCCCACATAATATCCAACATATAGCAGCTACAGTTAAGTTTTATTAAAAATGTTTCTTGGCACTATTTATCCCCGACCCCTTCAATTATTGTTATATGAGTTTTTACTAATATATTATCGCAAAAATTAGCGATATTGGTTTCTGTCAGCACTTAACAGATGCAACATGGACTGTAACGAGATCTCAGCACTTAACAGATGCAACGTGGGCTGTAACGAGATCTCAGTCCCCATAATTAAGCATCATTCATGACCCATCAGCAGGAATAAATGATATTTAACATTTCTTATTTAAATAAAATATTAACAGATTAATTACTAAAATATATTCATTAGTTCGAAATGTTTCGAATAATTAAACAATCTGAATATTAGAAGTTAGTTAGTTAGTATTAAATAATAATGTTGTTAACGATTATTCACCACATCCAACAATATTAAACAAAATATACTACTATAAAACTAACACAGGTTAGTAGGTACCTGTTTAACAGATAGGTTAATTATTATAGTATTTATTAAGGATGATTATTACTGTTTTAATAGACTAAATTCCTTCTACAGTTTGCTTACTGCGTTGTCAATAGGCATCAGCTCGGAAGAACCCAGAATATAGAAACCCTAAAAAATAAAAAAAGTAAATATTTAACACAAAACTTTATAAAGTCTTTAGGATTTTTATAATTTGTAAGAAAAATATTGTTTATATAGAAGAAAATTACTATTAATGCTTAATATTGATAGTATGTATGGGTGATCTTAATTAATGGTTTACAAAACTTCTGTTCTTTGATTTAATCTTATAAAGTTTGGAAAATTGATACTTGTCCTTTTTTTCAAACTGGTGTACGAATCTTAAAATGTACTCAATAGGTTTCTATTTTTAGTTTACTACAACTTATTTTGGGAGTACACTGTGGTGACAAAAAAGGGTAAAAATAACCAAACCGGAGTTTTTCCAAGTGTGATCCCGAAACACCTTTGTTGGCCGTTTTCTCGACAAGTAAGTAGATATTTCACAGTTTTTAGTGAAAAGTAAGACAATATTTTATAGCACATACTTTATTGCTTAAAAATTTGTGTTATTCAGGAAGTCTCTCAAATATATGTAAGTTTTAAAAGATATTATTTCTTTTAACAATCTCAATTATCGTTAGTTTATTTGAAGTAGAACAAAAGCATTTAAATAAATAATTATAACAAATATATATATATATATATATATATATATATACATATATATATATATATATATATATATATATATATATATATATATATATATATATATATATATTTACATATATGTATATGTGGCTTTGTACGGGAGAAAATTTTTGGTCCTTGTATCTATTCTATATTTTTTTTTTTTTTCAAAGTAACAATAAACACAAATTTAAAACTCTGTATAGCCACATTACACTATACACGAGTTCACTATAGTCTAAGGGCGGTACGATGTACGACCAAAATCAAAGTAATTGTCTTGAATTTATTATGAACAAATAAATCAATATTTTTCAATTCTTTACGTCAAACGTTTTAAATGGGATGTTAAAGTATCCAAAAAAAATGAGTTCCAATTCTTCGGAAAAAAATGGCGGTGTAATTTCTGACGAACGAAAACCCTCTTTTTACACGGGCGATAGTCTGCAGGCGGAAATTTTAATTCTAGAACGAAAAACTAAAATTATTTCGAAAGAAGAAGGATAAATCTAGTAAAGTACGTAGGATTTTAAAGAAATATTAATTTTTTTCGAAAACGGTAAACAATTATTCATTTTCTATCAAAAAATCCGCCGAGAATCGGCAATAAAACCGTTTATATTCAATGAATCGAACAAATATCATGAGAAAGCTGCAGTCAAAATTTGATGTTGATCGGGCAAAAATTGAAGACGCCAGAGTATCCCCCGATTTGAAAAACATAGTTTTGAGAAAACGTCTTTAAAAGATAATTGTTCTGGTACGTACGTTTCTATGTAAGTTTCTTCATACTTTCTTGTAAAAAGATAAAACCATGGGTTTTTATTTTGAAATTTATTAAAAGGGACCAATCGAAGCTCGCTCAAAGAAGTAGATTCAAACCAGCAACGCGTTTACTCGGCATCGGGACTTCACTCGTAAAATCGTATTTTTTGCTCATACAAAACACTCTTTATCACATACATGCTCTTGGATATCATTTTTGATTAGTTAAGGAAGAATTTTAGCCAATAAAAAAGATTGTAAAAAAAAATACAGGGTAGTATTTCCCCTTAAACCCCCAACCCCACGAGAAGTAAGAACGTCAAGGCGGAAATATGACGTAGATCCTGAGAATCGGACTTTTTTTAAATTTACCAACACGTTTCACATGGTCCTTCAATTCTCATCTAGAGCAACTTTACTTGGACAACCGTGAGTCCAACAGCACATTTAAATTATCACACAACCTTAATGTTAGCGAAGATTTGTTAGGAATTGCTACTAGCGTAATTATTATCGGTTGCTGCCTATCTATAGGGTTGCTGAAGAGGTTGGCATTTCCATGCTATTAGTGCTGTCAAACTCGTTCCTGTCCCCAGACCACACCAAAGGCCCTGACTAGATCGATCAGGTGCTGCATTTGAGGACGTTCTCTGGGTGGACTAGTGCCTCATGGAAGACAAACTAGGCAGATATTATTACAAAATATAACTCAATTTTTTAAAGGTTTTAGAAAAGGGATGGCGGAGTTAATAAAGCCCGTTGTGGTAGATGGAAAAGTTCTTTTGCGCATGCGCGGACTTCAGGCGGAAATTTACCTTACGTTCTACCTTCTGTTCAGCAATTTTCAAACGAATTTCATCGAAGAAGTTGTGTTTGTTTGTACTTGTAGTGTCATCGGAAACCAATCAAGTTATCACAACTCCTCGAAAAACAGCTCGACGCACTAACAAGCAAACATCTACGGCTCACACTAAATTCACTCATAACAAGTACTAATATTCGGCCAAGAACCTAATAATACCCTATCAATTATTTGTGCATTTCCAACTTCGCCAGTTTTCGTTAAATGATGCCGTTTTAACTTACATAGAGTTCATACAGACCCGTTCGACTCGACTCAATAGAGTCATATATATTCCTCAGAGAGGTTATAGGAATCCTGAATCGTGATCCTAAATGCCAGAATTTTAATAGTAAATTCCATCAAGTAAGACTGGGTATTATTAAGTTACTGACAAGGTATTAATGACATGAAACTTGGCCTAATAGTATGATATCTCATAGGCAAACGAATCAATCGTTCAAAAACGACGTTATCATGGAAGATCTAAAGGCAGCATTGGGTAATCATTTTATATAAACATTTTATGCGATGCCTCAATGAGAGGCGATAGATACGTAGCAGGCTCACATTTCTTGTAAATTGCTTTCGTTTTGACGATGAAAATCCTCAGTATCTGCAGTCTAGTGAGAATATTGCGATGTTATGGCCTTAATAATGCCCTACTGATGAAATTCCGAAAACCCCGCATGTAAATAAAATGTTTGTCGCTAAATAATGAGATTTTACAACTATGTTCGTCGAAACGACGAAGAGGTTGCAAAATGGGTACCCAACTGCAGGGTTGTTTTATTCACATAATAAAATGTCAATGATACTTTTTATTTAAACGTAAAGGAAAATAAGTTTATAGTTTAGTAAACAAACGAGTAGGATCCTCCCACTGATAAGGTTATAACAAAGGGCGTATTTCTCTCCAACTAAATCATCTATTTGAACAGGCTATAGTTTAAATTGTCTTTAGCCTTAGCTTTGGCTAAGTATTGATAAACATTTTACACCATCTCCCTTGCTTGACTACTCAAAGCCTTTTCTGGTCCTAAACTTGACATAATCAGTCTTTATAGTCTTTCACGTTAAGGGTTGTTCATTCAATGGTTTTGCGTATGGGAGCACAGAAGGGAGCGTGAAAGCGATATTTGAGTCAGAAGTTCGCGACTGCGCAATTGAACTATTCCGTCTATTTGAAAGGCCTATAGTCCTATTGTATTAAGTTTAACATTGCCTTTACAAATTTGTGCCGAACGGAATCAATTGACGACAATGAATACCACCTCAATATGTTAAGGAAATCTATAGATGAAGAAAGATATTAATTCCATACAATAGACCTGTTTGCACACTTAAGGTCTAAAATACTCTCCCAAATTAGGAAGAAGTTTTGAAAATTTTAAAAACGCCCATCATTATTATGTATTTTACAATAATCAACAAATAATGTATTTATATTTTGTTTGGTCCAATGAATGTTAGCACCCAGCCCGCTATCATCACTATAAAACACAAAATAAACTTTATCTATATCATGTATATTTGGAATTTTTTTGACCTAGAAATATTATTAATGGACGTCAAGTATTTTGGCTAAAAAAAAAAAAAAAAAAAGAAAAAAAAAAAAAAAAAAAAAAAAAAAAAGAAAAAAAAAAAAAAAAAAAAAAGATTTTCAATAAAACGTTACTGTAGTGAAAATATAGCTGTATATTTTCCCCTATATTTTCACCATCTCCACTTAACTAATTTGTTTGGTCTTCACCAGCCTCATTGCTGAAGAAGCCTGCCAAAAAGCAAGCCAATTTTTGTTCTTTGCCAAACCCCAAACTATTCGTAACTTCATTCAAACGAAAATCCCTTCAAAAATAGTCCGAAACTATTAGAACATATAAACTAGCATTGTAGATAGATATCTATTTGTATAAATTTCAGGTGAGGAGGAGGATCTCTAGGATTGTCTTCATTAAATTGAATTCCAGTAGATGGTAGAGGACTAATTTTGTACTGTTGGAGTATACCTAATATGTGACATGAATAATTAACATTCAGGACAAGTCAATCGAAATGCCATGGGCTGATTCAATAATGTTACTAAAGTTCCTGTAATTTGATTTCCTTTTCAAATATTAAAATTGTGCTGATGAAAATTATATCTTAATTTTTTTTTTTTTTTTTTTTCTTTACGGCGCATCGACATAATTCTTGGCCATTAGCGCCGACATCCAGGGTGCGACCAGAACTTTTCTCAGCGAGCCCTGAGATGAGAAAATTTCTGGCGCCGGTGGGGATCGAACCCACCATCTCCCGCTTATGAATCCAGCGCGCTAGCCACTAGACTACGGGAGACCCCATTATATCTTAATGAATCCATTTTCAATTGCGTATGGAAAGATAATAAACTAAAATTCAATTTAAATAAATTTATCCTAATGCATTTGTTGCATTTATTTCAGGGGGAAGATTATTTATCTTTATTTAAAAGTTAGAAGGGGTAAAAAAACCGAGCAGAAAACTAACGATGCTGAAGAAAAAATTGCCCAGCCATAGGATTTGTACATAGCGAGATATAAAAATATAGATAATTCACTTATATTGCGCTAAAAGTGCATTTAAAAATCAGGTAATTTAAATCTAGGAGATAGATCAATAAAATCAGGTAATTTAAATCTAGGAGATAGATCAATAAAATCAGGTAATTTAAATCTAGGAGATAGATCAATAAAATCAGGTAATTTAAATCTAGGAGATAGATCAATAAAATCAGGTAATTTAAATCTAGGAGATAGATCAATAAAATCAGGTAATTTAAATCTAGGAGATAGATCAATAAAATCAGGTAATTTAAATCTAGGAGATAGATCAATAAAATCAGGTAATTTAAATCTAGGAGATAGATCAATAAAATCAGGTAATTTAAATCTAGGAGATAGATCAATAAAATCAGGTAATTTAAATCTAGGAGATAGATCAATAAAATCAGGTAATTTAAATCTAGGAGATAGATCAATAAAATCAGGTAATTTAAATCTAGGAGATAGATCAATAAAATCAGGTAATTTAAATCTAGGAGATAGATCAATAAAATCAGGTAATTTAAATCTAGGAGATAGATCAATAAAATCAGGTAATTTAAATCTAGGAGATAGATCAATAAAATCAGGTAATTTAAATCTAGGAGATAGATCAATAAAATCAGGTAATTTAAATCTAGGAGATAGATCAATAAAATTGCGGTTGTTACTAATGGCTGGGAATTGCTATTTGTATGGCGAACGTTTGATTGATGAAGAAAATTTAAAAAAATAAAAATTAAAATGGAAGATGAGAAATAGAAACCACGAAGGATACAAAAAAAACCTACTTAAGTTTTAGTTCTTGGAGATTTTCTCCGTCTGTCTCTGTCATGCCAGGACATCAAATTTAACTTCCCTGGGTAACAGGTTCGCCTACCTAGAAATAACTATACTTACCAAAACAATTTGATTGTCTTGAAAAAAACAGAATAATAAGGAAACTTTCCGGGAAAGGCCGCGAGTTTGGTTCAGTGGTACAGCACACGAATAATGTTCTGGAGGATCCGAGTTGGAAATGAGGACAAACACTACAGATTCTTTTTTTTTTTTTTTTCCCCGTGTTGTCTTTTGATTAGCGAATTCGGGATCGACAGGTGTCCAGAATATTCTATACCTATACCTGACTGCATAGTTTCAATCAAGAATCTTCTTATTGGTCGACCCAGTGTTATTGGGCTCCCGGTAGCAAATCAAATTATCTCCGTTCTATGGAAAAACGAGTGTCCATAATTTTCTCCACCTAAATCTGCATTCTTAGATTCAATCATGGTCTGATTTACACCTGGTTAGTTTGCCAGGTAATCTTTCCAGGCTTCTGATTGGTCGACCCTTTTAGAGCTTTTGGGACTGGAGCAGCCAATCATATTCACTCTGTTTCTCGGAGAGACGGGTGGCCATAATTTTCTCTACAAATATCTGTCTTCTTAGTTTCAATCAAGGAATTTGGAATACCACCGTCAACTATTACAATTATCCATTTTACGACGATATTAAGGACTAGTCGTTCAATATAAACCCCCCACCCCTAGCTGCGCCTGGCTTTATAAAACCCACAATTCTTTACTTCTACGAGCCTTCAACAAATGTGCTTTAGTGCTTCAAATCACTTAACCAGCAGTGTTTTAAATTCTAGTTGCACTCGCGCAGTTTTTCTTTCTAGTCTTCTTTTACTTTCCTTTTTGTTTCTCTTCCAAGTTTTTCATGGGCTAGGGGAAAAAAAATCAATCAGGGTCCGGTTTACACCCTAGTGGATTGCTAATAGCCTTGCTAGACTTCTCATAGGTCAATCCATTTAGAGCTTTTGGGTCTCGAGGAGGCAATCATATTCACTCCGTTCCACGCAATAACAGGTGCCCATAATTTTCTCTACCAACACCTGTATTCTTTCTTTTGATCAAGGTCCGATTCATTTTCAATTAGAATTTACTGAACTAATATTCTTCTTCAGATATGATCGTATTACAACAAAATAAGTTATTTAGACCTCAACACATTTATTGATCAAGGATTGGTATGATTTTCAAATCGGAATGCGTATCGACCGAGAAGTTTTTCCAATCAGGGCAGATTAGAGCTCGCGTTAGAGTAAGACGAATCTCAAGAGCAAGCACTCTGGAACTTCGAACCTACGTCAAAACTTCATTATTGGATCTAATAAATCTCTCCCAACTTCATCCAGAGCTCTCAGATCACTCCAATAGACTCATTGATATGTCTGGAAGGATATTGAAGGTCGTTTCTATTCCGAGTGATCCGAACATATACCGTAGAAATGATATGTTCAGGTTTGTCAAAGCAAGGTTCTTCATAGTAATTTATTAAAAAGGTGACTTAATTCTTTATTTGCTGAAAGGTATAATTTCGAAGTTGACATTAATCCCCTTAATTAGGGGATTAATGAACCCTAAGGTATATATATATATACATCAAATTAAACATTCACTCTAGGCGACATTTTCAATATATATACACACACATACATATCATGAAAAGGCTCTCCGTTTCCATGAGAGCCACTCCTCTCCTACTTCCTCCAGCGATATTTTGCAGGATTCTTCTTCAGCTTTACAATTTGCAGCCAAAGAAATAATTTTCTGGGGTGAAATAATAAGGGGGAAATTATTAGAAGAAGAACTTGCTATTTTATAATTACTTATGCAGCCCAGGATTGTTTTAAAATATTTTAAGGATTACAAATTTATTTTATTAAGAATTGTACGTGTTTTTTTAAATTGTGTTGAACTTGCAGCTTTATATGGCGACAGTTAATTTTATCGACCCTGAAGATGTTTTGTTATTTTTTTGGGGGTGGAGGTTGGTGGGTGAGGGGAGGGGCTGGGAGATAAAACATATACTTTTAACAATATCTATATATGCCTTATGAAAGAATGCCTTTTCACAATTGTGTTTTAGTTTTTTACGTATTTCTCGGAAAAGGAAGAAAAACGAGATAAATGCCATTTTTTTGGTTAACGAACTAGTATAATTTTTTGTTATGAGTATGCTATAAATCAAGTGTCATGGGGAAAAACCAACAATTGTGGCCATTATTTTATATATATATATATATATATATATATATATATAGATATATATATATATATATAAAATAATGGCCACAATTGTTGGTTTTTCTCCATGACACTTGATTTATAGCATACTCATAACAAAGCATATATCGTAAATTGACGTTTGCTAAATATATTTTGTTTCTTTTCTTTTTATAAATGTCTTAAAGGTCAAAACATTGTTTTAAACATATTTTTATACCATTTTCTCATTTATCAATGAATTTCTGGCACTTGGCCTCTCTTCACAAGAAAATTGTCTTATAAGTAGTAATAGTCATCTAAATCTGTGATGTATGCAGCGTTATTTGTGGAGTTCTCGATTTCGTAGAAGGTAGAAAAATAATGTCTCTCCACTGTTTTTCAAAGTATTTATTAGCAAAAGCTTTTCGAGAACATGGTTCTCATCGTCAGTGCATCTATTACTCCACCGGTAGTACTGCTAACAGCCTCTCCGAACAGGTGTGAGGTAATTACCTCACACCTGTTCGGAGAGGCTGTTAGCAGTACTACCGGTGGAGTAATAGATGCACTGACGATGAGAACCATGTTCTCGAAAAGCTTTTGCTAATAAATACTTTGAAAAACAGTGGAGAGACATTATTTTTCTACCTTCTACGAAATAGTCATCTAAATAAATAAGTTAAAAACTAACAAAAAATAAAATAAATGTTTTATGAAATCTTAAAACAACATTCACGAGCCATGGCTGGACTGTTTTGTACGAGACCAGCTCTTTTTGTATCGCAACTCTACAAGATACGTATCTTTATTTCCTATTCATCGTTCTTAAAAACCTAAATAGGCATTCTTTCAAGAGTATGGAAAATGATTATTCTAGCTGGGTCACGTTTAAATTATATTATATTATTAATTTAATGATGAATTATAGTTTATTAATAAGGCTGCCATGTTGTTAATTATTCTTTATAATATTCGTTAAATCATGCATAATTTTCTCACCGACAAAGAGAGTATCCACATGAAGTCTGCAAGGACGTAAGTCAGCATCAGGTTGGTGTGTATGGTGTTCCTCAAGCAGCGCATTTCTCTGTAAAATACAAGCATAAACAGATTAAAAATATTATCAGGCCACATACACAATGTTTATTTACAATATCTGGGTATGTGCATGAAGATGCGGCACATAACTCTGTACCATAGTACTTGGGTAGATCTGTTTAAGGCTAATTTGGTGTAGGGTAAATTCCAACTTTAATGTAGTTATTTCAATTATTATATTATATATTGAAATACTTAAGAATTAGCTTCATCGTAGATTAAATATGTGGGTCTCGTTCAGAAATCTGGATCGTGGATAACGCATTTCTAGAGTTAAAAGGATGGTAAAGAAAGATACCTGTTCAACATTTTATTTTAATGGCCGCTAATATTAAAGTTTTATTTTATTAAAGACAATTTCTTATTCATATACTTTTATAATTGCTTCTGCTTATTCAAATCAAATATTGATACATGTTTTAGAATAAATGAAAACATGCAGAAAAGGGCTGACATGCTTATGGATCGGGCACACTAAACGCCCACACATAGTTACTAACTTGTAAACATAAATTAATTTGTTCAATACGTAACACGTCTTAAAACTATTCAATTCGATTTCAAGTATATATGTATATATATATATATATATATATATATATATATATATATATATATATATATATATATATATATATATATATATATATATATATATATATATCTTTATCTGAGTGTATTTGAATATGTTTGCTAATGTATATATATATATGTGTGTGTGTGTGTGTGTATGGATATATTTTTCAAGCATTAAACGTTTTTGCTAAATATTATTACTTTACGATTGAATATGTATAAGTACATATTTTATATTTATAATTTTGTAATTTCTAATGACAGAAATTATTCTTCCTATCACATAAATATTGTTATTATTTTTATTTACCTACGGTCTCGATAGATACATGCGAAATACAATTAACACTGTTTCTACAAATATGATTTTTTTTGTTTGAGTTTTTGTGACTTGTTTAATTATTTCTTATTGAGCTATATGTCAGCCATGAGCCCTATCTGATTTTATCTGCTAGCAATCGAATTTCTAACCAAAAGTGTGTTTTCTGTATTTGTGCTTGTTCGAGTGATATCTGCTGCTTATTCCTATGAGCAATTCTATTGGCCATTGTGTTTATAGTAATCGTCCTGTTTTCTTACTATTTAGAGCACAATTCATTTGAAAATTGGTGTTTTTGACGCGATTGGCGTTTATTTGTTTGTTGTTAAGCGATTTCCTAGTTTGCTGTTTGTTTTCTAGGTTTATTTTTACCAAAACAAAGGAAGCACTGTTAAATTGCACAACGGTCCATTATCCACCGAAAAACCTTCTTTGATCTATATTATCAACGAGTTGGATTGACTAGAATTTCGATATAACCTTGATCGAGCGGAAACGCATAGCAACTGTGCCATTAACATAAGTGCTACGCGTTTTCGCTGGCTCAAGGTTATATTAAAACTGTAATCAACCCAAATCGTTGATAATCCCGTCGCCATATTGGCAAAGCCGCAATTGACGCCTTGATCCAGATCTCTGACCCGGTGATGATCCAAATATCTTACAGCGGGGTTTTTAACCTCCTTTGAAGCTAATATGTAAATACCTATATTTATTATGAAAAGAATAAAACCATACGTTAAAAATGTAAATGAAGATGATAATAAAACGGCTCTTCATAAGCATGTTATACAAATGAAACAGATGTTAGTATTTAGTAAATGTAAAATGTATAGGTAAAGAAAGAAATTTAATTAAATAAAAAATAAAATATGCAGAGCATAAAAAACAGTAAGAAATTGGTGAATAAGAAAACCAAGATAAAATTTAATAATAATAATTTTTTTTATTTATCGGACAATGAACAAATCTTTTTATTTACAAATAACAAAAATTGTTTCTAATTCATGATCCAGACGGGATAATAGGTAACGATCAACCCCCTAACTAATTGTTGTCAAGTTTACATTTTCTTCTATCTAAGCAAATTTAGTTGGAATTAATTACATATGTAGTAAGAAAATAAAATATTAAATAATGATACTAATTCAATATACCTGAAAATTGAATTTAGAAACAAAATAAACCACCACAGGAGATTATGGAAGACCATGGGATGTCCCTTATCAACTAAAAGTGTCCAACTGATTCACTTGGCTAAAGTTGCTTTTCTGGGTCAAGGTTCCAGGGTTATTGTCCTCAGCCAAACTAGATTTGTCTCCAGATAAATTTAGGAGTAAGAAGTTGATAATTTATTTATTTGTGAATATAGAAACTATTTTTTTAATACTTTCTGTTCATCATACGTTTCATTAAAATAATATTATGATTTATCTTTCCCATTAATTTATTAATTAAATAATTATGTTTTCTTTTAATATTGTACGTTATATCGAGTATCAAGACAACACTTCTCTAAAAAAGAATTACTTTAACACTAGGATTCCCCAGGGGGTCTCTGAAGCCCCGTTTTACGTTCTGTTATTCATATTTCTTTCCATAAAATATGAAAAATAATATGCCGACGGTTCTAATGGCCCTGGGAGTCGATGAAAAAAAAAAAAAATTTTTTTGGTTGCCCCTGCAAAGACCTCCCTTTCGGAAAGTATGTAAATATCTTTAAATTTAAAAGCTAAATTCTTCCAAGAAAAAGGAAATTATTGTAGAATAAAAAAAAGTAATAATACACAAATTTTATAATGTTGTTTAGTTGAAAAGTTAAACAACCTGACTTTTTTTTTTTTTAACGAATTTTGGGCGAATGATCTCAAGTGTCGTCAGCGACGAACAAATATGTCACACGAATGTGGTCTTGGGCTTTTCCTAATTTTCTTGTTTCCTCCTTTTTAAACATATTTTATTTATTTTTCCCCCATTTATATATATAATGCGTTTCGTTCTTTTAGGCTTAGGGTCGGGAAAAAGTAGTACTTCCTTGTGTCACACCACTTTATTTTTTCTGTCCTACATGTTTCGTGCTTAATTCATTCGCACCTCATCAGGGGCACTTCTGCAACCAAATCCATTTTTGTACCTCCCAATATTAAACATATTTAAAATATACAAAAATTTTTAAAAGTCCAGATTTTAAAATAACTTTAACAAACATTTTCTATATTTTAAATATGTTTAATATTGGGAGGTACAAAAATGGATTTGGTTGCCCCTGATGAGGTGCGAATGAATTAAGCACGAAACATGTAGGGCAGAAAAAATAAAGTGGTGTGACACAAGGAAGTACTACTTTTTCCCGACCCTAAGCCTAAAAGAAAGAAACGCATTAAGAAATATTTTGGGTCATCCACAAGAATAATAATATATATATATACATATATATATATATATATATATATATATATATATATATATCTTGAAAATATGTATGTTGCTTTTTTTGTGCATATTATATATCAAAAGAGACTGTTAGGGAATAGAAGTAAAAAAATACCTAATCATGTTAAGTACTAACGTTTTCTAAAATACCTTGATAAAATTCTCTCTTTATTTTTTTTTTCTCCCTCAAAAATAAAAAAGTAAAGGAATATATATATAATATAAATTTGAACCACCGTTATTTTCGAGATCTGTGTTCTGAAACGTAAAATGTTTTAGTCGGCACGTGCGGATTGCGTCATGAGGTGAACCTCATAGGCAGGTTTCCTCCCTAAGGAGAGAGGGAGGTACCGCGATAAAAATGAAAAGAACATCATATTTTCAAATGGAGCACATAGAAGTAAATCAGTCAATAAGTTCTGGCCTCCAAGAGTCCCCCCTCCCCATAATATATAACTTTATCCATCAATGGTACCTAATTACTCATCAAGTAGCATGAAGACTTGTGATTAACTTATATTTCTGGAGTATTAATGTTTATTGTTTGTTGTTTTTTTTTATTGAATATTTACAATCTGTATACATAAATACAATAAGTAAATAAATATCTCATACATAGGTATACACAAGGAAGAACAGAGGGGAGAAGGCAGCCATTGCTGTCACTCCCTAAGGAATGAATAATGTTTTTAAGTGTTACAGTTGGTCCCTAGGCCACTTTCTTTTCAGGCGTCTCGGGGGATTGGAAGGGATCGCATCTGTGGAAAGAGAATGGGCAAGGGGATTGGGATGAAAGGATAGCTTGGAATGAAAAGTGGAGAAGCGGGTACAAGTTACATATAAAATAGATTATTTAGAAACAAAAACTATAAAAAAATTTATTGAACCAATTACTTGTGAAATTTACGGCCTATAAATGAATACATTTTTATGGCTTGGGATAATGATATTTCAGTTTTAATAAGCCCTGCTTAATCTCTTGAATACTCGGGTTTCAGCCCTATATATAATGGCCCTCCTATATCTTGTTAATGATTATAGGATATCGTTAGGATTGTTTATCGAGATTCATAATTTAACAGGGATATTGACATTATAATATCATACTATCAGGCTGTACCGTATGAAATGTCAGTTTTGGACTTGCCGATTTCCTTCTAATGTCTTGAAACTGTCGTGGCTCCTACT
Source organism: Gonocerus acuteangulatus (assembly GCA_946811695.1). NCBI lineage: Eukaryota > Metazoa > Arthropoda > Insecta > Hemiptera > Coreidae > Gonocerus > Gonocerus acuteangulatus. The sequence continues at coordinate 35,032,218 of OX328130.1, read as the reverse complement.
CCGAGTTCTTTGGCATATTCCCTGCGTTTTGAAGGGAGACCAAAGTTTGGCATATTCCCTAGTGATTTTTGAGGAATAAGCTTCAACCCTTTCTTTCAGGTGGTCATTGTGAAGCTTGGTTTCTAGCCTTCCTCGCTCTTCCTTGTCAAGGTCAAAATTTCCTTTCCACTTCGAAACCTGGAAAACCACCGGTAAACAGTTCGTTCATTCACGGTTCCCTCCCCGAACGCCGTGTTAATGTTCATACACGCCTCAGCAGCGCTATGACCGAGCTTAAATTCATAACGAAAAATAATACGGATTTCCGTTGAAGTCATAATTTAAGTTTTATTTTTTTTTCTCAGAGGATCGTTCTCACAACACAGTACGCAAGTTACTGATTAAATAATAGGAATAAAAGAGCTTTAATTCTATATGAATAACAATGATGTTTGTAAATAATGAAATAAAAAAGGGAAAGGATTAAATCGCAAAGTAAACAAAACTGACATTTCATACGGTACAGCCTGATACTTAAAATTTGGTACTTGGAAAGAACGTTAATATTACACAACTCTAACTGACTAACAAACGCTCAAATGTTAAACAACCGCCCACAGGGGTAATTTTGATTACTTCTTAAAAATACTTTGTCTGCAACACAATGTCGTGCTTGTTATTAAAACGGAATATTCACACAACAGTTTAATCACTAAATAATTAAATAACAGTTTAATCACTAAATAATTTATTGGTCATTTCAAATTGTTATTGTCATTATAGGTTTTATCTCTTATTTATTTTTTTATGACAATTACCATTTTTTTTTATATATTTACTATTTTTCTTATAATTATTCATTAAAAAATATATATATATATATTTATTAATTTTATTTTTAATTGTATCTTTTACTTTTATTACCTTAGTTAATTAATACCATTTTTATCATGAGTACATATAAATAATTTACTTTACTATTGTAGATGTTAAATAAAGGTATTATTATTAAAAAAATCTATATCACACTATATATGTATATATCTATATCACACTATATTTTTTTTTAAATCCCTTAACAGGCCACCAGGGCAGATACTGTAGAGGGATCTTATTCGTGACCATACGGCACACTAGGGAGATAGTGTGGTCAGTACTAGGCTCCGGCCAACTGATTTTCCCCTTGGCTGTGTAGCGTAGCGATCGTTTTATCAGATAGAAAGGTCTGTTAAGATTGATCGTAACGATAGAGAATTGAGTGTAGCCATTGGAAGCATGTGCCGGCTGTTGTATTCGTGGACAGGACACAGAAAGGGACACTGCTGATTATACATTCCGCTGTCGGATATCGCCACAGAAGAGCCTGGAGTAAGTGAGCGAGGTAACCGGCTTCAATGTTTTTTTTTTGTTTTTTTTTTCGTGGAAAATGAAAAAAGTTTGCTCTGATATCATTTATTTATATCTTTTGTTTTCGTTTTATATTATATTATAACTGATATCATCAACCAGATTTAAAAAACGAGGTAGCAGAAAGGAAAGAAGTTGCAGGAGTGAAGAATATGAGCAAGAAGAAGAAAATATAAACAAGCGATTAGATGGAGATGAGCGATCTGAACCGAACTTTTAAAAGATCTGTCTTTTTCACGCGATGTATCGATTTATTAAATCTATCTACAAGGGCCAATTTTTTTAAAGAATCGATCTCTAAGGGCCGATCTGTTTAAAGAATCGATCTTCCAGGACAGATCTTCTAACGAATCAATCTATCTAGAATACCGTAAAATAAAGTTAATCATTAAATGACATTTTGCTCAAATTTATGGACTTCTCGAATAAGGCGGAAGGTCAATAATACTACGCCACACACTTTCACACTTTTTATTAGTCTTTCCTACACGTTTCGCACCATTTTGGTGCCTCGTCAGGGGAATATACATAACACATAACTTCAGCGTCAACTTCAGGAGGAGAACCTTCCATTAGCAGGGCCTCGTCAAGACTCACAGAATGCAGGCTGTTGAATTCGTGGACAAGACACAGAAAGGGACACTGCTGATTATACATTCCGCTGTCGGATATCGCCACAGAAGAGCCTGGAGTAAGTGAGCGAGGTAACCGGCTTCAAACCTTGAGTAGCTCCACTGTATTTGATATTTTTATACCGACTCTTTTGTTACCTCTCGCGCCGGTTGCCTGTCTGCCAAAGAGGCTGCAATAAGCACAGCACCGAGGTTCAGCATCGCGCACTGGCAGAACACTAATGACGTCATCTCAACCAAGATATTTCGCTATCTTTCTGCACCCGTCAAAGACATTTTTATTATTTATTTTTACCCACCAGAGGACTTTATAATTTTTTAATTATCTTTATGAAGTCAGTATTATTTTATGAATAAAAGAATTAATTTGTCTACACTTAAAGACACGCATTATTAGGAACCTTCTGTCAACATCCCAATAGCTGCTTCCACTGCCGACTTTTTTTTACGGCGCATCGACAGCTAGGCCATTAGCACCAAGGTACCCATTATTAAATTAATTGAAGGCTTGGTTGGCCTAGGGACGGTCAGGGAGGCCGAATCCAACCCATGAACGAAGACAATAGAAGAAAAAATATTCAGTGCTGAAAAAATAACTCAGGTCCTCCAACTTATTAGTCCAGTGCTCTACCACTGAGCTAACCTCGCCCCCAAATCACACTATATAAATATATTTATTTTTTATTTTATTTTTTCCCCTGACAACTGGGTGCCGACATGGATGGTGCGCGAAGAAACCTTCTAAACGGGCCCTGAGATGTGAAAAAATCCTACCGCCGAAGGGACTCGAACCCACCATCTCCCGCATGAGAATCTAAGGCGTTAGCCACTAGATCACCTTGGAAGAGAAAGGGCGAACCACGAAATCCTGATGCTGGGAAATCGAAGTCTAAGTTCTGAAAGTGCTTCAGGATATCAAAGGCGAATGTTTACTAAATGGAATGCTGATTCATAACCCTGATAAAGTATGCAATTGAAATTCAATATTTTAATTTTTACGAGTGATTTATGATTATTAAAATGCCCGGAGGGGAATTTCAGTCAGGGGATTCGCCCTTGAAATCAGACATTGAATTTTTCATAGATGATAGTACTATTCACTTTAAATTTAAAATGTGAGAGAACTAAAGGCGAACCACAGAAACAAGGCGAAACGTCGTATTATCTATCTTTCTGACTTAGAAAAATAAATTATATATTTATTTTGCTTTAAGAGCTGCACAGCAATGGTGATCTGCCCTAAAAGAATTTACTTAGAAAATAATAAATTATGAGCTAAGGATCTGTAACAAAGTTAAAAAAAAAAAAGGCTTTTGGAGAATGAATAATAAAAGAAAAATAAAGAAAAGAATAATAATAATAAAGAAATATATAAGGAGTTAATGAAATAAATAAATACAGAATTAAACGTATAATTTTAATGGTAATAATAAATAGTAATCATAATGATATTTTTGGAGATGAAATCTGAAAAATATTATCCTGAAATAATAAACTTTGACTTGGGAGTTATGTGTGGTATAACTATATTTTATTATATGTCTTTAAGTACGACAGTATGGTATCAATATGTGGGCGCCTATCAGATAAATATTTCACTGAGGCTTTAAGGAATCTGTAAGTTATCTCTTCTAAGTAACTGTTTTACAGCTAAAGGTACGTTGCATGCCTCACATACTGGTTTTTCTTGTCTTGTGAAGAGGTACGAATGGGTGAGTCGTGTAAGTCCGATTTAAAAATAAATTAAATTTCGTTTAGAGCCTTCTGCTCAAATTCAGGAACATAAATGTGCTTTAGCTCCACATGACAACCCTATGTTACATACTGTATGACATACAGTCTTCTTTTTGTACATGGCCACCCCGCTAGCGGACACTTTTTTGTAGCGTTTTTTTTTTTCAGTTTAATCATCGCTAAAGCAAATTTATGCTAAAAAAAGACCATTTTTTTCGATTCATCTTTTCTCTTCCAAGGTCCTGATATGTAAGCATTATTTAGAAAGGTGCGCATATTCACCTGTTCATTGCTTTATAAAACAGTAAATGAACGTGTTTCGGGAACTAAATCAAGCCAGCAAGTCTTTAAATATTGAAGACTCGTACGTCGTTACTCAGCCGAAACCTTGGCCTCAACGAAGGACCCTAAATAATTTAGTAGGATTCCAGGGGTACTCTTTTGAAGTTGAAATTAATTCCGAGGAGGAGAGTCGTGGAATTAAACTTGCTCAAAGTTTGCTCATCCCGACACACACTTCGGAAGGGATATGAAAATGTGGTTTTGTCATCTCCAATTCATAAACTTTTCTGGTCCTTTATTTATAACAGAGTGTGTTCCGGAGAAGTTTACTGGTCGCGGTAACTATATACCAGCAAGTTGGGCAATTTTTAATGCCCTTTTAAAACAAAGCGGAGATGGAAAATGTTTTTTTTTTTTTTTTTTTTTTTTTTTTTTGTGGAAAATGAAAAAGTTTGCTCTGATATCATTTATTTATATCTTTTGTTTTCGTTTTATATTATATTATAACTGATATCATCAACCAGATTTAAAAAAAGAGGTAGCAGAAAGGAAAGAAGTTGCAGGAGAGAAGAATATGAGCAAGAAGAAGAAAATATAAACAAGCGATTAGATGGAGATGAGCGATCTGAACCGAACTTTTAAAAGATCTGTCTTTATCACGCGATGTATCGATTTATTAAATCTATCTACAAGGGCCAATTTTTTTAAAGAATCGATCTCTAAGGGCCGATCTGTTTAAAGAATCGATCTTCCAGGACAGATCTTCTAACGAATCAATCTATCTAGAATACCGTAAAATAAAGTTAATCATTAAATGACATTTTGCTCAAATTTATGGACTTCTCGAATAAGGCGGAAGGTCAATAATACTACGCCACACACTTTTTATTAGTCTTTCCTACACGTTTCGCACCATTTTGGTGCCTCGTCAGGGGAATATACATAACACATAACTTCAGCGTCAACTTCAGGAGGAGAACCTTCCATTAGCAGGGCCTCGTCAAGACTCACTGACGAGACAACAGTCTAGACGAGGCCCTCCTCAAGTTGACGCTGAAGTCATGTATTAAGTAAATTCCCCAGAATAGGCACCAAAAGAGTGCGAAACATGTAGGGAAGTCTAATAAAAGGTGTGAAAGTGTATGGCATAGTTTTATTGACCTTCCGCCTTATTCGATAAGTCTGTAAAATAAAGGCTTATCGAATTTAAATACTCGATCTCACCTCTTGTTACTCAATCTTATTTATATTATTTAACTAACGAAAAAAATGACACAACAGTGTCCTATGTCCAGGAACAGATATTAAATACAACAATAACATTATACAACGACTCAATACCTTCAGTTTTACCAACTAGAGGGAAGAAGGTAATATAATAAAAATAAGGTTTGAAACTGTGCTCTTAATTTCTATAACCATTTTTCTCTTTTATTATTATTTATTTTTCAGGTTTTGGCGTTATTTCCTTCGGATTACATAATAAGGACACTTTTCTATCTTCATCGAGAGAGGTTTGAACTGATTGCAGGTGTGAAACAGGTTTTGAAGGCTTTGCCTTTTTTTTCTTTTTTCCACACTGCAGTTACCCTGCGATGTGGGAATTTATTTTCTACATGTGCCATTTTAAAAATACTACATGTATGTACTATATTTAAGTAACATGAGAATATTAGTGATGAAAAACTTAACAATTTATAATTAAAGTAATTAAAGGTAAGACAATAAAATTAACAGAAATAAGACTAAAACTATAATAATATAATAATACTAAGAACTAGTAAAATGTATAAAATTTTGCAGAAATAAATGATAGATAATTTATATGAATATAAAAGAAATCCAAATATGAATGATATAAAATATAAATATAAAAATAAAATTAAACGTATACAATAATGGAAATAAATACAGCTTATTTTTTAAAGTTCGTCATAATCTATTGTACCAATAAGTGTATCAAATTCATCAAAGTGATTGATAAGAATCTCCCTCTTAGAAACCGGCGAGTTTCCTCCTTTTAATATTATAGACTTCATGAATTTGATTCTTTCCTTGTCAAGTAGTCTCCAGTCAAAGATTAAATGGTCTTAAGTCTGTTCAGTACGAGAGTCACATTTGCAGTTTTTGACTTCAATGATTTTAAATCTATGTAAGTAACTTCTTGTTGGTCCGTGACCAGTTAGTATTTGAGTGAGTTTATAATTAAGTCTTGGTATTTTCTGTGCGTCCTCTATAGTACGTATGTAATCGTATAGGAGTCGTCTTTTGGTTGTCAGTGTCCAACGTCGGTTCCATTGTCTGTTTGTTTCCTGTATTAGTATGTGTTTTACAGTATTCTTAGGAGTTTTTTCGTACACAACAGGCAGGCTCTCATCATTAGCTGCTGATTTTGCCTCTTCGTCTGCTTTATTATTTCCAACATAATCCTGGTGGGCTCGAACCCATTTAAATTTTATATTTATGTTTTTCTGAAAGCTTTTGATGATTTCCTGCCTAATTGTTTCAGTCAATGTATCGTGTATGTCTAAAGACTTTGCCTTGTTTACTATACTGCTAATGTGTTTGTTGATCAGAATAAAGATAATATTTATTGGTTTTATACGATTATAATTCCTTGAATAATTTCAAAACGTAAGTAGAGGATTCAAAATTAAATATAAGAAAATAAAAATTCAGGTTTTTGTCCATTGGACGTTACACTGTGGAACAGGCAGAACAGAAAAGAAGTTGAAGTTTGGGTAGAGAAGAACTGAAGAGAAGACTCAAAGGTGAACAAGAAGAATACGATATCTGAGGAGCGATGTGACAACCGTATAGAATCGTTGGTGATATTTAGATCCTGAAAGGTCTGGTTCCTAAAAATAAGATTAAATTGCTGTACGTCCGCATGAGATTCTTCATGTGGTCAAATTGCTTCTGTTTTATTTTGTATCACTAATGTACCTACTGCCGAAATATGTTTAATGCCCAATTAGTGTGTCGGTTTATTTCATTTTGTAATATAATTTAGACTCACTTTCTGTTTACTTGTCCTAATCAGTAAGCTGTTAATTACATAATAATCGAAGGGGTCGGGGCAAAATAGTGACAAGCCAGGTTTTTAACAAAACTTAACTGTAGCTGCTCTATGTTGGATATTATGTGGGACTATCAGTCTATAATGCAACTGCTACTAAAATATGACTACAAGCCCTGAATGCTACTTAATCTTCTTGCCCCTAACCATTTCAACTGATAGAACCACTTAATATCGAACATATAACAGCTACAGCTAAGTGTACAAAAATTGGTTGTGTTAAAAATGTGGCACTATTTTGCCCAGACCCCATCAATTCATGTGGTCTGGTCGAAACCTGGGTTGGAGTTCTTTTCACAAAACAGTAAATTTGTCGTTTGAAAAGGGATTTGTTAGAGTAATCCTATTAGGGACTATATTGTGTTATTCAGATTCGATTAAGGTGAGCGGGATGGGGTCGATTCGGGTTTTCTTTCGATATTTGAAAAGATATTCGAGATCATAACGGGGGTAAATTTATCGCTCCGGTGGTTCTAATATGGTTGTGGAAAGAACAACAGGTTGTCCGTATGTGCTTAAGCCATGATTTATATAAGACAAATATTATTACGCAAGCTATTTTAAAATCTGTTTTTGTGAGAATGGATTCGTTTAGTTGTTGTTAATACCATTATTTTTGTCCGTTATGTAATTAATAGCATTTAATAAAATAAAACATTCTTTGGCTTACTTGTTTTTTAAATTTAGTGAGTGAAAATTTTGTTGTAGAGCTGAGGGATTTAGGTAGGAAATGGACGAGGCTGGAGCGAATATAGGTTGGCACAACTGTCTGCCGGATATTTAGGGGGAAGCGTGAGGTGGAATATTGGGTTTGATACAATTTTAAACAAATTCAATCTGTGTGGAAAGGTGAGCTATTCTATTTAGATTATATAAACAGTTTAATTTGCTACACGTGTGTATATATATATATATATATATATATATATATATATATATACACACATCAGTCCCGTAACAGGACATAAGCACGAGGGCCCTGAGGGGCAGATACTATAGAGGTATCTGATACATGACCATACGGCACAATAGGAAGATAGTGTGGTCAAAACTATGCTCCGGCTGCCTGATTTCCCCTTTGCTGCTCTGACTGCTAGTGCTATTAGCACCAAGGAACACATTAATAAATTAATTAAAGGCTGGGTCGGCCTAGGGGCGGCCAGGGAGGCCGAATTCAACCTATGAGCGAAGACACTAGAAGATAAAAATCTTTAGTGCTTAATCGGGATTCGAACTCAGGACCTCCAGCATACTAGTCCAGTGCTCTACCACTGAGCTAACCTCGCCCCCATATATATATATATATATATATATATATATATATATGTGTGTATCTATATTATATTATTATTTTTATATATCTATATTGTATTTATCTTTATCAAATAAAGATAAAAATAATTGGAAAAATAATATATGAAAACCAAATGTTTTTAAATTAATTTATTTATGAGCATACGCAACCAGGGCGATTCACTCTATATAATTGTTTATAAAATATACATCAATTTATACAAATAAATATACATTCAATCATAGAATATTACATATACATCTAATTATATGAAAAAAATTATTACTATTTTTATTTATTGCCAACGGTCATAGCCACGTTGAATACACCGGTTCCCAGCAACTTCGGGCGTGGCCAGTACCTGAATGGGTGACCAACCACGCGCTGTTGCCATTATAAAAGAGCGGCAGCCTGTAGATCTTGAAAACAGTTGGAAAATCGAGGTAAGTGGAAGAGGACCATTCGAAAGCTCACTAAATTCTCTACAAATAAGGTTCAAATGTAATCTTCGATGGGGCGATGTCAATTGGAGACATAGGGACTTCAAATTTCAAAATTGTTAGGATTGCTATTTTGATCGGGTTTTAGTATCTGTTTACCTAACGTTTTAATTGACTGTTGCTATTTTAATTTCATTGAACAGTAAAATGAGTATTTTACTATAACAAGATAAGAAGATGTGAAATTTTAATTTCATTGAACAGTAAAATGAGTATTTTACTATAACAAGGTAAGAAGATGTGAAATTTTAATTTCATTGAACAGTAAAATGAGTATTTTACTATAACAAGGTAAGAAGATGTGAAATTTTAATTTCATTGAACAGTAAAATGAGTATTTTACTATAACAAGATAAGAAGATGTGAAATGTTAATTTCATTGAACAGTAAAATGAGTATTTTACTATAACAAGGTAAGAAGATGTGAAATTTTAATTTCATTGAACAGTAAAATGAGTATTTTACTATAACAAGGTGAGAAGATGTGAAATTTTTATTTCATTGAACAGTAAAATGAGTATTTTACTATAACAAGGTAAGAAGATGTGAAACAGTGTTATAGTGTTTCCAAGAGCGAACGCTCAGAAGGTGGTTTCCTGTTCTGGCGCCTTAAATCTAATTTCTCTTCGAGATTTCATTTTTTATTTATCACGAAAGATCACACCCCACGAATAACTTCTACTATTGTTTTACTAATAGTATTTTGGAAACACGCTAAAATATCCTGCAATTCGGACTTTTATGAATACATTTTTTTTTTTTTGGTACATCTGCTGCTGAGGTCATTAGCACCTACATTCTATTATAATATTATTTGTGTACATTCTTCTCAATTAAATTTTCCATACTTGTCAAAAACGTGTTTAATTTACGCAGCAATTAGAGTTTTTTTTTTTTTTTTTTTTTTTTTTTTTTATTATCGCTTAAGGCTACTAATATTCTCCTATATAAATATCAGAGATAATCCCCCTTTATGTACCCTGTCCATGTTGCCGAAATATAAATTCCTATACCACCACCTCTTCTACCTGGTGTTGTAAGATTCCCTCTTGGGAGATTCCTCCTTAATCCCAGGAAGATAACCCCAGTAAAGGATGGACGGGATAAAGCGAAATCCCAGAGGCCCCGTATCCTTCCGCGGAAGCTCCACCATAAAGACTTGTTTCGTTCTGTCTTATGAAAGTAATTTATTTTTAGTTTGTTTTTCTACATGGAAGTGTTGTTTGTCAGAAATTACGGTTAAATATAGGTACAATATTTATCATAAAAGTTAGCAGAATGAATGGACCCGCACATGGACCACATTGTCAAAAGAAGGTGAAGGGAACGGATGTTCATGTAAAATAAAATTGAAAATATCTACATATATATTTAAGTATTTATAATGAAATATGTAATAAAAAATTGAAAATATGTAGTAAAAAATACCTAAAACTAATAAAATATTGAAAAGAAAAAACATAAATAGGAATTTAGAACTCATTTTAAAAGGGGGAAAAAGAAGTTAAAAAATGTCTACATGTGAACATTTTTTGGGGAAATTGTTTGCAAAAACATGCATTTTTAAGTTATCAAACGTAAAATGACTCCGGTCTAATCTCAAAAGGGGAGTATACAGTGGTGGGGTCACCTATTACGCCCATTTTTTTCTGGTGATTTTGCACCAAACAATTGTCGACACAGAGCATTTCTTCCAATGCGCCTTAGGACCTAAGACATAAAATAAAGTAGGTTGAAAATTCATTATTTTATATCTCCAGTTTTGAAAATAATATCGACATGTTTTTTTTTTTTTGTTTTTTTCATGTTTTCCACGTTGGAGTAACTCTCCAGCGTGGGAGTTTATTTATCTACGTATGCCATCCTTTCTGGATACTACACGTATTTTGGTTAGGCATGTACATAAAATAATGAAGAATAATGATATAATTGATAAAATAATAATAATAATAATATATCGACATGGTTCTTTCATTAGTTCACTTTGTAAGAGAGTAGACTAAAGGAATAATACAGTTGTTAAACAATAATTTGTTTTATATTTTTTTATTCTATTGATTCTATACATGATGTCAATAATATTGTTTTTTTTTTATTTTAAATAACGTTTAAAAGTTAAAATAATATAAAAATTGTATTGAAACCTTAAAAAAAATTGGAATGAAATTATTCAAATAATTTTTATTTTTAAGTTTTAAATTTATCAATTATGATGAAATCTTCCCAATAATAAAAATTAAAAATAAAGTGAAACTAAGTTGAAATAAAAATTAATAGTTATTTTTGGTTACCCTTACAACTTTTCTGCAAATGGCTGGTTGGTTGAGTTTCTTTTTGACAAAACCCATTATTATTATTAAATCTTTAGTGGAACTCCGCAAAAAATAGTTTTTAATAAATATAGAGATATATTTCCCAAGGATTAAGAACTTTCACTACCAAGTAGACATATAAAGCGACCTTTGTGACCCAGTGTTCTCATCCACGGATTAATTTCATGATTCGCGTGCGGTTTCAAGAGGCAAGCCATGGGTGGTAGAATTGCCGGAGCTTCATATGACAAAGTTCTCTTCAAGTTCCTCGAGCAAGGCTTAAGTTCTTTAAGCGACAGTTACCCAAGACGTGCTCTATTTTCTACTTGTATATTAGTTTTCTCATATTCTTGTAAGTAAAATCTAAGTTAAGTTTCTCAGCTTTTTACAAAGACCACTTCCCAGTCCTGGCTGCTCTACTTTCCCTCCTTGGGATTTGGCTTATTTTTTTGTATACTTATTAGTTCAAAAGAAGTAGGGATTCTTGTTGATGAAAAAAGTCTGACTCGCACAGGTTACGTCATCCTGCCATGTTTCCAAATGATTCTTATTTCTGGTGGTTTACAAAGCTTAGAAAATAGGGAAACCAATACTTCACAGACTTCAAGCAACTTTTTCTTTGAAACGGTCCTATCAAAGTTAATGCGTAAGCATTTAGGCATCAAATTTATTAGGCTGTCGAATGACCTTTCCAGTAAAACGATTTTTCCAACAATTTTCCAAGTATGTAAGAAAAATAAGTTTTATGAACTAGCATTCTTTTAATAGATAGTAACTCAGCGGTGAAATTGATAAATCTGGGCATTTCTAATCATAATGACGATTTTGAGCACTCGACATGGAATATCATTTTTTTTACATTTTTCAGAGTAAAAACTGAATTTCTTATTCAAAATACGATACCTTTCTCCATAGGAAGGTATCCTAGAGCCCAGCATTGGTAATTTCGTAAAATGGCAATTCGTAATCGAAATACATAGAAATAATTAGGAAAAATTTCATTTTAAAGATTTGAGATATTGGACAACAGTATCTTCACCTTCGTGAGTACCTTGAACTCGTATTTGTACAATATTAGGGCATATATAGAGATATTCGTATAATTTCTTGGCTTTATTATTTTGTTATTTTGATCATAATGTTGAACTAGATCTATGTAAATGTAAATTTTCTGTATTAAGATTGCAGTACTGACAGAATATTTCTTCATATTTTTATCTTCTCTATCCTAGTAAATAGAATCGATGAATTATTACTCATTCTATCGATATTAACCTTCATTACTAAATCACAGACTATTCGATAAAAATGAAGAGAAATTGCATTTACTTTAATATCAACCGAGAGGAATATATTTATTCGAAGCGAGGTTGAGATAAGTCGAAACGAACATCAATATCCTCGCTGATAACACATGGCCCGGATTCCCCGCCATTTCCCCCACACCTATCCGCCAAATATATCGCCACATCTCTCTCTCGCCGCACACTACAGAATAAATACAAATACACTTCACTGAATAAACCAGAATAAACCTACACCTATTCTATAGATTCAAACCATTTAGCAAATTGCCCAGAAAAAAAATCTTAAATCTCTCCTATCTTAACTACTATTTATTTTAGTTTTCTTTTTATTTTCATTAATTTAAGAGATCGGAATTCTCCGCATATAAATAAATCATTTATCTGAGATGAATATTAGAAACCCCTATCTTTACAAAAATAGTTTCCAAATTATTATTATCTGATCAAAAATAAAATTTTAACAAATAAATAGATATATCAAGCATATACAAGGGAAAGGTTAATAACTTTGAGTGTAATAGAACTATCTAGATCTGCCTTTGTGTAGAACATTGAGGAGAATCTGGAAGTATTGACATAGTTTCAACATTGAGGAATGCTTCAGATCCCTTAGCCTTACAACCAGCCCTAGGGTTCAGAAATAGTTTAGGATTCCATTCATACTGCGTTAGAACTTCTTTACCTTATCATTCATCTATGAATAAAGATTCGTTTTCAGAAATTAATATCATTCATATTGGCAAAATATTAGAATTTATTGTTTTTCTTATGTTCCGTTATTCGGGAAAAAAAGTCCGACTCGCAGGAACTGCGTCATCTTAGCGCGGTTACAAACATCTCGAAGAAATGGAATAGATTAGCATCACAAATCACAGGAAACTGACAGTAGCCAACATACACAGAAGCGGATAATTCTTAATCTGTATAAGTCAATACAATTATGTACTGAAAACGTACTTACTCTTCGACTACTGCTGAGAAGGCTCTATTCCAAACAACCGAAAATTCGTTGTCATTTTAAGTTTCTTGTTTTACTAGCAAATTCGTTTCACTGTTATAATCAACTGTAAATATGTGCTTCATGGCAAATAAAAGTCCATTCTCTCGTGGGTTAAATCTTTCTAAAAAATAAGAAATAATGATAACTTCAGTTGTAGCAGGAGGAATGTTATATAGATAGGAAAATTCAAAACAAACCAATGTATACACCATCATGGTTAGCCACTGCCATCTTGATTTCCACAGCCATTCCAAACGTATTACGAATACCTTTTATAGTTTCTTGGCTTATTTCACTAAAATACTCATTTCACTGATAAATGAAATTTAAAACAAAAGACAACCAATTAAAAAGTGAGATAAACAAAACAAACACCTCTTAAGTTTTAAGCGTTTATTCTCTGATTGACATTGCTCCATCGAATATTGCTTCAGAACCTTTTTTGTAGAGAATTTAGTAAGCATTCTAATTGCTACATTCCACTTGCCACGATTTCCCAACCGTTATCGAGATATTTACGAAAAATGTATGAAGATCCGAAAACTTTTCATGTCTATTAAAAAAATATTTTTTTTCGCATACTTCCTTAACTCCAAATATAATCAAAATTTAAACATCTTAGTTGGGTTTAATTTCCAAGATGTAGAAAATATTTCAATTGAATCCCGCGATTCTAAGTACCCACAAAAAAATAATGACATGCGAAAACATTGATTCCACTTTTCTCGAAAATGGTTACAGATATCGCCTTTAAAATGGTTTCATTCGTTTTCCTATGTTAAGAAACCTATAAAAGAAGTACCTGCAAGCATATGAACTCAAAAACGTAAGCGTTACGATTTTTTTTGCGCGAATTTCGCCCCAAACGTCATCTTCCATTGGGCATATTCTGCTGGTTAACGAACTTGACCTTTCAAATTAGAAGACAGATTTTTGTACGAAATTTCATTCAAATCGGACCATTTTTGAGCCGTCAGGAGCGTGAACAGACAAGCATATATATAAATATGTACATATATATATATATATATATATATATATATATATATATATATATATATATATATATATATATATACAAATTTGAACCACCTATATTTTTGTGATCTATGAGGTCTGAAACGAGAAAGTTTCTAGTCGGCACGTCCGGATCGCGTCATGAGGTCAACCTCATAAGCGGGTTCTCCCTATGGAGATAGGGAGTAACCGCGCTATAACAAAAATTTTCATGTTTATCTCAGTCAGTGTTTTCCTCTCTCAATCTCTCTGTCTCTCATTTCTCCCTCTCACAAGGCGTGTGCGCAGTGAGCGTATGGCTGTGCATTTGACAGCCGCTTGGGGCGACGTCTATTCTTTCTGGAAATGAAAAGGTATCAGCCTTCATTTCACTAGAAGTAGCTGGTAACCTGTAAATAACCCCGTCGTAAAGGAAGGGGTCGTTAAAAATTTAAATTAAATTAATAAAATTGTTTGTCGTCAGATGAATATGACGCCTAACGGCATTATAAACGGCAATTTAATTTAATTTTGATCCGAGCCGATAACTGCTGGTTGCAAATCCGCCGCTACTAGTCAGGCGAGTCAATTTAATAAAAAAATAAAGATTAGATAGTTAAGACAGGTGCTACCATCTTAAGTACAGTAATCCATCCAGGTGCCCAAAAACCGCCATATTAGGCACATAATGAATTCGGGTTATGTCAGGAACACATCAAGTTCGACAAGCGGAATTAATGCGAAGGGGTTGAATATCAATTGTATTGGGGAGAAAGAGGCTTTACATGAATAATTCATCATATGAACGTTTTTCAATTACGCACCCTTTACTTCTGCCGTACAACAATAAATATTGACAGCAAAACAATACTGCTAAACCTGTTAGTTTCGTGTATTAACATACGATTCAACACTGGCAGCTATGAGGTTTCTGTTTTCAGGACCTCTACTAGGAGGGGTGGGGGCACGGTGGACAAATCGTCAGGGGCCTGTGGTCTTTGTAACTTAAAAAATTAATTTATTTACACCCGCCAGTGTGTACGGTTTTAAGTTTAAGTCATTTGGAGAGTTTGCCCGTAATTCCTCTCGGAGGCTCTCTCTGTTTAATAGCTAATGCTAGAAATAGACTCATCTATGCTAGTTTAGACATAGGTCAGTTTCTTAGGACAGGTCATTATTAGGTTACCACTCTTTTCTTGCCAAGGTCTGAGGATTTTTTTCTTTTTCCCGATGAAAAGCCACAAAATTGGGCAAGGTGTACTGACGTTTTATCATTTAACGCCATCCACTTCTGAAACACCGTTAGCAATTCTTAAGGAACAAACTCTACTTCTAAACACGTTGAAAATATGTTTGATAAATAAATTGGTAACTACTTTATGTAAACAGACCTTTGCCTACGGTTGTCTCCGAAGCAGTTGACAGCTTTGTTTTCAGGTTCGGAATTTGCTTTTCTGTATATCCTGGATTTTTTAAGGATAAAAGGAAGTGCAGAGCCAATATTTTCAATATTTGGTAGTTCAATATTAGCCAAGCATTTGACGCTTTAGCGGCCTGCTTTTAGAAAGAGCAGGATATCTTACTTCCGGAGGTACGACGTGATCTTCTTATTCCGGCTACTTGTAAATAATAGACTAGTGGTGGAATACCTGGAAGGTTAGCCACCTACAGTAGCTACAGTAGATCGCTCATCGCAGGAAAATTACAAATCCGAGCAGTATTCGCCAAAACGAATAAGGGTTGTTATCTAGGGTTAATAATAAACGAAAATTCCAAGTACAATACTTTTTCGTTCTATAAATTTAATAAACATCGGCAGAATTACTGAACAAAGGATTTATAAAATTATTTAAAGAATAATCAATAATTATACACAATAAATCGTATTCATACATCTGTAGTATTTCTTAACAATAGTAGTGAATCGTAAAATATTTCCTCATAAAAGAAAATTTTATGCATACGATATTCGATATGGATCCAGGACAGAATAATCATAAAGCCATTAATCAACTGATATCATTACGAGGTATATCCATCATTAATTAAAAACGGCTATAAATCACTGTTATTTACAAATAAGTACTGTTATTGTTTCAATGTAACAAAGAAGTCTCTTAGAATCAATAAGAAGCATTATAGAGAGAATTGTGTCAAGACCTTATTTCTATGTTTTATAATTTTCCTATGATATAGTACATTTTTAGTAGCTTGATTAATCATGATGTTCTAGTTTAAACATTTACTCGATTTTAAACCTAACCCATTGGGGAGTGAAAGCTACTCCCCAATGGGTTAGCTTGTAATAAGTACAAGCTTTAGCACCATAATGAATATATTTATTTATCATATGCAATTCTATTAACCTTTAGAACCACCTGTTAACCAGGTTAGTTCTATCTGATTTATGTAAGACAAGCCAACCATTTCACCCTTTCTTCTCTCAAAGATTGAGACGGCTTGGCTGTCTGATTCTCCTTCCACTCCTAGTCCTAACTCCTTCTTCTCTTCCTTCATTATCTTGTCTTCTATTCCCTTCTTCCTGGCTCTCCTTCTCTTCTGATCTTCTTTGTACCTCTTTAGATCCACTATTTACATCAATTTTTTCACTCCTTTTCTTTGCATCTTCCTGTCTCGGACAATCCAAAGGCGAAAATCGTGATTCACAGGGTACTATAAACACCCGGGTTTCTCCTAAAAATTCGCCCAGAAACATCTGTGAGATATTCTCTTTCATTAAGGCCTTGGTCTAAAATGGTCCCATATTTCTTTAAATTTTTCACCCATACCTTCTCACCCTTCCTTAAGTGTCGAAGGTTACAGGCTCGTGACAACTGTCCAGCATGCTTCGTGGCAAGACGTCGCATGTCGTCTGTTCTGAAGGCCATCCTTGTGAGACCTTTTTGCTATATCTAGCAGTAAGTTATGTAAGCTCTAACCACAATTGTATCCGCTAGGGTTCATAAAAAAGCATTTTGAGCTCATTAAATAGGCACCCCTCCGCTTCCTTTGCATAGTAAGGCCACTCTGAAGATCATTATTTGTGTTTCAGCAGATGATGTGCACATAGAGATCATTTTACGCAGATGTTATACCAACCCCAAGATATAGCCATGCAGTATTAGATACATATAAAGTATGTTATCTGTGATAAGCTACATGGTGTATCATTACTGATGATGGATATACCTATATATACGAGATAATGATGAATATACCTCGTAATGATATGGTTATCTGTGATAAGCTACATGGTACTCGATACAGATAATGTGTGTTATCAGTGATAACCCACAGTACTGGATACTGATAAAGTATGTTATCTGTCATAAGCCACGTGGTACTCGATACAGATAAAGTATGTTATCTGTGATAAGCCACAAGGTACTCGATACAGATAAAGTATGTTATCTGTGATAAGCCACATGGCACTGGATACTGATAAAGTATGTTATCTGTGATAAGCCAAGTGGTACTCGATGCAGATAAAGTATGTTATCTGTGATAAGCCACATGCTACTGGATACTGATAAAGTATGTTATCAGTGATAAGCCACGTGGTGTTCGATACAGATAAAGTATGTTA
This sequence comes from Gonocerus acuteangulatus, assembly GCA_946811695.1. Taxonomy (NCBI): domain Eukaryota; kingdom Metazoa; phylum Arthropoda; class Insecta; order Hemiptera; family Coreidae; genus Gonocerus; species Gonocerus acuteangulatus. The sequence continues at coordinate 35,014,110 of OX328130.1, read as the reverse complement.
TCAGTGATAAGCCACATGATAATCGATTCAGATAAAGTGTGTTATCAGTGATAAGCCACATGGTACTGGATACTAATAAAGTATGTTATCTCTGATAAGCCACGTGGTACTCGATACAGATAAAGTATGTTATCTGTGATAAGCCACGTGGTACAGGATACTGATAAAGTATGTTATCTGTGATAAGCCAAGTGGTACTCGATACAGATAAAGTATGTTATCTGTGATAAGCCACATGACACTGGATACTGATAAAGTATGTCATCTGTGATAAGCCACGAGGTACTCGATACAGATAAAGTATGCTATCTGTGATAAGCCACATGCTACTGGATACTGATAAAGTATGGGATCACTGATAAGCCGACCAATCCCGTTGCCGATTAGTTCTAGAAGTTAGGATTCCTCATTTGCAAGTCATAGTAGCTACTGCATCTGGCCTGTAATCGAATATCCCAGCTGACGTAAGCCCGAATCGTTACCGCACATACAATCAATAAGTAGCAAAGCGCAAATGCGGTCTTAAATTGGTTTGCATACTTTATTCCAGTGTTACAACTGCTCACAAGAGAAGCTTATGATGTCGACGAGATGGCACACATCGTACTCATTACTCATACATTATGAAAACAACGATGGTTTTTATATATGTAGGTATGTATAAATGTGTAGTATGTATATATATATATATATATATATACATGTCGTTCTCTAACTGACCCAAGAGTGGTCCAATTTTAATACAATTTGGCTTACTGAATTTCCTACAAAAAAAAAGGGCATGATTGTAATTTACGATGAGACAATTTGGTTTAGAGAAATCGGTGTTTAAACTTCGAACGTATCAGCTTATCAGTCTTTCTATCAGCTATTTATTTCGTGCAATAAATTGTAAATTTATTGTAATAAGAAATAATGTTACACTGTTCTTTCACATCAGTAATATTTAGAAATTATTATAAATCAATTTCAGCTGGATTAAGGATTTAACATTTCTCCATAAATTCCTATCTTTTGGTTGCCATCCCTTGGTGAAGTAGGGATTTTTTTAGCGAGCCAATCACATATAAAACTCTCTCTCCGGGGGCGGGACTCGAACCGACATCTCTGTCCCGAGAATGTGGTGAATAAATAGTAGGAATTCAGTTAAAGTATTTATTAGTAATAAATAGAAAAGCTTAGTATATTCCCTGTAAAAAATGGACGAAATAATAAAAATAAAAAATATGCAGACAATATATGGATTCAAGATAAAATAATCATAATCTCATTACTCATTTGTTGTTCTTCAGAAGTATATCCATATTTAATTAAATAAAATTCAGTGAGCTCGCCAATAGACCATGGGGGGAGCCTTTGTTGTCAGGCGTTATCATTTCTTTTGGTAGTGAAGCTTCATTTTTCCTTATGGTTTTACCTTGATCCTGGGAATGATCCGGCATCAAATTATTGTTGTTTTCCTCATTTTCCCTATTCTTTCCAATCAATTATTGTATTTTTTTGTAAACAGTTTTGTGCCTGCTTTAACCATTCAGAGGCAGCATCCAGCAACACCTTAGCTGCCCATGGAGCGGAGCCCGTTTCACCCTTCTGGTTCCATGGGACGGGATCAAAATAGCTGAACCTCCTCCGCCCGTCCCTTCTCATTTCTCCTAATACGCTTTCGTTATTTATTTGTTTAAAATATTTCACTTGATATTTTTTTTCGGGGCTTTATACCAATCAACAGTAGGCTTAAATTTTTTTTTTTTTAATTTTTATATTTTATCTATTATTTTTTTAAGTTTTGATTTTATTTTATACCTTGGTCGAAATATTATCTCTTTGTACACATCAATTGTTAAAACACTCATAAAGTTCTTCAGAGAGACCCTTACTATGAAAAAGGAGCGGGTAGCAGAGTAAAATCCCCATTTGATATGTTTAAACTGAATTTAAATGACGTCTAGTGGATAAAAGAGCTCGGGAATCCGGCCGGTCATACCTTCTAAATTATTCCCTTTTCTCCGTCGTTAGCCGAACCCGACCGACAGAGAGTTCTGGAGGCAGATGAGTTCTGGAGCATATAGCCCTATATTCCAAACTGGAGTTGGCAAGTACTAGGTCTCAGCGACACATGCGGTGCCCAACTTCAACTCGATTATAATATCCAGCCTATCCAGATGTTCCCCAAGAGGAAGTCGCTGATCCTATTCCCGTCAAATATCTGATATTTGAAGCTTTCTGATGACACGGAACTCCGGACCAAAACGTTTACAGAAATCCTTATTAAACTTCGATAATTCTGCGAGGCTATATGTAATAAAGGATAACAACATCTGGTAGCAGTTATAAGCGTTGGAAATATTCCACATCTAATGATTACTAATGCTACAAAAGTTATGCCTTATCTTATATTAAAACTGGCACAAGCACAGAAAGGCAATAATCAATCGGAAGTTAACGATTTATGATAATAGAATCAATTAGATGTCAAATCATGAAACTTTTTCAAAGTCATACATTTTTGGAAACATCGTCATTGTGAGATTTAAACACAGATAGTCCCATTTCATCTTCGTGTGCGTTAAATTTTACTCTTATAGACTTCTTAACAAAGCATGAAAATTTATTTAATCTGAACAAGACAAAACTTGTTCCAATTTTTCCAATCCAACAAAAGCAGGGATTTGATACCTATAGGTACCAAATCCCTGCGTTTGCCTTCTTCTTGTCAAAATAACATTGTCTGGTATAATAATACCAGAGAATGTTATTTTTATTTGTAGTCCAGGGGGCATCTCTAAAAACGTAACTATATTTAAATCTTGAGAGGGGGCAGGCTAATTTTTGCGGGAATAACTTTCGAACATAATAAATAGTATTAATTGTGCTAAGCGTAATTAGGAAAATTCCCGTAGCATTTTTTTTTATTTTTAATTTTAAATATTAAAAAAATCGAAAATTCGCGTTTTTTATTTGCGGTTTTGCAAAATTGAATTGAAAAAATGGCACAAAATAGACATTTTTTTATCAATTGTTTTTAGGAAAGTTAAAATGCATTCAAAACTTAAATATTTCAGGAAGGGAATGTTGATTATATAATAAAACAATCCATTAAATTTTGTTTAAATAAGTTTAATATTTTTTGCAATTGAGGTATCAGCGAAAAAGTTAATATTTTTCAAATTGTTGCTTTCAAAACCACTTTACAAATTGAAAATCAGTCCATTTGGACGGCTAAAATGTCTTGGATCAGGTTGTGCAACCATGATATAAATTTACGAAGCTTTGCATAATGCAAAGGATTGTAAACTTCTTAAGTGTATTAATTTTTAAATATTTACGGCGGCATAGCCTCGTTGACTACGAATTCGCGCGTGAGCAACGAGAATTTTGGCTCAATTCCTATCCTGATTTTCATAAAAAAATATTGCTTACTCACTTCACTGATGGCTGCTACAGTCCTTGTAGGAACTTGGTATTTGCCACCATCCTGTTCCATTCCACGCGGTTTGATGCTAAATTCCTCCAATGTCTAATCCTTATTCTCACACGAGTGCCGTGTGGTATTGCCGTGGTTCGGGCGTGGAACTTTCGACACAACGCGAATGGTTTGGGAGTGGGGTAACGAGCCAGTTCCACCACACCGCCAAAAGTGGAAAAAACCACCTCCACGCCCGAATCATCCCAGTTCTACTCGCCACTTATGTGTTAATTGGGCCTCCTGAAGTCCTCCTCCATCAAGCTACCAGGTGCACTTTATTGCATCAAATCTTTCTTAACAGCACAGAGGATGTCAGGCTTGCCATACAGTCCTGTTAGTTCGGCATTGCTTCTGACCTTCTACCTGTTCTGCTCTTTTACGGCCTAGAAAGTATTCCTTAATTAACTTCTCTCGCAACTACGACGAGTGGGGCTCTCGTCATATCTATGGTTGACAACAACCGGTTGCTGCCGTTGACGACAACCGCCCTTATTACTCCTCTGTATAATAAATCTCGAAACATAATACATTAAAAATTTAAGACACTGACTTAGCATGCCGCCTAGTGTATTATATCGTATTAGAATAAACTTAGAAACTTAAAATTTTTTAGTCTCAGAGTGTTCAACAAGAGTCGGTCGCTAACGAGTCAATCAGCAATAGCAGTCACTTAAACACCCTCGGAGAAATTGAATTAAATTATTAATCGAATTGGTTTCTGATCGAGCAACAAGTGGTTGGAAGGCGAAGAACAGCTTCGCCTCAAACTAATGTAGCCCTACCTAACTTTAGGTCCTTCAGCACCTCAGGTAATTAACCAGTACTAAAGTTTAAGCACAAAATTGCTTCAGATAGCAAAGGGCTGTCTACAGTCCATCAAGAGCTTCTTTTGGGTTGGAAATTGGCTTCATATGACAATATATATATGTGTGTGTGTGTGTGAGTGTGTCTATCCGTTGTCCTTTGGCTTAAGCCTTGGATTCTTCTGTGGGAAATGCAGGTGCGAGTACCACCTGCAGTAAGTTGAGTATTTTTCATTTTAGGCCCCGTCGATAAAATTCCCTGCTGCTCCATGGATTTTTAGTAAGGGTGCAACCTATAGATTGCCCGGCGCTAATGACCTTATTGCAGAAGCACCGACAAAAAGGGAAAATTCAGAAATTTCCTTTATATCCTTCTGCTCAGATACTTTTCATAATTAGGCTTATTATATTTTACTAAAAAGCTCCATACCTGATCAGAAACTCATCAAAAGCTCTTTCGCTTAATTCATGGTCATCTCCATGAATATCACAGAGAAGGCCATGAATGTACATTTGGTCTCGACCGCCTCGCGCAACATTCGTTTCGTGTTCCGCGCAACAAAGTGTATTGAGACCTAGATTCACTTTGAAATAAATATGCATTAGTCGGATTATTGTGTCTAATTCGTATCCTTAACAGAACCACCTTATCTAAATATCTTTGATTTAGTCTAAATCCTATTGATTGTTCGCTACCATCCAGCGTTCCTAAACATACAATAAAAACCTAACCTGTGTGTCTAAAGTTTTCGTCAAGGGTGAAGCAAAAGTTCATCGGAAGTGACATCATCGATAAAGGGTCCGAAAATTGATTATGGCATGAAATTAAATTCGTGTATTGCATGTAGCGGTAGAAAGGCTGACGAACAAAACCATAACAACCTTCAATAAATATTTAATACGATAATAGTTGCGATTTCAGTTGTGTTTTAGATGAAGATAAATTTGGTTTACAAAGTCGAGATTGGATGTATAATTCGAAGAGAAGCAATGAAAAACATACAATGAAAGCCATTATTGTTGTATAAGACAAATATTGTGCTTTGGCCACATGAATTATTGTCTTTTCCGATTACTTTAGGCACGAATATACCCGCATTATCTGTCCTATTATGGATGCGCCCAGTTTTCTGGCTATTCAATATTCATTATTTACGTATTTTATGTTTAGTTAATTCAATAAAATGTTCATATTGTAACTAGGAGATATTTAATGTACGAATAAAATTTTAGACCAAAGAAGGAGAGGAAAATTAAACACAAAGGAACATGTCCAACATGATCTGAGAGAGAAAGTTAAATAATGATAATTTTGTATGATATAAGGAACTAGGTATTAACTACTCCAAAGTGAGAGAAAACCCCTTTCTTGTTGCATCGGATCTGCCACTTGATATCTGGCAGCTAGATTTTTGTTTTTTGTTTCCCATCTTTATTAAATTACGTGTAAATAATCTACAAACGAAGGTAGGGATTGTCGGGGTTCAGTCATTGCTTCTTAATAAAACTAAATTTTACAAGTGAAAATGCTTTTATTGTTGCCGACGTTTCGGATTGAAATTCAAGCCTTCATCAGGGCTGTAAAAACAAGCAGGACAGATTTAATACTAACACACACACACACACACACATATATATATATATATATATATATATATATATGAAAAAAAAACATAATATATAGCTAGAAAAACAATATGCTATAGCAGTGCTTAGATTAGAAGTACATAGAAACAGATTTAAGAATAAGAAGATGGGCTTACCGATGAGAAGATTGAGAACTATACCTCACAGATGCGGGATCATTTCTGACAGTTGATACGAGGAAACTTAGGGGAAAGGAGATGGTGAGGGAGGGGGGGGGGGTCCTCACAACGAGCAGTACAGTGTAACACACTATATTACAGCAGAGTTGGGCAAACGTTAGCGCGCGCTAAAAGCTGATACCTCTCCGCTAATTTAGCGAAACTGTATAGTTACAAGTTGTAACTACAGCTTAAGCTATTAGCAATTACGATATTTCATAAATAGATTAGCGGTTAGCGCACTGCCGCCGCTAACCGCTAATTATTAGCGCTGGCTTTCTACAGTTTCGCTAAATTAGCGGAGAGGTATCAGCTTTTAGCGCGCGCTAACGTTTGCCCAACTCTGTATTACAGTAAATGCTGTTAAACATTATGTATGTAAGTTTTGTGGAAATTAAATAAAATATCTATGTAATGTAGATTCCATAGATATTCTATTTAATTATATTTAGCCAACACATCTTAAATATCTTGAGTAAATTCTTGTTCGTCGCAAGAAGCAGTTTCAAAAACTATATTTGAATGCTTCCATTTCTTCTTTAGATATTTCCAATTAAATACATTTATATATTACAAGAAAGCTTTCTCCCTTGTTTTCCATCCTTATTCCTTTTTATCCATCTCCCCCCGAGCGAGATTAGATTTTGCAAGTAAGTACTCTGTTCATTTGCACTCCATCAAATACTAACAGAACATATGTATATTGAATCATGTGATTCAAAATTATCATATGATTTAAGAGCTAGCAACTAGGCGATTAGCTTCAAAATTATTATTGTTCAATCTTTTTTCTATACTTCATATCATTCCAACTACCTACGGGTGAAAACATAGTGGAGCGGCGAGGCTAGAGGGTAGCCGAGAGGGTTAGAAATAATGCATGTATTTACACTTGCCAAAACATAGTGGAGCGCCGAGGGTAGCCGAGAGGGTCAACCCCCTCTCGGCTACCATCTACCCTCGCAGCTCCACTATGTTTTCACCCTATGTCAAACTATCGAATAAGCAAAATCGCGTTTTTCAGATTCGAGACTTTCCTCATGGGTTGTGGATGAGATGGCTTGTTGAAAACTGACACAACTCTAACCCCTTTAGAATAGCCTCTAATGCCTTAAATAAAGTATCGAATAAGACCATTTTTCAATATTACTTCGTCAATTTTCGTCCCTAGATTTGCATATTCGATAGTTTGACATGGTAGGGACGATATACGTGAGAAATATATCCTGCGTGCAAGGAACATTTCCCTTGGCAGGTCTTATCTTGTTCAGAGTTTTCGCGGATTTTACTCGTATGTTTGTGTTTTAAAATTATTTTTTTGCGTATATGAAAATAACCCATATGGAGAAATAATTAAACAATTAAAAAAGAAAACAAAAATGTAAAAATAAAATAATAAATATGTCAAAAAAAACCTCTAACCGTCCTCTTAACACTTTGAGGACCGACGGCTTCGAACAAAATGTTCATCAGGGCCCAAGTCTTCCTTTTGTATAGTTATTTCGGCAAACATTTAAACATAATGAATAAGTGAAGGAACTTTTAAAATTATGTAGTTTTAGTGGATTAATTACAATTTAGTAATATGCCAAATACGCCTCGACAGCGGGCCCGCTGAAGGAAGTTTTCGGGTGGATTAAGTATCATACGATACTAGACCCGCAAACCTAAACGGGAATACGTCATGAGGTCCCAAGTCAAATACGAAGTGTAGAGGACAAGGATCGGAGTAGCGAGATAGAATGAAAGACAAGCTATGTGCTGACGCATATGCCACGACGCTGGGCCCGCAGAACACATCTCTGTGACGTATATGCCACGACGCTAGGCCCGAACTTTTTAAGAACGATTAAAAAATATTCATTACATAGACACGTGAAACCTTTAGGTAAAACTTCGGAAATACATGATTCGCATTAAGTCTACACGACGAAGTCCAAAATCGCTTTTTCCGTCAAGTTTTAAAGTAATCTATAAAATCGGACTTTTTGAAGTTCATAAAGACTTTAATGAACTTGTTCTACTGACTAATATCCCCGGGGCATTCATCGGAAGTGTTTAACACTTTATCTTAAAACGAATAAGAATCGGAAGAAAGAAGTTAAGAAAAACAAAAAAAAAAAAATTATCTTCAAAAGTAAGTTATGGCCGGTAATTGAAAAAGTTTTCAGGACCGCTCGTTTGCCGGGAGGAAATACTTTTGTGAATAACCATGAACAGGGTTGAAGTTTGCCACGAAACTCTTCAAGTGTGGTTTCTCGTGCTCTTTTGTGAATTCTATCGCCATCTTTTACCACGAAATCGAATAGGTTTTACTTTTTTTTACAGATTTTTTTCTCTCTGATTGTTCTCTTTCCCTAGAGGGAAGTACAATGAAATCCAATAAAACTAGAGAATTCAAAAACTTCAAACTGTTTCATGAAATTGAAAATAGAAACGGGTTGCTGGATAAGTTTACCGTTGTGTTTGGCGTACAGGTTTTCTATTGATTCCGTTTATTCGTACGATTATTGATTTAATTTATCGTGAGTTAAGGAACAGTGATAATTAACTCATTCGGATGTGATAATAAAAGTCCGTTTAAATAATAGTCAGTTTGTCAAAGAAAACAAAAAAGACGAGACAAACTGATGGTATATATACAACAAAATCAAAATAAAACAAAATAAAGTTTGTAGGGACTATATACAGTAGACTCTCAAATATATATATATATATATATATATATATATGTATAGGAACCAAAAGCACAAGTAACTTATAGTGCCCACCAAACAAAACAAAATAAAGTTTGTAGGGACTATATACAGTAGACTCTCAAATATATATATATATATATATATATATATATATATATATATATATATATATATATATATCTTACAGATGATAAGGAAAGAGATAAGTTCGGTATTCACTGGGGGTATGTAGGCACCAACTTTTTTTTTTATTTTATGAGCAATATCCACCACACTGGGTCACGGTCACCCTGTGAAAATAAGACCTAAGGGGGAGCAGAGGGGTTGTCATTTTAGTAAGAAGAACAAGTTATTTATGAAAAATGTTAGTAGCAATATGGATACAATTGAAGGGTATAATTTATAATTAATATAGGATGATATTAGAGAATATTGGGTATCAACAAAATACAGTTTTATGTTAAATTTGTAGTATCTATTAATTCAAACAAGTTTTCTCGATAATCTCCTTTCGTCTAGGGTGCCCCATTAATTTTGAATCTAGGCCTTTCTAATTGGTATGCTAAACACTCAATAAGTATGTGCTTCACTTTGAGGACACCACAGCTTATACAGTTGGGTGGTTCATCTTTCGACATGCGGTAAGAGTGAGTATGCCCTATTTTTAAGTAAAAAATTATTTTACATACTCGACTCTATAGAAGTCATTATTCTGAAAAATATTCCATATACCTACATTTAAAAAGTTGTCGATTATAAAAAAAATGTTGATGTAAAAACGGATGTCAGATTCGTTTTTAGCTCTTAGAAAACCCCATAATTTCAAAGTTTGAGAACATTACAAAAATTTAAAAAAAATGTATTTTAAATTTCGCTTAGGGGGGACCCTTATAATTTTGTTAAAGATTCAATAATCCGGTCGTATTTCAATAAACATTTACCCGATTCCAACTAAACTTGAGGGTCGGTAAAGGCCCTAGTGTGACACATTTCCTTCCGATCGGGATGTTTCTGTGTTCTGGGATTGACGTTATATGCAAAAAAGTTTATATTTTATTTTTATTTTGAGAACCAGTTTTCGTAAGTTCCTTTTGTGATAATACAATAGTCATTTCTATGGTTAGAATCTTTTTTCTTTTGAAAGATTTCCATGACGTAAAAATCGGATTATCTCAAGGGGAGACATTGAATTTCAAAACGTCACATTACTTTTTCGCTTACAAATTTTTAGTCTCTTCCAGGCTGGGAAAAATCATTATTTTTTGTTTTCAATGATATTCACTATATTAGGGTTTCTTGGGGTGCTGATTTTAAATCTGCTATTATTTTTGGTGTAAAAAAAAAATGTATAATACTTGTTTACTTGAAATTGTAAGCATATTTTTGAATATATTTGACGTAATATAAATTATTGTTTAACGATTATATATTATTTTAAAATCTACTATATAAAACAAATAAATTGGTAAAAGAATCATGTCGATATCATTTTCTATACTCGATATAAAAAAAAGCACTTTCAACCAATTTTATTTTATTTCTCGGCTCCTAAGGCGCATTGGACGGAGCGCTCGGACACATGTCGACTATTTTTCGATGTAGAATTACCAGAAAAAAATTGGCCCAGATCGGCGACCCCATCGCTGTATACTCCCCTTGTTAGGTTATTATCATGTTCTTTCCCACTTAAGCCAGATTCCGTCTTTGACTTGAGTTAAAATATCGGACTGTGGAATATATGGATAATCAACTCCTTCCTGTACACCACGCTTAGGTAATACGTCGACTCTTTCATTGCCTGGAATACCAATGTGGCTCGGAATCCAAGAAAAGCTTGTTAGTTATTTGTTTTGCTGGAGATTATATACGGCGTTGAAAATATCGGCAATAATAGGATGAATAGACAATGGATTCATTAATGACAATAAAACTGAAAGAGAATCGGAAAATATGGAAGGAACATTTCCCTCAGGAATTGTGAATTTCGGCAACTGCCCTTATGTGCTAAGTGAATACCCTTTATAGAAAAGGAAAAAATACGTCAAAATTCTTCACTAGAATGATATTTCAAATAAGTTTAACTAGCTTTAATAAATGTTTAGAACTATGTAAGCATACCGCTAGACAAATTTTAATATAAAAAATATTTGTGTTTTTTTTTTCAATAATAGGTATTGAAGGGGTATCCCGTGGTCTAGTGGCTAGCGCCTCAGATTCATAAGGGGGAGATGGTGGGTTCGATCCCCACCGGCGGCAGAAATTTTCCCATGCCACGGCTCTTTGGGAAAATCCCTCGCTGCACCCGGGATGTCGGCGCGAATGGCCTAGTTGTGAGGTATTGAAATGTCCCCGTTTGGCCATGGCCCTTATGGTGGAAGGTTCTCTTTTTTAGTGGTTAGGCAGTTTATACTTTGTTTTTACTGGTCTTAGTGGCCATGAGGCACCAAAGAGGACGGATTTATAAAAAGTAGTACAAATATATTTTATTTTATAAGTTGACCTTCTGCCTATTTAAGAAAAAAAAATCTGTTATATGTTCCTAATAGTAGAAATGGAATTTTAACAAAATCCAAATGGAGTTTAACAAAACCATCAAAGTAATTTAAATAATATCCACTGATAATACATATGATTCAGAAGGTTGTACCAATCTTGTCAGTTCATGAAAGGAATTATCATCTACACTCCTGACCACACTCAATTCGTTTTCGAACCGCTCAATTAATTTCCGAAAATGGTTGTTAGTTCTGCTAGAGTTAGTGAAGAGTGACGCTGTCAGTTTCAATTTACCTCTCGCGAAAGCAGCAGCTTTAACTGTCTGTTCTATTTATCTACAATTAAAACCACCTGTTGGTTTAAGCCGAAGCCGGAATACCAATTTGAACAGTACCAAATTTGATAATTGACTAATTGAAAGATTTTTATTTTTTCCTATATTTTAGGTATGCTGGATTAAAGTGCCATTTCAATATGTTTTGTAAGTGTTGGTTTATGATCCGAAATTCCATTATAAATTTTCAATCAAGATTGCGAGCCACAAGGTTTCTGTGTCACCAAGAACAAAGTAATAAAAAGGTATTTTAGGTCCATAAATTTATTTTCGTTAAACGGTATTCCATGTTTTAGAGAAGCAAATAACATATTTTTTTTTTAATTCCTTTTATTATTTTGAATGATTTTATACATAATGTTGCTTAATATGAAATGAAATGCATCATTAGTCAAAAAAGTGGCGTAGAGAAAGCCATGATAAATTGCTATTGTCACTAGGTAAATTGCAAGAGTTTTCTTTCTATAGTCACCGGTCGAAGTTTTGCTGTTTCGTTTGCTCGTTGACCGCGATTTAACATTAATGTGACTATAGAAAAAGTTCGACTCCCAGGAACTGCATCATCTTAGCGCGGTTCCGTTCTTATCCCTAGTCTCATTTGGAATGATTAAAATAAAAACAGTTATTATTTTGGTTCCACATTTCTTGAAAGGTCATGATTTAGGATCTTACCTGGATGCGTCGGCCAACCTCAGAAAGGCCCCCGCTAGGCAGTTGAAAAGCAATATCTTGGAAATCCATATTCCTAACATTAAATTGTTTTTCTTATTTTAGTTAACCTGTTTTATTTTCAAATACATTGTCATCTTAGCGCGGTTCTTAGAAGGTTTTGATCTTTCTAAGCGGAAATGACTCCCCCTACCTTCTCAAGGTTTGCCAAGGGAAACACTATTACCAATACGTTTCTCATTTTCATACCTTATTTTATTAAAATATTAATTTTACTATTAAATGCGATTGAAAAAACAATAACCAATTAAAACGTTTGGTAAGTGACAAAACCCTGTTGAAAAAAACAAAACTAACAATTTTGAAGTTAGAAACATCTATTTCTCAGATTTACATCGCCCCATCAAAAATTACATCTGAACTTTTTTTTTTTTTTTTTTTTTTTTGTAAGGAATGTAGTGAGCTTTCGAATTTCGACCTTCCACTTACCACGATTTCCCCCCGTTTTCGAGATATGTAAGATATACGGGGTCTCCCGTGGTCTAATGGCTAGCGCCTTGGATTCATAAGCGGGAGATGGTGGGTTCGATTCCCAACCTCCGGCAGGAATTTTATCATCCCACGGCTCGCTGGTAAAATTCCTCCCGTAAAAAAAAAAAAAAAAAAAAAAAAAAAAAAAAAAAAAAAAAAAAAAAAAAAAGTAAGATATACGATAATCCAAAAACCTTTCAAGCCTGTTAATGAAATATTTTATTTCTTGTACTTCCTTAACTCCAAACGGAACCAAAATGTATCTACCTTAGTTTAGATGAATATCAAACGTCTGGACCAAGTTTTAACTAAATTAATCGTTTATGAGTACCCAAACTGGAAATTTCTTTGGAAAGCGAGGTGTTTTAATGTTTCTCAAAACGGGTACAGATATCGCTTTAAAATGGTTTTATTCGTTGTTCTACGTTAAGAAATCTATAAAACGAGTACCTGCAAGCATATGAACTCGAAAACGTGAACGTTACGATTTTTTTCGTGCGAATTTCGCCCCAAAAACCATCTTCCGGTTAACAGATTCTGCTCGTTCACGAATTCGACCTTTCAAATTAAGAAAAATATTTTTGTACCAAATTTCATCAAAATCGGACCTTTTTTGAGACATCAGGAGCCCGAACTGCGTCATCTTAGCGCAGTTCCGCTCGTATCTCTAGTGCCATAAGTTAAGGATACATACAGTTATTGGTAGGTTTTGATGTACCGTTAAGAATATAAAATAAAATCTCAAATAGAAGGATGTTTACGGCGCAACAACGATCACCCTGCGAAAACACAAAGATCCTCATTTTCTTACTTCCTTTTACGAAAAGGCTAATTTTACTGATAATTTCAATTTAAAACAATCAATTAAAAAGTGAGATAAACAAACCGACCCCCCCCCCCCCTACAAAAGAACAATACAAACGCTTTCGAAGTTTTAAGCCCTTATTTCTCCGATTGACATCACTCCATCGAAAATGTCTTTAAAACCATTTTTGTAGAGATATTTTGTAGCGAACAGACATATATACTATATATATATATATATATATATATATATATGCTTGCCATACGTCCCGGTATTTGTCTTTTGTCTGTGGTCCACCCGGGTTTATCAATGTCCCGGAAACGGCTGTAAGATGTATAAAGTAATGGATTTAGTTTTTAAGAAACAAACATTTGCTCATTTTTGTCGAAAAATGTAGAATGTAGTTTTGTTTCCTTCAAATACCTTCTTATAAATTAGTCATTGTTTATTGGCCGAACTGTGGGCATCCATTTTCCAGTCCGAAAGCAATAAAAAGTAACAAAAAATTATTTGAAAATATTTGAAAAGTTCTTTATTTGAGAAATATTTCACATTTCGTGTTTTCCAAATGTGTATTGATTTATCATTTTTTATTTGCGTCATGTATTTGGGACTCATGTTTTGACTAGACGTTTTGAGGGGATAGCTCAAAACCATTTCAGGATATTCCGATAACGGAATAACGATTTACGCAATTTTCAACTTTTTAAATACATTACCAAAGTTCATAATGCCAACTATTAATGCAAATTTGAAAAACACAAAATGTGACGTATCTCTCAAATGAAGAACTTTTCCAACAATATTTTTTTGTTACTTTTTATTGCTTCCGGACTGGAAAATGGGTTCCAACAGTTTAGCCAATAAATAATAAATAATTTATAATTTCTTCTCAGAAGGTATTTGAAAGAAACAAAACTACATTCCACATTTTTCGACAAAAATGAGCCAATCTTTCAACCTATCCCTCAATAAAGTTCCACATCATTTGCATGGATTTAATCCTTACTAAACGTAGACGTTTTCCTGTAAGTAGTGAATCTGTAGTCCGTTAGGGGACTGAGGAAAAAATTAGCGAAAAATCACTGATTCTTCGATAAAAACATTAATGCGTTATAGCACGCCCGAAAAATATCTTTTATCAATGGGTTTAGTGAATTAAATCGCTCTTTTCTTGAATGAAATTTTGTCTATTTTATGGTGGCATAATTAGAATATAATTATCTTCAACGGTTTTTGAGCAATCCTTTCTTATTCAATAAAAAATATGTCCACCTTAAAAAAACATAAAATTGGCTACAGCCCCTTTTCCATTCGGAATCGGACCAAACTTTAAATGAACTTTTTTGTTGAAAATGATGTCTAGAATCAACTCCTGAAGTTTGGCTACTTAGACCTGAATTACCCTGTATATATATATATATATATATATATATATATATATATATATATATACTACATACTTTCTGGATATGCACCCAGCAATTGATGAAGACGTTTCGTTCGATTTTTGATTCAAATATATTTTTTTACTTTTTAATAAAAATTTTACTTTATAGAAAATTAATAATATCGTCGATACAAATGCAAAGTATCGAATATGAAAAAATGCAACTTTCATTTTCAGTCTTTACTAATTTCTGTTGTACGGCAAACTCTTGAATCTTACTTCACTCTATGAAAGGAAAAGTATTCCACTGTCAAAATGTCAAATCTGCCGACTATTTGACTCTTTAAAAAAATTAATGAATTAACGTTTTTCCACTCTGGAAAGTGGTGATATTCACATTTAATAGTTTGCATTTGTAACGACGATATTACTTTACATTTATATTTACACTTTTTAATGTCTAATGGAATTTTACTGTTTTACGGGGAGCGTTCCATCAAAAGTACGCGATGAACTCATCGGAAATGAATTATGAATTCATGATGAGTACAATCTACATAATAAAGTAATTGGCTTTTCCAATCAAGCCAGCAATAAAACAAGCTAATGAACAAGGCCAGCTTTTAATCAATGCATTATTTCAGCACACTGTCAAAAAATTTGGAATACACTCAATCACATGTATTAAGAAATCGGGAAACATACAGGTTCAATATTTATTGAACTGCAAAACAGCAAGGTGAGTTTTTCAATTTATTAGTAGTAAATGCAATTTAAAATCAAAGAAAATAAAATTTGGTACAAAAATCTGTCTTCTAATTTGAAAGGTCAAGTTCGTTAACCAGCAGAAACCGCCCACGGGAAGATAGTGATTGGGGCGAAATTCGCGCAAAAAAAGTCGTCACGCTTATGTTTTTGAGTTTATATGCTTGCGGGTACTTGTTTTATAGGGTTTTTAACATAGGAAAACGAATGAAACCATTTTGAAGGTGATATCTGTAACCGTTTTTGAGAAAAGTGGAATCAATGTTTTTGTAAGTCATTATTTTTTTGTGGGTACTTAAAATCGCGGGATTCAATTGAAATATTTTCTACATCTTTGAAATTAATCCCAACTAAGATGTTTAAATTTTGGTTACATTTGGGGTTAAGGAAGCATGTGAAAAAAATTATTTTATTAATAGACATGAAAAGTTTTCGGATCTTCTTACATTTTTCGTGAATATCTCGATAACGGTTGGAAAATCGTGGTAAGTGGAAGGTGACTATTCGAATGCTCACTAAATTCTCTACAAAAAAGGTTCTGAAGCAATATTCGATAGGGCAACGTCAATTAGAGATATATGCGCTTAAAACTTTTAAGCGTTCAAGTGTTTGTTTTGAAAGGGGTTTTATCTTTGTTTATGTCACTTTTTAATTGTTTGTTTTTTGTTTTAAATTAAATTTATCTGTAAAGTTAGTATTTTAGTAAAATAAGCCAATAAACGGCGAAAGGTATTGGTAATAAGTTTGGAGTGGCTGTGGTAATCAAGATGGCTGTGGCTAATCATGATGACGTATGCTTAGATTGCTTTGAATTCTCCTATCTATAAAACCTTCCTCATAGCCTACAACTGAAGTTATCGTTATTTCTTATTTTATAGAAACATTTAACCACGACAGAACGGAATTTTATTCGCTGTGAAGCACTTATTTACAGTTGAATATAACAGTAAAACGAATTTGCTAGTAAAACTATACTTAAAATGACAACGAATTTTTGGTTGTTTAGAATAGAGCCTTCTCAGCAGTAGTCAAAGAGTAAGTACGTTTTCAGTACATAATTGTATTGACTTATACAGATTAAGAATTATCCGCTTCTGTGTAAGTTGGCTACTGTCAGTTTCGTGTCATTTGTGATGCTAATCTATTCCATTTCTTCGAGATGTACGTAACCGCGCTAAGATGACGCAGTTCCTGCGAGTCGGACTTTTTAGTAGTCTACATGACGTATTGGACTGTCTAGTGTTAAGAGATTGGAATGTGTAAATTAATTTCTTAGGATTGTAATTACTACTTCATCAGGTCTTTTACTTTTGATTTTATGTCTTGTATACTACCAGAAGGATTGCCACATAACAAAAACATCTATGTAGTTTCTTTATTTGCGAAACTCAAAGGAATCAATTGAAAGTTGAAACATTTTTTAATAAAATCTCTAAATCTCATCACTTTTATTAAAATAAAATACAATTTTTTTTTATTTTTTTTAACTTATGAATGAGATATTGGAATATTTAATTCCTCTGGCATGCATTTTACTTTTACGTTATTGATTTTATGATGGATTCTAATACTTTGGTGACTCTGAAAATGAACGGAGGAAGCTTTGAGATATTTCCCCCCCTGAAAGGCTGAACGAAATTAATGACTGCCGAAGGTTTTGGGACGTCAAGAAGAGCGATAAGTGGAAAAAATGACTTTCCTTTCCTTTTCAATGGAATTTTCATCTCATTTTCTTTAATTTTTCAGGAATAGCCGCTACATTTTTCTCCTGTCCCTATTCCTTGAAAGACTATCTCTGTAACTGGTTTATAGCTAATTTATCTTTGCTGTGGAAATATAACCCAGCCGTTTTATAGGGTGTCCCCAAAATAAACGGCCAAACTTCGAGAATCGATGCAGGATGAAAAGAGAAAGAAAAAAATTCCTTTGGCATAAATCTCGGTTTTGCTTCGTTTTCGGCGAAAACGCAAAAATTAAAACACAATTGTGAATAGGCATTCTTACATAATGTTTATATAAAAAATCATCAAAAGTATATGTTTTATCTTCCACCCCCTCTACCTACTCTCCTCCAACACCCCCCCCCCCCAAAAAAAACAACAACAAAAATCTTTTCGGCAAAAAAAATTAAATTACGGCAAGTACTCCCTTGAGCCAATGGTCTCCCTGAAGATCAAATCCCTAATGTGTCCCCATGCGAATAAATCCAATGGCGTGAGGTCTGGAGATCGAGCCGGCCAAGATACCAGACCAACACGACCTATCCAACGCCATGGTCAGTTAATATCCAACAAATGTCGGACGGTCCTCCCGTACTGGACAACAGTCGACTTGGAACCACTTACCTAATCATTGTGCCAAAAGTAATTCCTACAAGAACAACGAAAGTTTATTATCGAGGAATGCGTGGAAAGACTCTGCGTCAAATCTAGGGGTAAAAAATGGAGACCTATCATTTCTTTATTTAACACAAAATCAGAGGCATACTCACTCTAATATAGAGTAGGGCTGGGAGGGTGAGTGGAAGGGGTGGAATATAAAATGTATAGGTACCTATAATGATTCGTATATAGGCAGGTTGAAAGAATGCCTTTTGAAAATTGTGTTTTAGTTTTTTAGTAGAGGTAACTAGTTATCGACAGTCTGAGTTTCCCCTTTGCCGTTAATCTTTAAAATAATTAAAGGTTGGGAGGGCCTAGACTGGTTAGTCTGAAACCCGGACCTAAAAACCTCGAACGAAGACACTACAAGATCAATCTTTGGTGCACGCCCTCAACAACATGGGCCGAGCATATAAAAGTTGCTATTTACACCGCTCGTATTACATGAGCAAGCTGTAATAATACACGAGTCCCGTTTCTCGTATTGCAAATATCAGACATGGACATTACTTATATTCCACATGCAAATCACTCGAAACGGCCAAAATACATTCACTTGGTTGATTGATTATCATCAATGAAATGCAACTCGACATAAAATGTCTATTGTACCGCTTCTGGCTCACTGGGTACATTATATAACAGCGCGGATAAATCCTTTGATCATTTGGGGTATGAAAATCAGGGACAGCGTCAAGACCCGTTATTCAGACGCATATAACATGAAGATGATTTTCTACCTCAATTCAACATTTCGTACACAGCGAGCTTGTTGCCAGGAATAAATTGTTACGAGGTCTTTCATATAGGAAAAAATTCACTATTTAAACCTATATCGTAGGAATGATTTTTTAAATTTTATTTGTTAGTCTCGGGGCATCTGTTTTGACTTGGATATTGATAGAGGGCGTCCTAATTGATGCAAGAATATTTTCGGAACAATTGAAATAACAGAACAACTTTCTTTCTGCAATAATATTTAAAAAAAAAAACAACGTATTTTTCGTAGAAGGTAGAAAAATAATGTCTCTCCACTGTTTTTCAAAGTATTTATTAGCAAAAGCTTTTCGAGAACATGGTTCTCATCGTCAGTGCATCTATTACTCCACCGGTAGTACTGCTAACAGCCTCTCCGAACAGGTGTGAGGTTACCTCACACCTGTTCGGAGAGGCTGTTAGCAGTACTACCGGTGGAGTAATAGATGCACTGACGATGAGAACCATGTTCTCGAAAAGCTTTTGCTAATAAATACTTTGAAAAACAGTGGAGAGACATTATTTTTCTACCTTCTACGAAATCGAGAACTCCACAAATAACGCTGCATACATCACAACGTATTTTTCGTAATTATTCCACTCATAGCTCCTAATATAGTGACGCCAGAGACCTATCCAACGTATTAAAACATTTTTAATGGCAACGAAATTTCCTATAATGTTTCATATCATTGAAAAATGTTGAAATTGGCTCGCTCTATTACGAAATAGGTAAAAAAAAGTGATAATAAATTATTTATAGAATATTTCTTTTTTTGTTCTTGCCTCTTGGAATGCTTTTACGATTTCCATATTATTGAAGAAAAAGAAATGTTGATTATATGAAAAAACGTCCCATCAAATTCTGTTTATCATTTTGCAATTGATGCCTCAGCTAAATAATTGACATTCTTGAATTGTTGCAAAATTCAAAAAAAATCTATAATTATTTTTAATATTTAAAAAAAAAATAAGGTACTAAACCAGACAAAATCCTTTTTTTAAATTGAACATCGGTCAGTTTAGACAAGTTAATGTTTTTTTTAAAGTCACTTACACAAACCTCAACTATTGTTATTCCTGTAAAACTTTACGTGTCCTTTGGCAACATCAAAATATTGCTACAACTTTGCTGATGCGCCCTAAACAATCTTTAGAGTTTTATTTTTTTTTTTTTTTTTGTTTCGTATCTTGGACGATAAACACACTGAGTTAAGTCTTCTAGGAGGTCAGGAATTGATTGTAAGTGTATATATTATTATATGTCCAGAATAATTCAGTAGTTTAGTGGTAGAACAACCAACTAATAATTTTTAGAGTTTTATTTATTTTTTTTTTTTTTTGTGTCTCGTATCTTGGACGATAAACACACTGAGTTAAGTCTTCTAGGAGGTCAGGAATTGATTGTAAGTGTATATATTATTATATGTCCAGAATAATTCAGTAGTTTAGTGGTAGAACAACCAACTAATAATTTTTAGAGTTTTATTTATTTTTTTTTTTTGTGTTTCGTATCTTGGACGATAAACACACTGAGTAAAGTCTTCTAGAAGGTCAGGAATTGATTGTAAGTGTATATATTATTATATGTCCAGAATAATTCAGTAGTTTAGTGGTAGAACAACCAACTAATAATTTTTAGAGTTTTATTTATTTTTTTTTTTTTTTTGTGTCTCGTATCTTGGACGATAAACACACTGAGTTAAGTCTTCTAGGAGGTCAGGAATTGATTGTAAGTGTATATATTATTATATGTCCAGAATAATTCAGTAGTTTAGTGGTAGAACAACCAACTAATAATTTTTAGAGTTTTATTTTTTTTTTTTTTTGTGTGTTTCGTATCTTGGACGATAAACACACTGAGTAAAGTCTTCTAGGAGGTCAGGAATTGATTGTAAGTGTATATATTATTATATGTCCAGAATAATTCAGTAGTTTAGTTGTGGAACAACCAACTAATAATTTTTAGAGTTTTATTTATTTATTTTTTTTGTGTCTCGTATCTTGGACGATAAACACACTGAGTTAAGTCTTCTAGAAGGTCAGGAATTGATTGTAAGTGTATATATTATTATATGTCCAGAATAATTCAGTAGTTTAGTGGTAGAACAACCAACTAATAATTTTTAGAGTTTTATTTATTTATTTTTTTTGTGTTTCGTATCTTGGACGATAAACACACTGAGTTAAGTCTTCTAGAAGGTCAGGAATTGATTGTAAGTGTATATATTATTATATGTCCAGAATAATTCAGTAGTTTAGTGGTAGAACAACCAACTAATAATTTTTAGAGTTTTATTTATTTATTTTTTTTGTGTCTCGTATCTTGGACGATAAACACACTGAGTTAAGTCTTCTAGGAGGTCAGGAATTGATTGTAAGTGTATATATTATTACATGTCCAGAATAATTCAGTAGTTTAGTGGTAGAACAACCAACTAATAATTTTTAGAGTTTTATTTATTTATTTTTTTTTTTTTTTGTGTCTCGTATCTTGGACGATAAACAGACTGAGTTAAGTCTTCTAGGAGGTCAGGAATTGATGGTAAGTGCATATATTATTATATGTCCAGAATAATTCAGTAGTTTAGTGGTAGAACAACCAACTAATAATTTTTAGAGTTTTATTTATTTATTTTTTTTTTTTTTGTGTCTCGTATCTTGGACGATAAACACACTGAGTTAAGTCTTCTAGGAGGTCAGGAATTGATTGTAAGTGTATATATTATTATATGTCCAGAATAATTCAGTAGTTTAGTGGTAGAACAACCAACTAATAATTTTTAGAGTTTTATTTATTTATTTTTTTTTTTTTGTGTCTCGTATCTTGGACGATAAACACACTGAGTTAAGTCTTCTAGGAGGTCAGGAATTGATTGTAAGTGTATATATTATTATATGTCCAGAATAATTCAGTAGTTTAGTGGTAGAACAACCAACTAATAATTTTTAGAGTTTTATTTATTTATTTTTTTTTTTTTTTGTGTTTCGTATCTTGGACGATAAACACACTGAGTTAAGTCTTCTAGGAGGTCAGGAATTGATTGTAAGTGTATATATTATTATATGTCCAGAATAATTCAGTAGTTTAGTGGTAGAACAACCAACTAATAATTTTTAGAGTTTTATTTATTTATTTTTTTTTTTTTGTGTCTCGTATCTTGGACGATAAACACACTGAGTTAAGTCTTCTAGGAGGTCAGGAATTGATTGTAAGTGTATATATTATTATATGTCCAGAATAATTCAGTAGTTTAGTGGTAGAACAACCAACTAATAATTTTTAGAGTTTTATTTATTTTTTTTGTGTTTCGTATCTTGGACGATAAACACACTGAGTTAAGTCTTCTAGGAGGTCAGGAATTGATTGTAAGTGTATATATTATTATATGTCCAGAATAATTCAGTAGTTTAGTGGTAGAACAACCAACTAATAATTTTTAGAGTTTTATTTATTTATTTTTTTTTTTTTTGTGTTTCGTATCTTGGACGATAAACACACTGAGTTAAGTCTTCTAGGAGGTCAGGAATTGATTGTAAGTGTATATATTATTATATGTCCAGAATAATTCAGTAGTTTAGTGGTAGAACAACCAACTAATAATTTTTAGAGTTTTATTTATTTATTTTTTTTTTTTTGTGTCTCGTATCTTGGACGATAAACACACTGAGTTAAGTCTTCTAGGAGGTCAGGAATTGATTGTAAGTGTATATATTATTATATGTCCAGAATAATTCAGTAGTTTAGTGGTAGAACAACCAACTAATAATTTTTAGAGTTTTATTTATTTATTTTTTTTTTTTTTGTGTCTCGTATCTTGGACGATAAACAGACTGAGTTAAGTCTTCTAGGAGGTCAGGAATTGATGGTAAGTGCATATATTATTATATGTCCAGAATAATTCAGTAGTTTAGTGGTAGAACAACCAACTAATAATTTTTAGAGTTTTATTTTTATTTTTTTTTTTTTGTTTCGTATCTTGGACGATAAACACACTGAGTTAAGTCTTCTAGGAGGTCAGGAATTGATTGTAAGTGTATATATTATTATATGTCCAGAATAATTCAGTAGTTTAGTGGTAGAACAACCAACTAATAATTTTTAGAGTTTTATTTATTTTTTTTTTTTTTTTGTGTCTCGTATCTTGGACGATAAACACACTGAGTTAAGTCTTCTAGGAGGTCAGGAATTGATTGTAAGTGTATATATTATTATATGTCCAGAATAATTCAGTAGTTTAGTGGTAGAACAACCAACTAATAATTTTTAGAGTTTTATTTATTTTTTTTTTTTGTGTTTCGTATCTTGGACGATAAACACACTGAGTAAAGTCTTCTAGAAGGTCAGGAATTGATTGTAAGTGTATATATTATTATATGTCCAGAATAATTCAGTAGTTTAGTGGTAGAACAACCAACTAATAATTTTTAGAGTTTTATTTATTTTTTTTTTTTTTTTTGTGTCTCGTATCTTGGACGATAAACACACTGAGTTAAGTCTTCTAGGAGGTCAGGAATTGATTGTAAGTGTATATATTATTATATGTCCAGAATAATTCAGTAGTTTAGTGGTAGAACAACCAACTAATAATTTTTAGAGTTTTATTTATTTATTTTTTTTTTTTTGTGTCTCGTATCTTGGACGATAAACACACTGAGTTAAGTCTTCTAGGAGGTCAGGAATTGATTGTAAGTGTATATATTATTATATGTCCAGAATAATTCAGTAGTTTAGTGGTAGAACAACCAACTAATAATTTTTAGAGTTTTATTTATTTATTTTTTTTTTTTTTGTGTCTCGTATCTTGGACGATAAACAGACTGAGTTAAGTCTTCTAGGAGGTCAGGAATTGATGGTAAGTGCATATATTATTATATGTCCAGAATAATTCAGTAGTTTAGTGGTAGAACAACCAACTAATAATTTTTAGAGTTTTATTTTTATTTTTTTTTTTTTTGTTTCGTATCTTGGACGATAAACACACTGAGTTAAGTCTTCTAGGAGGTCAGGAATTGATTGTAAGTGTATATATTATTACATGTCCAGAATAATTCAGTAGTTTAGTGGTAGAACAACCAACTAATAATTTTTAGAGTTTTATTTTTTATTTTTTTTGTGTGTTTCGTATCTTGGACGATAAACACACTGAGTTAAGTCTTCTAGGAGGTCAGGAATTGATTGTAAGTGCATATATTATTATATGTCCAGAATAATTCAGTAGTTTAGTGGTAGAACAACCAACTAATAATTTTTAGAGTTTTATTTTTTTTTTTTTTTGTGTGTTTCGTATCTTGGACGATAAACACACTGAGTAAAGTCTTCTAGGAGGTCAGGAATTGATTGTAAGTGTATATATTATTATATGTCCAGAATAATTCAGTAGTTTAGTGGTAGAACAACCAACTAATAATTTTTAGAGTTTTATTTATTTATTTTTTTTGTGTCTCGTATCTTGGACGATAAACACACTGAGTTAAGTCTTCTAGAAGGTCAGGAATTGATTGTAAGTGTATATATTATTATATGTCCAGAATAATTCAGTAGTTTAGTGGTAGAACAACCAACTAATAATTTTTAGAGTTTTATTTATTTATTTTTTTTGTGTTTCGTATCTTGGACGATAAACACACTGAGTTAAGTCTTCTAGAAGGTCAGGAATTGATTGTAAGTGTATATATTATTATATGTCCAGAATAATTCAGTAGTTTAGTGGTAGAACAACCAACTAATAATTTTTAGAGTTTTATTTATTTATTTTTTTTGTGTTTCGTATCTTGGACGATAAACACACTGAGTTAAGTCTTCTAGAAGGTCAGGAATTGATTGTAAGTGTATATATTATTACATGTCCAGAATAATTCAGTAGTTTAGTGGTAGAACAACCAACTAATAATTTTTAGAGTTTTATTTATTTATTTTTTTTTTTTTTGTGTCTCGTATCTTGGACGATAAACAGACTGAGTTAAGTCTTCTAGGAGGTCAGGAATTGATGGTAAGTGCATATATTATTATATGTCCAGAATAATTCAGTAGTTTAGTGGTAGAACAACCAACTAATAATTTTTAGAGTTTTATTTATTTATTTTTTTTTTTTTTGTGTTTCGTATCTTGGACGATAAACACACTGAGTTAAGTCTTCTAGGAGGTCAGGAATTGATTGTAAGTGTATATATTATTATATGTCCAGAATAATTCAGTAGTTTAGTGGTAGAACAACCAACTAATAATTTTTAGAGTTTTATTTATTTATTTTTTTTTTTTTTGTGTTTCGTATCTTGGACGATAAACACACTGAGTTAAGTCTTCTAGGAGGTCAGGAATTGATTGTAAGTGTATATATTATTATATGTCCAGAATAATTCAGTAGTTTAGTGGTAGAACAACCAACTAATAATTTTTAGAGTTTTATTTATTTATTTTTTTTTTTTTTTGTGTTTCGTATCTTGGACGATAAACACACTGAGTTAAGTCTTCTAGGAGGTCAGGAATTGATTGTAAGTGTATATATTATTATATGTCCAGAATAATTCAGTAGTTTAGTGGTAGAACAACCAACTAATAATTTTTAGAGTTTTATTTATTTATTTTTTTTTTTTTTTGTGTTTCGTATCTTGGACGATAAACACACTGAGTTAAGTCTTCTAGGAGGTCAGGAATTGATTGTAAGTGTATATATTATTATATGTCCAGAATAATTCAGTAGTTTAGTGGTAGAACAACCAACTAATAATTTTTAGAGTTTTATTTATTTTTTTTGTGTTTCGTATCTTGGACGATAAACACACTGAGTTAAGTCTTCTAGGAGGTCAGGAATTGATTGTAAGTGTATATATTATTATATGTCCAGAATAATTCAGTAGTTTAGTGGTAGAACAACCAACTAATAATTTTTAGAGTTTTATTTATTTATTTTTTTTTTTTTTGTGTTTCGTATCTTGGACGATAAACACACTGAGTTAAGTCTTCTAGGAGGTCAGGAATTGATTGTAAGTGTATATATTATTATATGTCCAGAATAATTCAGTAGTTTAGTGGTAGAACAACCAACTAATAATTTTTAGAGTTTTATTTATTTATTTTTTTTTTTTTTGTGTCTCGTATCTTGGACGATAAACAGACTGAGTTAAGTCTTCTAGGAGGTCAGGAATTGATGGTAAGTGCATATATTATTATATGTCCAGAATAATTCAGTAGTTTAGTGGTAGAACAACCAACTAATAATTTTTAGAGTTTTATTTATTTATTTTTTTTTTTTTTGTGTCTCGTATCTTGGACGATAAACAGACTGAGTTAAGTCTTCTAGGAGGTCAGGAATTGATGGTAAGTGCATATATTATTATATGTCCAGAATAATTCAGTAGTTTAGTGGTAGAACAACCAACTAATAATTTTTAGAGTTTTATTTATTTATTTTTTTTTTTTTTGTGTCTCGTATCTTGGACGATAAACACACTGAGTTAAGTCTTCTAGGAGGTCAGGAATTGATTGTAAGTGTATATATTATTATATGTCCAGAATAATTCAGTAGTTTAGTGGTAGAACAACCAACTAATAATTTTTAGAGTTTTATTTATTTTTTTTGTGTTTCGTATCTTGGACGATAAACACACTGAGTTAAGTCTTCTAGGAGGTCAGGAATTGATTGTAAGTGTATATATTATTATATGTCCAGAATAATTCAGTAGTTTAGTTGTGGAACAACCAACTAATAATGTTTAAAGTTTTATTTTTTTTTTTTTTTGTGTTTTGTATCTTGGACGATAAACACACTGAGTTAAGTCTTCTAGGAGGTCAGGAATTGATTGTAAGTGTAAATATTATTATATGTCCAGAATAATTCAGTAGTTTAGTGGTAGAACAACCAACTAATAATTTTTAGAGTTTTACAACAGGTAATACTTAGAAATCCCATTTATGATGCTTTATAAAGTATACCTGAATCATAAAGCTAATATTGCAATAACTTCTTGACCATTGGTTTGCCCACACAGTTTCCTAGATTTTATTAGTAATAAAAGTATAGATATTACGAGCAATTTTCCACCGTTGGAGCAAATATTCTCGCAGGCAATAAAGTGCGATTTTAAAACGAAAATCAGAGCCCCAGATGATTGTTCGGGGCGAACATGAATACTCAACGTAAGAATCGAAGCTGAATTTGGAAAATCTGTCCTGAGAAACGTGACAAAGGAAAAGGGGCGATACAAAGGGTTTTTGGCCGATGAAAATAAGGCTTCCATCACAGGCACTATTCCTTTTAATCTACCTTAAAATGATACCTTTATAATCTATAAGGTCTAGTTGGGATCGTCTTGGATTCTCGTGCAGGAGATGGGGGTTCGAGTCCCCCCTGGAGCATATTTCAGAAGGTGGGACTCGAGGTGGGGTAGATAAATTTCGAGCTCCAATATTGATGTTTCGGAAGGGTAGGAAACTATAGACAGCCTGGTGCTAATTACCTGGATTGTCGTAATATTCATTTATTTGAGGAGCTTCGTAACGCAGACGACTGGCCCCATGAAATGTTTTACAAACAAACTTTACTTCAAAACATAATAATAAACACCGACATTAAAAACAAAACAAAAGAAGAAAAACCCTTAAACAATAAAACTAATTTTATAACAGAGAAACAAAGGAAGTAAGCAAAAAAAAAAAATAATAAATAAAAAAAAAAAAAAAAATTATAATTTATCAGAATAAAAATTGACAGTTTTCTATATATTTATAAAATTACCGGCACTTTTATGAAATCCATACTTCAATTTTTATTATTTTATTTTATTTAAATTTTAAATTCAACTCACTCCCTACAGATTTCAAATTTATTTAATTATTTAACTTCCGTACTAAGCAGGTTTTTTCATTAATAGATTGAGAGATTATTCAAAACTAATGTAGATATGTTTTCTAAGTATTTATAAAATTACCGGCACTTTTATGAAATCCATACTTCAATTTTTATTATTTTATTTAAATTTTAAATTCAACTCACTCCCTACAGACTTCAAATTTATTTAATTATTTAACTTCCGTACTAAGCAGTTTTTTTCATTTATAAATTGAGAGATTATTCAAAACTCATGTAGATATGTTTTTTAATGCTAGTTAATGCTGTATACTTTTTCCTTAGGTTCGTGAGGAAAGTCATTTTGTCTAAATTCTATAAAGTATTTTGTAACGTCGGCTATAGAAAGATGTGTCAATTATGTACGTAAGGTATCTGCGTGTTAGGAACGTCAGCTCATGGTTAATTTTTAATGTATACAATTATGACTTACTTGAAATAAATAAATATGAACAAGGCCAGAGACAGCGTGATGAGCGACAAGGCGTAACCTATGGAGTATATTATGGTGGTGATCTCTATCTCATCCTGCGGAGGCACGTCGGGGAGTGCGTCTGGAAGGATGGCACTTTCTTGGCAGTCGCTGTAGGATGTGTAGTTAGTCCACAGTCCACTGGCCAGGCAGACTCTAGTTGCGTTTTCTGAAACAGTCGAGGAGTCATTATGATAAGTAAAACTTAATCTGTGTAAAATATTTATTTCTTTACGCGAAAATGTCACATAGCTGGGTGTCACCAAATTTTTCGACAAGGGTCAGACCAATAACGTTGTAAGACATTCATTTAGCTTAGGAAATTATAGCGAAAATAATTCTCTTATTGCTAGAGCCATTGACATCTTAATGATATATGTGATTCTAGGCGCCACAATGCACAGAAAACTTAAAATGGCGGAAATTACTGTCGTGGCATCTCCGACTTCCTCTCGGAAAGCCCTGTCATAAACAGGAAAAAATTATTTCCCAATTTTACGTATCTCGTTCTACTGAAAAATTCATTTTGCTGCTAAAAATTATTTTTGAAAAGTTCATACAAGAAAAGCTCGGTTAACAGCAACATTTTCGTACATTAGTTACAAAATAGTTTTTGTAGAGAATATAATTAGCATTCGAGTGGCAACTTATCACTAACCTCGATGTCCCAGCTGTTTTTGAGATATTAAAAAAAAAAAAAGCTGCTCTGGTCTGTTATGGAAATATTCTTCTATGACTGCCCGTACAAGATTACCTCTTGATCGTCCTACCATTGTTGCGTGTCCTCACTTCAGACTCCATAATATTTTCCTGAGTATATTCCTACCAGGAAACTTACAGCTAGTTTTAATATGGACTAAAGATAAGATCAAATTACATACATTTGGTAAGGCCAATGATAAATAAAAAAATACAGCCTATTAAAACGTTAGGTAAAAAGAACCTAAGTAACAATTTTTAATAAAGGATTTACGGGCAGTATTGCTCGCCTTGTGATTGCTACCAGAAAAATAACGCCCAAGAGATGCATTTTTAACAATAAAACAAACCATTTATGAATCACTAGTTGATTTTCACATTTCATATCGTAATATATTACAATATAATTAAATTGTATTCAATCAGACGACCAGACACAGCAAGTACAATATCCTTTGTGACCTCACAGCAAGGCGAGACACTGACAAGCTGACCTTGTGGTCGGTCGAGCCAGACCTCACCACATGTGAGAGATACCTTGACAACAAGGCCTTTGATATGCTGCCACGACACTATCTGGACATCTTGTAGTAATTAGCTTGAAGGGGTTACCAAGAATTAAAAATAAGTTATTCATAAGCACATTTGGTTTGATTATTAACAAAATTATCAAAATATAAAAACTGTTCGATAAGATGTAATAACCCTTATTAGAAGACGAGTGAAATCAAATGAAAAAAATGGCACTAGTGGCATTAGCAAAGGAATAAAACTGGTTAGTGATACGTTTTGATCGTTCGTGATAAATAAAAAATGAAATCTCTATGAGAAGTAGGATTTTAGGCGCCATAAAAGGAAACTGACTATATTCTAAGCGCAAAGTACTCCATCCTCTTTCTCAACGTTCGCACATGGAAACACTATAACCAATATTTTTCTCATTTTCATGGCTTGCTTGACAAAAGCACGTTCAAAAGAAAAAAAAGACTAACTATTTAGAATTGTAAGCACTTATTCCTCCGATTGTCATCGCCCAAGTGAAAATTACATGAGAACCTTTTTTGTAGAAAATTTAGGAAGCTTTCCACTTACCAAGATTTCCTAACCGTTTTCAAAATGTTTTAGAAAACATACCAAGATTCGAAAACTTTTCAAGTCTATTAATACAATTTTTGTTTCTTATTCTCCCTTACCTCTAAACATAACCAAAATGTAATTGTCCTAGATTAGATGAATATTACACGTCTGGAATAACCTTTAACTAAGTCAATAGTTTCTGAATAGCCACACTGAAAATTATTTTGGAACCGTCGTATCAACATTTCCTCTAAACTGTTACAGATATTGCTTTAAGAATGGGTTCATTCGTTTTCTTACGTTATAGAACCTACAAAACGAATACCTGCGAGCATAGATACTCGAAAACATAAGCGTTACGATATTTTATCGCGGGAATTTTGTTCCAAAATGGATGTTCGGACAGACGGATTTCGCTAGTCAACGAACATGACCATTCAAATTAGACGAGAGATTTTTGTATTAAAAGTTCATCAATATCAGACCGTTTTTGAGCCCGTGAGAGCGCAAAAAGACAAATATATGAATATAAATTTGAACCGCCGTTATTTTTGTTCGGATCTGAAACGTAAAATGTTCTAGTGAGCATTTCCAAATTTAGCCCAATTGACAGAGGGGTTTGAGTTCATATTAATTTCCCCACAAGATATTTTTTTCTAATATCCTTAGGTATGGTGTGAGTATGCCGAAACCAAGTTTTACAACAGGAAAGCCGGGGGGGGGGGGGGGGGGGGGGGAGAAATTTTGGGAGACGAAAAACCGCGAAATATTAGCACTTTTTTCAGTTTTTCTTCGTTGATTTAAAACCCGTTGGTTTCGGGTAAAACAAAAAAAGCAAATAAGGAGTAAAGAACATTAAATTCTTCTTCATATTAACTGGTCGAAGGTCCAATTCGGCAAAGTAAAAGGGCCGCAATCGCTAGAAGAAAAAAAGAAAAAAAAAAAAAAAATTAAATTTGGCGAAAACTGTGGTGAGCCTAATTTTAACGAGGTACAGCTTGGATTTATCTATTCTTTTGATACACCCCCCCCCCTCCCTAAAACTTCAGTTAGTACATTTAAGGCAGAATTTAATGTTATTTACTCGCTATTTGAAGTTTTTTTTTGTTGTTGTTTTTTTACTTTCGTGTTGTAAAAATTAGTTGTGAGGGAATTAATGTTAGCTCGACCCCCATTTGAAGCCTCTATATATTGGGCTAATTTGAGGGATGGTGGATTCACCCTAAAACTAGAAATTCCTACTTGGCTACTGCTAGTTGCCTATTTCTTGAAAGGCGTAAATCCCCTCGCGTAAATTTCGTTGAGATGTTTTTGCTTAGGGTGTGTGAATGTTTCACGGAATATCGAAACAAAGCACTATTTGTTTCTATTCCAGTTTCTCTGTTTCTGCGAGTCGGAGTTAGTTTATTAGTATGTAGCCATTTCTTTTCGGATTTTAATATCTTTCCAAATTTAATTAAACCCGATATATTTTCCCAAACCTAAATATCTAGTATATAGAGCGTCATACGAGCTAGAGGTGTCTTTGTTGAAGCGGGACCTTAATCTTGGGGATGATTTGAGATTGCTCCTCGAATTCCCTTTCAGCCCTTGGATCAGAGCCCTTAGGAAAGGAGCTCGGGGCCCTCAAATAGAAGCCAATACTTCAACGATATTGCCCACCACTCATATCAACAAAATCCAATAGAAACAATATCCCCTTCATGGCCCTTGACACATTCAACCAATAACCCTACGGAAAATATAACATCTCCGGCTCAGAGATTATACTAATAAAAACAACCGTAGCTTTCCAGTTTCCCAAATAAAAAGCCTGACCTTGTATATATATATATATATATATATATATATATATATATATATATAAACATTTTGTGTGGGTGTGTGTGTATGATTTATGCCTAGCATAACCAAGGTGTTTCCAGTTAAACCCTTTCCCGGCCATATTATTATTGGTGAATGTATTTCTAATTAATAGATTTTTCCTATTTTAGCATAAATATGCTTTAGCGATGCCTAAACTGAAAAGAAACGTTACAAAAACGTGGCCGCTGGCGTTCACGCTAACGCGGTTGCCATGAACGAAAAAGAATACTGTATGTTATACAGTTCATACCATAGGTTTTTAGGGTGTTGGTAAAGCATATTTATATCCCTGAATTTGAGCAGAAGACTCTGAACGATTTTTTTAAATAAAAAAAACTGTGTATTACGGATTTCTGGTTTGAGTATCGTAGGTAACAAACAGCATGCGCGAATGCTTGCGGACACTTATTTGTAACGGTTTATTTTTCAGATTAGTCGTCCCTATAACGGTTTATTTTTCAGATTAGTCGTTCCTAAAGCATATTTATGCTAAAAGTCTTTAAGCCTGCCGATGCCTGGTCCATAGCCCTGAATGAGAAAATGGTATTGGGCGACTTGATAAAGAAAGAAATAACGAAAGCATATTAGGAGAAATTAGAAGAAACAAGTGTTCGAGACTCAACTATTTTAATGCCGACCCGAAGAACCAACTCGGCACCGCTCCTGCGGCATGGAAAGTCTTGCGGGTTGTCGGCTGCTAAGGTTTAAGAAATGATTGGTCAAGTTGATGCGTTATGACGAAATATTTTCTCAACATGCTACAGTATCCAACAACAGTGTCTTAAATGAATATTGGATCTTCATGATATCATTTTTTCATCTTTCTCATCATAGCAAATATTGAAAAACAAAAAAAGGAAAATAAGAAAATTATTTGTATCCACTTAGGAATGGAATTATTGATTTTTAAAGAAACTGGCCAAAAGCTTAGAAATAAGTAAAATTAAGTAGATATTTAAAAAAAAAAGTCAGTAAATTAATTTGGCTAAAAATGTCTGGTTGTTCTGAAGATAATAAATCCTCCTACCTAAAACGTTTGCTACGGAGCTTAGCAGTAAATTTTATTGTAGATGGTATGCTTTTTCTAGTACATTGACTGCTGAGATCATTAGCACCCATTTTTAATTTTGCATTTTCCACAATTTTCTACAAAATGTTATGTAAATTGAACAAGAAGGATGTTGGTATTATCATTAAAATATTCTGCATCAGCCTTTCAATTAAATCAATTAATTATTATTAAAATTTACAAAGCAGGACCTTCTATTTATTTATATAATGATTTTATGATACCGAATCATTCCTTTGAATTTTACTTTAATGTATCTATGTACTTATGTAATTATTCTTTGTAATATATACCTTGGATATTCTCCGTAATGAATATAGGTTGAGGGGAATTTCGCCAGGATTTTGGGGAGAATATAAGACAATTTCTCAGAAGAGCAATATATAGGGATATTGCCTTACGGATTATTAATATTAGAAACCCTATTATCCATTAGCACTTAATCACCTAGCTACACCTGATGCTAATGTTCTATAATTGCCAATAGCTTCTAGATCTTCATTAACCTATTTTC
Organism: Gonocerus acuteangulatus; assembly: GCA_946811695.1. Lineage (NCBI taxonomy): Eukaryota > Metazoa > Arthropoda > Insecta > Hemiptera > Coreidae > Gonocerus > Gonocerus acuteangulatus. The sequence goes on along the minus strand of OX328130.1, from coordinate 34,980,664 downwards.
CGTTAAATCTACCAAAGAAATTAGGAGAACACTATTCTACTTTGCCTATCCGACAATATTCCGGAAGTCTTCGGTATCAACCTTATTTGGGAAATGCTACATAAAGTGTCTATGGACTATTCAACCATTTTAGTGTTTTCGTAACCGCTAGTCGACAAAATGATTCCTATATTAGGGCGTAACAACAACTGAGCCGTTAGAGCACGGCTTTCTACAGGTAGCCACCCTTCAATAATGCCAACTTCAACTTGTCGGTCAACCATTCAGGTACTAGCCTCACCTGACGTTGCTTAACTTCGGTGGTCAACGGGAACCAGTGTATTGAACGTGGCTATGGCCGTTGGCGATTACTATATTGTCCTTAAATTCGTTGATTAGCTGTTCCGCAAAATTTAATCAAAAAACTTAATTTAAATAGTGGGATTTTTAGATTTGTTTGGTACGGAAAAGGATGCCCATGCTGGAACTATCATGCGAGATAGTGTACAATAAATTTATATTAAACGTCTGAGATAACAAAGCAATCATAATTGAGTCCGCATAGCAGAGCTGTCATGCGGGAGAGTATTCAATAGATGTATATTAAAACGTACGAAATAGCCAAGTAATCTTATTGTCACAGCATAGCAGAGCTGCCATGCGAGAGAGTATTTAATAAATGTATATTAAAACGTACGAAATAGCCAAGTAATCTTATTGTCACAGCATAGCAGAGCTGCCAAGCGAGAGAGTATTCAATAAATGTATATTAAAACGTAGGAAATAGCCAAGTAATCTTATTGTCACCGCATAGCAGAGCTGTCATGCGGGAGAGTATTCAATAGATGTATATTAAAACGTACGAAATAGCCAAGTAATCTTATTGTCACCGCAGAGCAGAGCTGCCATGCGAGAGAGTATTCAATAAATGTATATTAAAACGTAGGAAATAGCAGAGTAATCTTATTGTCACAGCATAGCAGAGCTGTCATGCGGGAGAGTATTCAATAGATGTATATTAAAACGTATGAAATAGCCAAGTAATCTTATTGTCACCGCAGAGCAGAGCTGTCATGCGAGAGAGTATTCAATAAATGTATATTAAAACGTACGAAATAGCCAAGTAATCTTATTGTCACCGCAGAGCAGAGCTGCCATGCGGGAGAGTATTCAATAAATGTATATTAAAACGTATGAAATAGCCAAGTAATCTTATTGTCACCGCATAGCAGAGCTGCCATGCGGGAGAGTATTCAATAAATGTATATTAAAACGTATGAAATAGCCAAGTAATCTTATTGTCACCGCAGAGCAGAGCTGCCATGCGGGAGAGTATTCAATAATTGTATATTAAAACGTAGGAAATAGCCAAGTAATCTTATTGTCACCGCATAGCAGGCTGCCATGCGGGAATTTTCATACAGAGTAGTATTCTAAAATCACAATCAAATACTCTAATTGTATCTCAATATATAATGTTTTTTTTTGCATATTTACGTTTTCTCGCTGCATAAATGAAACAAATCTATAATAATGGCACACTGAATATATTCCGTATGCCATTTTTCAAATAATTATAAGCTTGGACAAGGCGAGAGCGAGAGAAATCAGTGTATGTTTTTACAATTTTTCTTCCATCTAAAACCCAAATTTAAATTTTTTTAATATTTTGCGTGAGTATTAAGTTTAACTGGTTTAAATAGACAAACCGTGTGGTTGAATTGCCTTAATAAATGGTTTCGCATCGAAAGAATTTAGAAAACAGCGAAGCATAATTTTGGATTAGCTGAAATAACGTTTGTTGGAAGATGATTAACCTTTTTCAAGAAATCTGATCAAGTTTTAAGGAATCTGAGCCTCAAGGAGTTTAATTGAGAACCAAGCTACACTAATTAATTATCTTTGTTGTTTTCTTGAAAGGAGTTTTCTCCCCCACCCAAAATCAAAAGTATTGGTTTAAGCTTACTCTAACACTCAGGAAGATCTAATGTAGACATACATTTCCTGTTGGCTGTTACTAAGACCCTAGTGTATAAGATTGTCTATATACATATTGTAAAATATGTCGTTAAATCGCATAAATACTATTTCGTATTACGTTTTTCCCTTAAAGTGCCCAAACGCGGTGAGGAATATCTCAAGATTTGAACTGCGCAGTTCAAACCTCAAGATATTCCTTTCCGTCTATGGGACATCCTTGGGGCCAGAGTTTAACTGTACAGTTCAATGAAGCAGGGACAGTGCCGGCCAGGCTTGATGTGTCTGGACTAGAGGATATTTGCTTCAAATGCAGTGGGTCTACTGTAACTGGACTGTGCAGTCCCGGCCTTGATGTTAATTAACTTATCCTGTGTGTGATAGACCCGTACACACCAAACCTTCATACTGTGCAGCTTCTGCCTTGAGATTTGAACTGAACGTGTATGGCCTGTTTTACAATGCATAACACCAAACAGTACTTTCTTGATGAAATACTTAATGGAATTATACACGGGTACACCGAAAATAGTCAAACCTAAAAATGACCGAATATATACAGGGTAGTTAAATACTTGTAATCAAAAACTTACACGTATTTTGAAATGTTTTTTAATAAAATTTGAAATTTGAAACTAAAAATTGTGCAAAACATCATGGGAAGAAAACTGTTAGTCCTCAGTTCGGCCGCAACATTTTGTGGACAGACAAAGCCACATTCACATGGGATGGAATATTTAAAAGTCCCAATTCGCATATCTCCCAAATGATTACAAGTTATAACTAAAATTAAGTTTTTGATTACAAGTATTTAACTACCCTGAAATGTATTTGAACTCTCCCCTCCAAATTTCTAGTCAAAACTTGGTGCCAAATACATCATGTAAAAGAGAAATCAATGAAAAATGTTTTTTGAAAAAAACAAAACACGAAATGTGACGTATCTCTCAAATGAAAATATTTTCTAATCGTTTCTTTCAGTTACTTTTATTGATTCTGAACTGGGCAATGGATACCTACAGTTTGGCTAATAAAAAATGAATAATTTTTCATTTCTTCACACAAGGTATTTGAAAGTATCGAAACTACATTCCACATTTTTTTGACAAAAGGGAGCCAATCATTCAATTTATCCCTCACTTCCACTTCATTTGCATGGATTTAATGCTTAATAAACGTAGAAGTTTTTGTGTAAGTATTGAATCCGTAGTCCGTTGGGGGGTTAAAAAAATTCGCGAAAAAACTCTGATTCATTGATGAAAACAGAAGTGCGTTATTGGACGTCCAGAAAGTATCTTTCAAGAATAGTTCTAGTGAGTTAAAGTACTCTTTTTTAAAAGGAAATTTTATCTACTTTATGATGGCATGATTCGAATTCAATTGTCTTGAATAGTTTTTGAGCAATCCTTTCTTATTCATTAAAAAACATGACTACGTTAAAAAAACAGAACATTGGACATAGCTCCTTTTCCTTCCGCAATCGGACCATACTTCAAAGTAACTTTTTTGTTGGAAATTAGGTCTACAATTACCTCCTAGAGTTTGGCTACTTAGACCTGAATCACCCACAATGTATGTATGTATATATATATATATATATATATATATATATATATATATATATATATATATATATATATATATATATATAATGGGAGCCTGAATATGTACAAACGTGAGTGGATGTTTTTGACATGTGTAAGGGAATCCTTTGTGTAAACACCTTCAATCCTACCGTCTCCCCCTTCTCCCGTCAGCTGGTCTCTTCAAACAAGAATGGAGTCAGTTACACTCGACTTAGTGTAATGCTCACTGCTCTTGAAGCACATACTCCGTTTTAGCTGTAGTTTAATGTTAGAAACAATAAGTTGTAAGATATGAGCTAACGTAATAAATGTTTTCTTGCTTTTTTTTTTTTTTTTTTTTTTCATTGGTGAAGCCATCTAACTAAATACAATTTTCTACTCAATCGCAGAGCCAAGTCAGTCAGTCAATTATTCCAAAGCCATGTGACAATGCTGAAAATTAATATTGTCAAAGCCCAACAACCAATTAAATAAGCCAGTTTATATATATATATATATATATATATATATATATATATATATATATATATATATATATATGTATACATACCAATAAGAATAAAAATATATTCTAAACGAATATTCCTAGCAAATTTTTTTGTACATTTTGATACTAACATTACAATCAAAAGGCCAAATTAAAAGTTTCATTTTTTCCCCTTATGTCCAACATTACTTTAGGATCGCCTGACTGTGCACACGTCTTTCGGCGATCTTTCGAAACCGGTGTATTTTTAATGGCTATGGTCACTAGCTTTAATGTAAGTATACATTAGATGGACTACACGTTTGACGATGCAATAGGGCTAATTAACGAAAATTCACCTCGATAGCTGAAATTGTATTCACCTTTATGAATTAAAATAACCTCATTGGGACAGCGATTCTTTTTAGACTTTAAAGCACGTAATTCGCTAATTGGAGGAAAAGCTACTTAGAAATATTATATAATGAAAATGGTCTAAGATCCGGATATACCACGACCTTCATCAAGCTGATTAATTGATGAAAATTATTTTATGTCAAATTAATTATCTCAATAAAGAAACTGCAAATGGGTTGCCTAAAAAAATTCAGTCCAGTATATGATTAATTTACAATTTTAGTATATGTACCGCCGAAGCGAGTAGTTCATAAAATACACAAACGTTTGAGTAGCTCTACTACATTTTCAGATAGAACGCTCCTTTTTGTGCCAATGAACTACAAATGAATTGCAGAATAAACCCCTAAAGTTATGACACCTCAATGCGGGACACCCTATATATATATATATATATATATATATATATATATATATCATATATGACTATTACCTCGCTGTCGCACGTATTCCCTCGCAGCAATATATATTTTGAAAGCTCGACAACCGGAATTCAGGACGGATTTTTCTCAGACAACCCTGTACCACCGTTTTCGTAATGAAATGATCTTTATTTTAACTTAAATTTAATTCATTAATGAGACCGATGCAAGTTACTCATTTCGAGTTACCTGTTTACACCCGACAACCCAAGAGTTTTGACAGGAAAAAAATCTCTCAGAGATGGAATTTTATGATAGTGTAAATAGAAAATGGCGAAGGTTGTGGCCACATGTCTGGGGTAACTCAATTATTTAAAAATGTATAAACGTTTTTGTTATAGAAGATGGACAAGCCTATAGATTTAAAGTTATAGATTTAGAGTGATGCCAAGCCCTTGTGGAAATAGGGTGAATACATGTGGATTTATGATAGAAGTTTAATGAGGATGGCCCTGAGGCCGAAACGTTTAAATGAGGAATTGTAATTAGCTCATTAATATAATTTGGCTAAGGTGAAGATCAAAAATAAAGTATAAGTGGAAATAATTTATACCTCAAAAAATCCTTGTGGATAACCCCTAACATGTCAATTAAATTGTAAATTAATCATATTCTGGACTGAATTTTTTTAGGCAACCCATTTGCAGTATCTTTATTGAGATAATTAATTTGATATAAAATAATTTTCATCCATTAATCAGCTCGATGAAGGTCGTGGTATATCGGGATCTCAAACCAAAATGTTAATTAAACTGTTTAGAACCTCATAGACAATTTTAGTCATAAAATCCTTGCGTTGTCAAACCGTTGAAGCGAAGGTCTGAGAAAAGACCAAGATTCGAGATAAATTCTTATTTCTTCGTGAAGGTTTTCATTTAATCTTCTCCCACAGTCTGTACTGTATACTATCAGTTCTTTACTACTACAGAGCAATACTAGTCTATTTTCAATCTCCTGTCATTCTATTGTAGGAGTAACTCATCTCATTGGGACTTGTATGCATTTACTGTACTCCTTTGTAAGGGATCTAATCTGGTACTCTTTGCAACTCCTATCTTCTTCTGTACAAAGGGTTTCCACAATATGTTATACACTCAAAGAAACGGCGTTGTAAGAGTGAACACATAGATTCTAAAGAATCCATCGTTTTCCGAACAGAAAATTAGTAAGGAAAACTAGAATTATTCACTTTTCCCAAAAACGCCTACAGAAACCGCAGTTTTCAGAAAGAATGGTTGGATCCAAAAAAAAAAGAGAAAAGTGAATCTACAAGGCTATGAACGCAAAAATGTTACCGTTTGAATTTATCTTGCGCAAATTTCGTCTAAAAAAAAATGTTGCCCCACACGATAACCCTTGAAATCATACAAAGTATTTTAGTACTAAATTTCATTTAATTGGTCCATTATTAAGTGATCTGGAGAGCGAACAGACAAATATATAAGTTAAACCGTTATTTTCGTGATCTTTCGGTTCTGAAAAATTTTCTTGTTGTTAGCTCAGGATTGCGCCAGAAGGTCAACCTGCAAATACGCAAAGAAAATAGAATAGTAATTGAGTGCCTAAACATGTTTCATATTTATAGGCAGTTTTTTATTATCGAAAGGCTAAGTTTCCTTTTCTTGTTCTAAGTTTATTGTCGCTAGTTATGTCCATATGTAGCTACAATGTTGTTTTATTATCACTTTTGTAATTTGGGTGGTTTTGTCAGTTATGTGAGGTACGTCATTAGTCTTTAGGTATATATGTTTATGTATGTATATATATACATATATATTTAAAGGTGAATAATTATTTAAAGAAATCTTAATTTAAATTTAAGTATTCTAAAAAAAAGGAATAACACTAATACATTTATACATTAGAAACGAATTTATATATGATTCAGTGCATTAAAGACTATATGAAATAAAAGCGATTACGAAAAAAACGAAAAAAAAAAGTAGCAAACAATTTCTATTTGTTTCACTGTAATATAAAATTAAACTAACAAAACAAAACTGACATAAGTAAAAATGGTGAAAACAAAATCAATACATTAAAATATTGTGCAAAAACGGTGGGTGTGTGAGATTGAGAAATATTAATAAAATAAAATCATTATTATTATTGATGATTTGTGAAAAGATAATGCTCAAAATTTTGCTGTTCAATAAAAAAAGTATGCTTTAGCTCATGTTTACAAATTTATTATTCTTCACACATATAAATTGCATACAGTCTAATTGAATCGTTCATTTCAGAAACCCGCCAAGTGCACATTTTAAAATTTCGGAAATCTAAAAAAAAACTGCCTAATTTTAAAATTAGTAAAAGTTTTAATTTGGGAAAAAATAAAACTTTTTCTTATTGTTTTGTAAAAAGAAATAATGCTTGGTGTTGATTTTTAAAATTAGGAAGTTTTTATAGTTTTCCTAAAATTTAAAAAATTGCACTTGACGGGTTTCTGGAAAAAAAAAGGATTCAACTTCTTACAGCCATTAACAGATTTGTTCATGAGATATAAAGATTATTAAATATTGTCCACCGCATTCTAAATTTTGGCAATTATTTTGGCATTTCCGGATATCTTATATTGTCGAGCGACTACACATGGATGTATTCCGTAACTTAGATGGCTAACACGTGCCTACCATTGGTCGTTACCTTAGATGGAATCGCCAATCGTTAAGGATAGAACCATCCCAAGCACATATGAGGCTCAATGGGAATCCCAACGACCAAACCACAATCGTTTCAATATCATTGATGAATCGTAAAATCGTTTTAGTCTCGTTACCAGCTAGGAAATATACCATACTTTCCACACTTGAATCGATCCATGCAAAAAGAGCTCCAGTCCACAATCAGTAGTTTTGAGAAAAAGAGAAAAAACTGTCTACACCCTTTATTTGTTTTATTATTGTGCTATTTTTTTTTTCTGAGTACCCCCATACTGACACAAGTTGTATATGAAACATTGGTTATTACTAACAAATGCATTATATTATTAATATATAATAATATTTACGGGAGCTTGGACTGAAGCTCTTCTTGCATGGAACAGCCTAAGGAGTACCTCCATGCAAAATATAAGGTCTAATATAATGTAAAACACATTGTAGGATATATTGAGTAACAGTTTATTATCAATGGTACAATATGAAAGAAATATTTGCATGATATGAAGTTCATACAATGAGTAATGTAATGCTTAATCGTCTTGAACTTCTTCAGCTATTGTTGGCCAACCCAATATTTCATAGTAAAAATTCTTGTGCTCTTCGTAAACGTACGGCATCAACTTCTTAATGTCTTCAATTTGTTTTCTGCTTGATGGGGACCTTCCTTCCTGGGTAGGCAGGATTGGGAGGGAGCACTGGAGCCTGAAGACCTTGGCGTAAACGAAAGGTATGTGCTACAATGCCGTTAATGATTTTTTTTTGCTTCATGTGTTTCTATGGCAACCATGTATTGGACAAAAGTCCTCTTAACATAGAAATGTGCAGTGACCGTCAGAGACAACGAATCCATCACTAACATGAGATCAGACCGGCGTCATTTCACATTGGCAATTGAAAAATGCATTTTGTTTCAATTTTCCAAAAGAATGTTCATCTGTAGAAATTTTCAACTTCTTTTCTTCCTTATAAAATGAGTTCCTAATTTTTATTTATGCTATTTTTTTCAAAATGTTATTTTTTTTTATTTTTTTATTTTTTTTTTTTTGGTGCATCTGCTACAGTGATGCAATATGTTATTGAGTTTTAGTAATTTTGTTCTATATATTTTCAACTTTTGTTCTTTCCAATTACAATAACATACTTCTTACTAGTTATTTATGCTTTTCTTTTGAATTTTTTTATAGTATTTTTGTCTATTCATATTTTCAATATTGTATTACATATTTTATTATAAATAGCTAAATATATATGTACATAGTTTGAATTTTATTTTACATGAACATCCGTTCCCTAGTAAAAACATAAATAAATATAAGTTAAGCCAAAGAAATTATTGAATCTTGAGCTCTTGATCTTGACTGAATCTTATTGTCTATTTGTTTTGTGCTTCAAGATTCCTTTCGTGGGGTGAATTTACGTCTCCCTTTTAGTGGCGTGCCTTGAGGGGAAGTAGATCGCGTGATCACCGGCCCAAACGGGTTTCGACCGCCCCCCCCACGCTTTCCGGTAATGAGGTAGGCCGATGGAGGAAATGGAGTTATCGCTTGTTTAAAGGTCTCATGTAGAATATTTTACCGAAAAATGAAAAAAACGCCGGTCAAAGATATAGTTGACACAGAAAAAGGTTTTTATATAATAACTAATAATTTTTCGGTGACAGTCCAAATATGATACATGAGATAACATCGCCGAATGCGGAGCTTGCGAAAATGAAGATACTTGGTAGGCTTCGGTCAAATTAGTAATAATAGGATAATATTTTGATCATGGTAATTTTTTCTAGCTCTCCCATATATATATATATATATATACATATATATATATATATATATATATATATATATATATATATATATATATATATATATATATATATATACTGAATTTTGAGGTTAAAAGGCCAAAACCTTTCTATGTTCCTTTTATTAGCAAACATGAGGGACTTAACCCCATTTTCAAGCTCTTTGGTCTTTATTTCACCAAGCATTGCCCCTAGTATATATTTATACATACACAGAAATACATACATTTATCTTCATAAGTAGAGCCCGGATGTTAGGCAAAATGCTTTTTTTATCTGAATGGATATATTGAAGAATCAGATAGAAATAAATATGTTTTCGTGCATTTAGGAAGTGTAGCGACAATTTTTATTTTGCCTTTTTTGCCTATTTTGGCTCCCGTTGCCTATTTTTGCCTTTTTTGCTTGTTATGCAATTTTTTCTGCGATTTAAACATTTCAAAAAGCACATATTGAATTTCCGTTCATCGAAGACAAAAAAGGTTGCTCAAATTACAAATTGGTGTCACAAATATCTATTCGAAAGCTTATTTTCCCAACCCATGGATTTAACCTCTGTAAATAACAGAACCTTCCTTAGTAGAAGGAATGCACAAGCATAATGAATAGGAGGAAAGAGAGAAGTACGTCTCCTTCCTCACATCACTTTAGCTGTGACAATGCGTAACCGTACCTGGTATTCCGGACTTCGAAATGACAAGAGAATGCAGAGGATGTTTTGCCATGATGAAAAACATTTTTTCTGAGAAGGTCTATAACGGTTGATACTTTGAAAAAGCATCTTGTTGTTGCTTGTAACAAGGGAAGTAATTCCCTTGAGAGTAAGTACACTAATTCTGTGATAAATCTATTTATATATATAAAAATCACGTGTCTGACTGTTTGTCCGTTTGTTCCTTATACAGATCCACACAATTTGACCAAACTGGGAAAACTCGTAGGTCTTGATCCGGGAAGTCTCGTAGGCTAAGTCAAAAACGTCTACCAGCTGTCTGTCTGTATGTTTGTTCCTTATACAAATTCCCACATTTCGACCGACTTTGATCAAACTTGGAACACATGTAGGTCTTGATTCGGGGAGAGCCATAGGCTATGTTAAAATCGTTTATGATTCACAGTTCGGAGGTCACGGGTTCGAAACAATGAACGGGGTTCCTAATTTATTTTTGATTTTATGGAAGCAGAAAGAAGGCGTAGCATGGCACGCCGGGTAACAGCTAGTTGGTAATAAAGAAATGAATGAGTAATTAAAATACATTTTTCATCATTAATGAGTAAGTTTCCTCTTTGCCTTCACTCCTAATAAATGCCTATTTTAATTACAGTACTGCCTATTTTCAGTACCTTTTTGCCTGCCTATTTCACCCAAAAATAAATGCCTAAGTTCCGGGCTCTATTCATAAGTAATCAATCCAACCACTAATAAATACCCAATAAAAACCTTTTTTTGTGTGAATTTCAATAGGGACACGACAGTCTGGAATAATGCCGCTTTGAATTTCGTAAGTGTTGAATTCATTACCATTGAATGTGAAAATAAAAAAAAATTGTATTCTAAGATTTTCAATCTTAGAATACAATACCTTTTTCTACCTTTTGTTTAGTCGCTTTCCATTTTCAGGCGATTAAACATATTACTGACCGATTAATACCCTTTGCAGACCCCGTAGTTAAGTTGAGATCATTATGCTTTATTCTATAATTATATGCCCACACTATATATAGGGGTAGTTTAAACTTAATTGAAGAGAAACTGTGCGTGTAAAAGTGCCATTAAAAAAAGTAGCAGTTTCCAGATACTTGGAATGGCCTTGTTTTATATGAACAGGTAATCAAAGTGCGGCAAAGCATGCTGTTAAGATCTTAATTGCCTATAAAAGGTATTTGGAATCCAGGCTGTAACTTGGAGATAAAAGGGGAAAATGTCTCTACAGTTGTATATTTTTATAGATTCAACTTAAAAAAGGGCAGTGGATATATCTCGTGAGATTTGCGTTATATATTTTTTCTACATGGTCAGCTCTTTGTGGGCATTACAATTACTTTAGAAATACTTCGGATGTAATATTATTTTGGGGTCGCATGTTTTATTGTTTTATCATCAGGCATGAGAAGGAATTAGCCCAAAATATTGTTGATGACAATTGAACTCAACTGTAACACTTAAAAAGGAATAGACAAAATCCATTCCATAGGAGGCTGCGTAACCCTATTTAACAAGATAAAATTTAATAATGAATATCAACAATTTAAATCTTTTGTTTCATAAAGCTTAGTCAATTCTTTAAAAACTACCATAAAGTCTTACTTTGAAGGAACAATTTTCTTGATTTTAAAAATACAATTTTTTGGAATGCTCCATAGCCAGTTTAGTCAAAATAAAGTAAGTTTTGTTTTTATTACACAGGCACACAACATAAAAAAAAGTGGTATTTTCCAAAGACGCGATACATATATTCCTATGTATTTCGACACACTGGATCCGAATCCAGGGTCAGTTTCACTCCAGCACGTCAGGATTAGGGTCAAATTTCGTATGAACTCGTTTAAGAAAAAATAACTAAAGCTTCCATGGTATTGAGGGTCGCTCAATTCGAATCCGAGGTCTCTTTCACCCCATCGGCGCAAAATCAAGGTTATTTCAAGGACAAATATGCCTATTTTGCAAAAATGAATTTCGAACTGCAGATTCATTTTTTCCAATTTAAAAGTTAGTTAAACAAAGACAAACCCCGTTCAAAAGATCAAAACAAATACTTTCGAATTTTTAAGCACTTATTTTTCAAAACGCCCCATACCAAGGTCAAACCCTGACAATATGTACCTTCCTTATCCCAACGGTTATCAATCCCATTTCAATAAAATAAAAAATAATTGTGTGATCTTTTCATGATAAATATAAATGAAGAAAATAATTAATGTTTATTTCGTACTTGTGTAAGCTATTTTAAGCAAATTCTCCATAAAAGCAATGCAAACTGCCCACCGTGTTGAGGATTATGCCTAGTTATGCAGCTTTTCTTTTTATATAAAGAAATATAATGCAAAGGTCCGCAAAAATCGACTCATGAAAAAAGTTCAATAATTCAATCTTCTTTCTGTATATGTATAGAGGATTACCAAGGACTTAAAAGGGTAAGATAAACATCTGCTAAAAGGTTTTTCGTTCTATCAATAAAGTTATTTGACTTGGTAATAAAGTATTCGTGTGCATCTCCTAATGTAATTTTGGAACTACTTAAGCCTTTTAGTATATCTGCTTAAGCATTTTTGGAATTTCTCAATTGTGCGATAGAATAATTTTTTTTTATTTACCACTTTTTTAGGAAGGGTGGCGATTTCGTTTTTTTTTTTTTGTTTTTAGCTTCAATAATCAGCTTTTCAGGAATATCAGTCAGGATACGAGGTTTCCCATTAGGCCGGCCCCTATTTGACATTTTCCGTGCATGAGCTTTTCGACGAGGTCTTACAACTTCAAGTGAAACGATAAGGGGCGATAGGTTCGAACTGCTACACTGAGGATTGATTGAAGTCAGTTTGAACAGATTTCATTTATTATTTTTTAAATTCTTTGAACAATTGAAGCAACCAATATTAAGTATTTTTTTTTAAAATGCAGCAGAAGAACATAAAAGTTGAATTATGAAAAAATTACTCAGGTGTGTTGTACCTTTGACCTGGTCAAAGGAACAACACCTAGTCGTGGTCAGAGGTACAACACCCTGGGAGTGCAAATTAAAAATCATGCTAAAAATTTTAGCGTTAAGATAAATCAATTTCAGAAGCTACACCATGTTTCTTATTGTAATAGCTACTTTGTCAAATGATTTCCATCTAAAAAGACAGAATACAAAAAATATCAATTCAAACGTCATCAATAAATAACTTATATTTTTATAATAGAACTGGATAAGTATTTTCTGCAAGAATCCTGTTTGACTTGAATAATGCAAAGTAGGTTACACAAGCCCTCTAGTGAAGGTGCTAAACACCAATAACACCAAAATTTATAAAATGTTGCTACAAGCCGCCACAGCCTCGGTGGTCAAAGGTACAATATGGTCAGAGGTACAACACCTTCCCCTATATATATATATATAAGTTTGTGTGTATTTATATAACCTATTAGATACTGAATACATATAAATAAATATTCAGGGTATCATTTTCAAAATCTAGTAGGTTCCATAAATATTTGAAGGGTTTTTTTTTGTGGGAGCAACCTTTAGAGCATCCGTCTTCAGAAATCTTCTAAAAGGGAGTTCAAATTAAATAAATATTATTTTATAACTAGTTGATTCAATAATTTAAAAATGTTCTTTTAAATTCACCACCATAGAGTTAAAACTTTAGGACAGCCTGGTAGAATCTTTATATTTTCGGTGATATATGTATCATTCGGATCGGAAGTGCCGAATTATAAGAAATGCAATTGTTGAAGCTTGCTTGAAACTACATTTTGGATATTAGAAGGCCGGAAATTACTAGAAGCCTCGTCTTGTTTATTAATGAAGTTCCGGCTTTTAGGAAGGCACTCGATTCACTAAAAATTCACATCAGTGACTTTTTCTTTTCTTTTTAAAATGTTAAATATCTTGAAAACGTGTAACTTTTCGATGTATGGGCTTAAAATTGTTTGTTTTGACCTAAAATACCAACTCGCGATGGATGTGGGTCGACTTACCAGTATCCCTATATAATAACAAGGCATAACGGTAAATTTTCAATCATTACAAAAAGTATGAATATTCCTAAATATTAGGATTATAAAATTTAATATCTTGGACCTCTCTCGACTTAGAATGTTAGACTTAATTGATTAATCATGACGTAAGAAATGAAAAAGTAATAATTGGCAATTCCATTATTACGTAAGTATTAAATACATCCTTCTTTGTCATACTTACTACCTCTAAACTTTATTTTCAGAATAATAAAGTGCTCAAGAAAATATTGCGTTAACTTTCCGTCATAATTATTGTTTATTTATAGTTTATATATAAAAAAAATGTTTTGAAATTGAAATAATTATAGATATTATTAATTTTATTTTATACATCAAAGTCCCACTCCTAACTGCCCACAATAATAAGGACATAAAAGTTTTTTTTTTTTTTATTAACCTATCGTTACGGATGAAAAATACATTAAATACAAACTAATTCTAAATACACTTTTACATACAAACTATATACACTCACAACTACAAACACACACTTTCGACTATATATACACACACTCGCGAATAGATTATTTCTTTTCGTACAAGTATCGGGCAACCCAATAATAGCACAAATAGGGAATTAAAACAAAGAAACCCTCTGACGATACAAACACAAACGGACCAAAAATATACTTCTGGACAGCTGAGCAAGATACTTATATTATTGTTCTGTAGTTGTATTTTGCTTGGGTTGCTATTTTATAAATTTTCTTCTAACTTTAAACAATATTTATGTTCAATGTGTGAACATAAATATTAGCCAAAAAAGGACATTTAAATTATAGAATAACATGTAAAGCTACATTTTATATTGTATATTCACTTTGTAAACCACATATACTGTTCTTTACATACAAAAATATTATTAGAGGCCCTTTTTTCACAAAAGTAATCCGAAGTGAGTTTTCAGTGTACATTTATACATACATAAATAAATACACACACACAAAGTTCAGTTGGAAGAACAGACTTTCATGCTGATTAATAAAAAATAAGACGGGCTTCACTGATTTGATACATTTTGCAGAATACTTTCTATATAGATAATTCTGAATAAATTCTGAAATTACACATACACACACACACACACACACACACACACATATATATATATATATATATATATATATATATATATATATATATATATATCTGTGGCTTGGTGCTAAAAGGGCCTATGTCAATTTTTTCATATTTTGTGTGTTCATTTACTTCCCTTAAAATACTTGCATAAAACCAAAAATATAAATATATTATTTATATATATATTTGTATCATATACATACATGTATATTTGTTTTTTTTGCATGTATTTTAAGGGAAATAAATAAAAACCCCAAAATATGACAGCCCATAAATTTAACAGAATATCTACAAGAAAAATTGTAGGAAACCATAATATGAGTAATGTTCTTCTAGGCATGATTTATGCCTTTAGGCGAGCGGAAGAATCCAAGGCCGTTTTTAAAATAATCAATTGAAGTGTGCTTTGTTTGCTATATTTTTAGAAATGGCTACCCATCAGTCTTGTGTATCTTCGTTCGCTAAATGCCTAAACGAAAGAGGACATTAATCTTTGAGATAGATTTTATACTTAAGATAGTTTTTCATATATATCTCATTTCTTGTAGATATTTGTAACTTAATCGTTGATTTAAACAGATTATTTCTGCATACTGTAAAGCAACCATTGGTGCTGCGAGGAACAAAAGCTGGCAGACGGACTCAAAATAGTCTAGCACACTTTATCATATATTATCATTGGTGGGGTCTCCCGTGGTCTAATGGCTAGCGCCTTGGATTCATAAGCGGGAGATGGTGGGTTCGATTCCCAACCTCCGGCAGGAATTTTGTCATCCCACGGCTCGCAGGTAAAATTCCTCGCTGCACCCTGGATGTCGGCGCTAATGACCTAGATGTAGATGCGCCGTAAAAAAAAAAAAAAAAAAATTATCATTGGTAGGACATATAAGGCGAGCAATTAATTACGTTTTTCCATAATTAAGTGAAACAAATAAACTGAAAAGAAGGTATTATCTGATAATAAATCTAGTGGAATAACAGTGCACCTGAAATGCAATAATTGAACGTAAATGAAAGGGTTTATATGAAAAAGAGAAATTGGAGGAAAAACCACTAACTTCCTCCGGATGCGCCAAGATCCAGGTAAAACAATTCAGGAAAACATAGTTTTAGCAGCAAAATAAAACAATATTATTAGTGTAGATCCAACACAAAGTGGTAGATTGACTGTGGAAATCTATTGAAATCGTTTACAAGTCCATATCTATTACTGTTTATAAAAAAAAAAAAAAAAAAAAAAAAAGCTAGGTTTTTCTTGAGTGTCTCGTATATTTTCTGAAATATTTTGAAACCAGTTATTGTGGTAATGCAAATATTGAAAAGCCTTCGGAGAATCCGTCTTTACAAATTCGAAAGTGCAGTTTTTTTTTTCTTACGCCGCATCGACATCTAGTCTATTAGCGCCGCCGGTGCAGCGAGGAATTTTCCCAACAAGCCGTGAGATGAGAAAATTCCTGCCGGCGCACAGTGGGGCCAAACGAGATTTCGTTTTTCAAAAAAGGCTACAGACTCTAAATCTTAACCGATTAACAAAGCATTTTTTTTTTTTTTTTTTTTTTTTTTTTTTTTTTTTTTTTTTTTCTTTTTCTTTTTTTTTAATAAAATCTAGAAGAAATTTGTTTGGCCTACTTTTTTTTCCTGTTTATTAAATTAGGAGTAAATAATTTAAAAAAAATTGAACATAAAATAATATTATATTTATCATCTAACTTTACCTTTTAGCGCGGTTCCTCCCTCCCCCATAGGGAGGAACCCCGCTTATAAGGTTGATACAATGAAACAATCCGGAAGTGCCGACTAGAAAATTTCGCGTTTTAGAACCCCTAGAAACCGAAAATAACGGTGGTTCAAATTTGTATATATATATATATATATTTGTCTGTTCGCTCTCTAGGTAGAAGACGAATGGTCCGATTTTGATGAAATTTGGTACAAAAATCTGTCGTCCAATTTGAAAGGTCAAGTTCGTTAACCAGCAAAATCCGCCCACTGGAAGATGGCGTTTGGGGCGAAATTCGCGCATAAAAAATCGTAACGCTTACGTTTTTGAGTTCATAAGCTTGTAAGTAGTCGTTTTATAGGCTTCTTGGGTTAGGAAAACGAATGAAACCATTTTCAAGGCGATAGCTTTAACCGTTGTCGAGAAAATTGGAAAAATAGTTTTTGAATACCGTTTTTGGTTTGGGTACTTAGAATAACGGGATTCAGTTGAAACATTATCTGCATGTTCTACTTTCATTAAAACTAATATGTTGAAAGTTATGTTACGTTTGGAGTTAAGGAAGGGTTAGAATAAAATATTTTATGAACAGACATGAAAAGTTTTGGAAACTTCGTATACTTTCATTAATATCTCGAACACGGTTGGGAAATCGTGGTAAGTGGATTAAAACTATTTGAAAGCTTACTAAATTCTCTACAAAAATGATTCTAAAACTATTTTTGATTAGGTTATGTCAATCGGAGAAATAAGTGCTTAAAACTTCAAATACGTCTGTTTTGTTCTTATGAACGGGTTTTTGTCGTTCTTTTTGTAATTTTTGTCTCTTTCCCTTGTTTTTTTATTGCTTTTTATTTTTGTAATTTCTTATGTTGTATTTGTAAGGAAAATGTATGTGTGTGTAAAACAGGATAGGTAAAATGAGACCAATTTTCTGTTGTCAGAAATAATAAAAAGTTTTGGGAAGTTCGTATAATTTCTTAATATCTCGAAAACGGTTGAAAATCGTGGGAAGCGAAAGGTTACCATTCGAAAGCTTAGTAAATGGTCTACAAGAAAGGTTCTAAAGAAAGTTTTGAATAAGCGATGTCAATCGGAGAAATAAGTGCTTAAAACTTTTAAGTAATTGATTTCGCTTATTCGAACTGTTCTTTTTGTCTTTGATTTTGGTACTTAGAATTATGGGATTCAGTTGAAATTTTGGTTACGTTTGGAGTAAAGGAAGGGTTAAATTAAAATAATTTATTAATAGAGATGAAAAGCTTTGGAAACTTCATATACTTTCCTTAATATCTCGAAAACGGTTGAGAATCTTGGTAAACGGATGGTTACCATTCGAAAGCTTACTAAATGGTCTACAAAAAAGGTTCTAAAGAAAGTTTTGAATAAGCGATGTCAATCGGATAAATAAGTGCTTAAACTTTGAAGTAATTGATTTTGTTTATTCGAACGGTTCTTTTTGTCTTTGATTTTGGTACTTCAAATTATGGGATTCAGTTGAAACATTTTCTGCATGTTCTAATTTCATCAAAACTAGTATGCTGAAAATTTACTTACGTTTGGAGTTAAGGAAGGGTTAAATTAAAATAATTTATTAATAGAGATGAAAAGCTTTGGAAACTTCATATACTTTCCTTAATATCTCGAAAACGGTTGAGAATCTTGGTAAACGGATGGTTACCATTCGAAAGCTTACTAAATGCTCTAGAAAACAGGTTCTTAAGAAAGTTTTGATTAGGCGATGTCAAACGGAGAAATAAGTACATATAACTTAAAAGTTTGATAAACGATAATTGATTTCGTTTATTTATACGGTTCTTTTTGTCTGTTTTTATTTCTTGTTATTTTGTTGTTGTTTCTAGGAGGAGGATGTATTTCTCAATAAAACAGGGGAATAAATACAAATTCTTTGAACCTGTAACAGACTTGAAAACGTAAATATTCGCCGTGTAGGGTCAGTCCGGGTCGAGGTAGTCTGCCGGTTCAGGTAGGCTTTTATTGCACTTCATAAATCAAGATTCATTGTTCTCATCAAGCATTCTAGGACAGCTGACAGTTACCTTTACCTGTAGGAAGTCATGCAGCCAAATGCTATACTAGAAATATAATTATATTTTGTGGTTGAATGTGGCCGTAGTTCAATAAAAAATAACACTACTTTCTCATTTTCATGTACAATTTTATTTTGTTTAATTGCATTTAAAAGTAAAATGGATATGTTAGCACTGCAAGTTAAGTAAATTAGAAATAAATTCGTAGAAGAGTCTTCGTAGACCGAAACTTGGGACGGCAGAAAGAGTAATTTCTGCTTAGGATAGTTTCATCCCTAGCTGAAAATCTTGGTTTTTTTTTTCATATTTGTTTACATTAGGAATGATCCAAACAAAGTAATAACTGTTTCTATTCTAAGTCTACAAAATAACACTAGGGATATGAATGGAACCGCGCTAAGATGACGCAGTTCCTGCGAGTCGGACTTTTTTTAATGAAAGCTTATAAAATTTACAACAACTTTGTCAGGCCAGATTTTTGTTTTTTGTTTGCAATGTTTATTAAATTACGTGTGAATTATTCACGATCTTTTACAATTTAACATAAAATAATATTTTATTTTTCATCTAACTTAATATCAGCACTGATATCGTTGAAATTAAACATTCAAACCCTGATTAGACTTGGAAAAAATCAAAATCTATTTTCAAATCATTCAAAAATCATATTATTTCAATTAATCTCATTGTTGAATTAAGATAAATTTACGTTTTAAAGATGTCAGTATGATGTTTTCCAAGCCTAATCAGGTTTAGAATGTTCAATTTCAACGATATTAAGTTTGATAAAAATAAAATATTATTTTATGTTCAATTGTAAACTTTTTGTGACTTATTTATATATAATTTAAAAATAAAAAATCCGGCCAGACAAAGTTGTTTTTTATTACCTATCATTAAAAAAAAAATCATTGAAATCGGTTAAGCTTGAAAAGTCGTTTGGCCCCACTGTGGTGGGAATCGAACCCACCATCTCCCGCTTATGAATCTAAGGCACTAGCCACTAGACCACGAGTAGACCCCTAAATCCGTTGTTGTATTTTTAATTGAATTTTACAATAAAATAATATTATTGTAAAATAAGGTATGTATAAAAAAAATTAATTTGAGATGATGGAGTAAGTACGTAGTACTTGTAGTAGTAGTGACGTCTAAAATCTTGCTTTTCTTTGATATTTCATTCATTCAGACGATTCAGACTTTTTTCTTCGGAATAGTACTTCTAGCGTTTTCATTATAGGTTGTTAACTTATGAATTCTATTCGAGTGTGAGAGAGAAAAAGTGAGAGAGGGGCCTCAGTGAAAGAGAGTGAGACAGAGGATGGTGAGTTTGTGGTAGAGGGGGATGGAATGTCAAAGAGCGAGAGGGGGGGGGGGTGAGTGGAGCCTGAGTGTAAGTGTATATCCGTATTACTCTCTAAGTGAGTGTGAGTGAGAGAGATTAATAGATGCAAGTGGAATGAGTGAGGTAGAAGATATATATTGGTGAAGTGCCTCCCTCCATTCTAATGCCCCACTAATGCTCCCCTCTCTCCAGACCATTTCTTCTGTCTTCCTCCTTCTGTTCTAGCATAATAGCTGCCTTCTTAATGAATGTAGTCTCGATGGGATCCAACAGTCTTATTGCAATCCATTCTATTTAAAGCTGTAAGAAGTCTATTCTCACCTCTTACTCCTGATTCTGTCATTAAAGCTGATAATTGAATGGATAAAGTAACATTAGTTTCTGCTAGGAATCACAATTCCTGTGGTTAAAGGGCTTTGGGAAAAGGATAGTTCAAAAATTAACCATATGCGGGTTTCGTAAAGTTGTAAAAGGAAGATGAAATCAATAATATTCGATAATGCTACAATAAAGAGGCAACTACATTTTAATATATATTTTATAAAGAGAAGATAATATTGATACAGTGGAGATATAGCGAGCTCATATCCTCGGGTTTAAAAACATTATTTGTTTATAAAAATCTACAGTAACAAGGTGATTTGCTCACATAATTGGTAAAAACGACACTAAAAAAATAAAAATGTAATATAATATAAAATAAAACAAATAAATTCAAATAAAATATTTAAAATATACTGAGTAAGAAATACATTTAAATTTAAATTTACTATTCAACATATTTAAAAAAATATAAGTAAACTAATTAATAACAAAGTTATTATAAAAATGAACAATACAATTAATACCTTATTACAAGATCAAAATCGTCAATGCAAGCCCGAGGAGATTTATGAGTACCGTATTTTATTTTTTTAAGTTGCTCCTACACGCTTCTACACACTCATAGTTTATATAATTAAAAAAAAAAAAAAAATTAAAATAAAAAAAATGCTTTCGACTGCTTGGATCATTAGCACCAAGGTACCCATTGATAAATTAATTAGGCTAGGTTGGCCGAAACTAACCCATGAACGAAGACACTAGAAGAAAAAATCTTTAGTGCTTGCTCGGGATTTAAACTCAGGTCCTCCAACTTATTAGTCCAGTGCTCTACCACTGAGCTAATCTCGCCCCCTATAGTTTAAGTAATATAGATTTATTTTACTCGATAACGGTAACGGAAGAATATTTACGGAAAATGATAACGGTAAGGGTAGAATATTTACGGTACATGATAACGGTAAGGTTAGAATATCTACGGTTTCATGATAACAGTAAGGTTAGAATATTTAAGGTACATGATAACGGTAAGGGTAGAATATCTACGGTACATGATAACGGTAAGGGTAGAATATCTACGGTACATGATAACGGTAAGGGTAGAATATCTACGGTACATGATAACGGTAAGGGTAGAATATCTACGGTACATGATAACGGTAAGGGTAGAATATCTAAGGTACATGATAACGGTAAGGGTAGAATATTTACGGTACATGATAACGGTAAGGGTAGAATATCTACGGTACATGATAACGGTAAGGGTAGAATATTTACATGATAACGGTAGAATATTAGTCATGTGTGGGATTTTTTTAGAAAATATTTCATATATGTCATGAGGAATTCTTAAATTGGCTGTTCTTTTTACATTTTGTTAGTAGCTGTTTAATTGTCTGTAACATGTCTGAATTATCAGACCGCATTCTTTTCATCAGAGAGGGGAATGTGTTAAATGTCTATGTACAATTCTTAGAGGTTATTATTAAAATATTATATGATATAACCCCGTTTTTCTTGTATTTTAAAATAGTTTATGAAAATAGCTTTACATGTTTCGGAGGCCTCTTTAGAAACCTGTAAAATATGTACAGCCTTATAGAAAGTATGTAACCCTTCCACTAACAGGGCAACGTCAAGACAGAAAGGATCACCAACACGTTATTACATTGTACATATCCTGTAAGAGGAGCCTAAAATTCCCGGAGAGGCTTCCGGAACTTGTAATGCTATTTTAATAAATTTACGATTGATAATCATATTTTCGACTTTTTTATCACTATCTGCCTTCACTAAATACATTTATTTAGATAGTGGGTCACTATCGTTATCTTATTTCATAAAGAAAGCTCCATCTGCGGTATACAAATACTTTTACTTATAGATTTTTGTGAGCAAACTTAATTAATGAACTTTAAAATGTACAGGTGTTAAATAAACGTATTAATTATTTAAAAAAAAATATATCAATTTACGCAAAAATAAAATAAAATACCAAAACCCACACAGAGGCACATTTACATTTTATCTTGTAAAAGCGTAACTTACTTCCGCACGAAATGCTAAGAATTTTCTTATTTCCCCAGTATGCCTTTCCAATTAGTAGCACGCAATATATTCAGAGTTTCGTTTTTGGGGTCAATTTATATTATGGGGAGTGGGGGGGGGGAGGAAGCCTCTTATTCCTGATTGAGGGTTTTTCCTTATAATTAAATGTCTCTTCTTTCAAATTTATTTCAAAATCCAGTTTAAGATATAATTTATTGGTGAAGTAGAGCACTTGATTTCTTTTTTTTTCATAATTTCATGCATATGTAATTTCTTGTAGTATATGTAAGTCAAAGGTGAGGGTGGGGAAGGATCAGTAGCTTCTTTAAGAAACTGGCAGGAGTTGCTGTCCAAAATTGGTTAAAAATATTACCTTATATTAGCGACGTTTCGAACTTATTCATGTTCATTATGAGGCATCTTATATTAAATGTTTTAAGGGCTTTTGTAATTTTATATTTCATTTTATGGTCCATAAATATTAAATTTTGAGAGTGAACTTTAAAGCCAGGTAAGAATCTTCATGATTTGTTGAGTAGACAAGTTATATTCAAACAATTATATTCAGTTACTAGCTGCCCGCGACTTCTTCCGCGTGGATAGTGACTTAGGGCAGCATTTTTGGATATATCTTTTGGTTTATTTTGGATAATAAACGCCGTCGTATGGGTATTTAAAAAAAAATCTACTTTACAGTAATTCTTCTCTAAATACGATATTAGGCATATAGCCATGAGGGATCAAGCATACAGCCTGCTAGGATTGTTAAACATGACAGAGCCGATAAGCTTACCCCTTCTTATGATTGTTAAACCCTAATATGTATAGAGTGTCTGACAGACGTCAGACATACAAACGAGCTAAAATGCTAAAAATCATTTTTCTTGGGTACTATTTCGTTGATAAAGGCTCCCAATAGTATTTTTCCTCATATCTTCCATGTACTAACAGCGATCCGTTAGAATTGTATTATACGTATAGATAGATTACGGCTAGTAGTGGCAAGTTATTTATAGGTAATTTGGGACCAGAGTAAACCCCACCTCTTAATAAGCCAATTTAGTTTATTTTTACAACATATTTTTCTATTAATATGTCCAGAAGGTATGCCGAGTTTCGTGGCAATACAATAATAATCACGACCGGTATGGGCGAATAACTATTTTGGGTCTGGAGTAAACCTCCCTCCAGACAAACCAATCTTGGTGGTTAAAGGACCCGTTCAAACATTTGCTAGGGGAGTACTATATAACAAGTTTCGTGACGAAAAAACAAAAACTCTGGTGTGTATCGTGTTAACGATAATTCATGAAATGTTCGAAGTGACTCTTTACATTGGCACAACTTTCTTATTTATTAACCGAATGACATTAAACAAACTCTAATGTTAACTGAAGCTTACCAAAATATATTAGTGAAAACTGCAACTAAATCGGATAAGCCATTTCTTAAATTAAGCGCGCAAACAGACAAAAAATTCGAAAAATCATTGTTTTGGGTACTATTGCGTTGATAAAGGCCCCCAATAGTATTTTTTCCCATATATATTTTATGTACTGACAGCGATCCGTTAGAATTTTATTGTATGTATAGATTATACAATTATAATAAAAAATAAATTGAATAATTTGACATTGATATATTTTTTTATTTATTTATTTTTTATTATTTTTTTTTATTTATTTTTTACGGCGCATGTACACCTAGGTCATTAGCGCCGACATCCAGGGTGCAGCGAGGAATTTTACTAGCGAGCCGTGGGATGATAAAATTCCTGCCGGAGGTTGGGAATCGAACCCACCATCTCCCGCTTATGAATCCAAGGCGCTAGCCACGGAGACCCCATTTATATTATTACAAAGCAGCAAGAGTTGTTAAAACATAATGAAACACAGCTTGAAGCCAGCTGAAAGGGCCGAAAACATGAAGTATTCATAAGCATATAACGATGTCCTAACAAGATACCCCTATAATAGGGTATGGTATAGAGTTATGGAGCCTCTTTGATTAGCCCCGACACCATTAGCAATTACAAAGGAGCCGATGAAAGTGTAATGGGATAGTGGAGCATTAATATCGATATCAACTCCTGATCCTAGGATGGAGGGATTCGATGTATCGAGTTTTCCACCCACGCCTCTACTTTCTAAATGGCCTGGATCTATCTCCTAATGTCCTCCTATGGAAGCTATCAGCTGAGTATCCTATTTTCGACAACAATAGACAACATTTTCTCAATGTTCTCAAATAGATGTTTTTGTCTAGGTCAATGGATACCCCGAAAAACTGTATGATGTTTTTTTGAGTGCTTCTCATATATTTTTTCAATCTCACGACGAAAGAAATACTCAAAATATGCCATCAAGGCAAACAAGTTTTTTTTCCCTTCAATATCTAACGTTTCTATATTTTAGAAACTCCACGGAAGCTATTTGTGGAATTTTTTTTAAAAAGGGGTACCTTTATCTGTTTATGTAAAATCTATTGTAAAAAAATCGAATAATGAATATTTTCATGCATATGTGATTTTCTAGGACGTAAATATGCGTTTATATCAATGAAATCGGATTTTGTCTTACCAAGAACATTATCTTAACTGTTATATTGAAAACTTAACACAAAATTGCAGAACCAATCAAACAACATTATAATATACACGATTTTACTACACACGACTTTCTAACATACAATTCTGGGCGGTGATGGCCTAGACGTTTCTCCACTTAAATCCTCAACCCAACACCTTATAATTCAGGCTCAAATCTCAAAATTCGGTAGATCCAGATTTTCAATCTTTAGAATTGCATTGTTTTTTTTGTTTTGTTTTTTTTTCCGAAAGTGAAAAAAAACCTATGCAATTCTAATTAGGTATGTTCAAAATCACGACTTTTCATTCTTTGACTATTTGAAAATTCAGATATAAGCCTAGAAAAAAACTAGTAAATTTTCGTGATATTTTTAATTCATGTTTAAATTAAATATGATAATAATTCCTCCAGCTGAAGAAGCTTCCCGAAAGAAGACTTAGTCTTGTACAATTCGAAATGCTAGTAATTTTTTATTTGATTTTTTTGCGGGGATGGGGGTCGGAGCATTTGAAGATTCTTTATCATGAGCTAACTGAAAGTTAATATTTTCCCGAAATAAGCCTTTAAGACCGAAAAGGGGTTACAAAGAGGTAGGGGAAAAAGGAAAAAAGATAGAAAGTGATAAAAAAAAAAAAAAAAAAAAAAAAAAAAAAAAAAAAAAAGCAGATATAAATGAGAATGCCCCAGAAATAAAAGACCAGGGTTGATTTCATGGGGGAGAATTCTTGGCGAAAAATTACTAAACAGAACTCTTCTTCCTTCGTACTAATTGGAGAACTTCCACTGTCTTATTCTGAGGGCCTGGCTTTTCTCCAACAAACTATACCCTGGACTTTCCAATCGTTTATTTTATGCCATTTTAAATCTTAAATTAGTCATGTTCTTATATAAGTTTTTAATTAAATATTTTAAACTTACTTCTATTAGTACTGATATTCTATCTATATATATATATATATAAAAATCAAGTGTCTGTCCGTTTTTTGTTTGTTTGTTCCTTATACAAATCTACACCGTTTGACCGATTTTGACTAAACTTGGCACAAAGGTAGGTCTTGATGCGAGAAATCTCAGGTCAAAATAGTCAAATTTCAAAACTTGGTCAAAAGTGTTGTTAAAGAAAAATTGTCTACACTGAACCATTCAGATTGTGACAGCCATTTTGAATCGACAGCAGGCTCTGATACTGGCCTCTGTCGGCTGTTAGATGAAGTGCTGTTTTGCTGGCCTCTGCCGGTATCATTATGAACTAAAACAAATTCACGTCGTTTGACCGATTTTCGTAACTGGGTATAGACAACTAGGTATCAAGTAGATCTTGATACGGGGAGAGTCATAGACAGAAAGTAGGTGTAGCATGGCACACTGGGTAACAGCTAGTGATATATAAACTTAAGCAATTTTATCGGAGGGGAATATTTAGTTTAGACATTAGTGGAAAATTCAGGACCTCATTTTGAGTCATTTTTCTAACTTGATTAGTCCAGTAGAATGGAAAATCTTTAGCTTTACTATCCTCCATAGGAGAAAAAGGAAAAACCAATTCGTGAAATGTCTACTGCTCAGCTACTTCTACAGCACAAACTGACAAACTGCAGGGATATTTAGAGACTATCATTCTAAAACAGTTAGACATAAAATTTAAAAAATATATAGTGTCTATTTTTAAATTAGTGTATGTAAGTTTTTCATATAATTCTTTTTTCATGTAAATGAATTTTTATATTTCTAATTTTTTTTTTCAAAAATTCCATTTATTTCTGCGGTATTCGTAATTAATTTTAATTATTAATCTAGTGTTTTAATTTATTTTTCTATACATTTTAAAATGTTAAATGTTAAGGCTGGAGTTTTAATATATAAATTAAAAAAAAAAATGCAAAACTTATTCCTACACGAAATTAATAAATAAATATACTCTCTAATAGAATCTAATAGAAGAACAATTGTTTACATGCTAGCAGAAAATGTCTCTTGGTTAAAAGGAAAATGTTTTTCCAGAGAAATATGATCAAAAAAATATAAAAAACATATTGTGACCGCTCCGTTCCATTCAGGATGGGAATTGATATGGCTTTTCCTTAAGAATACATCTTGACAGGGCTTCAGGCTTTCTTGACAACTCGCCTTCTGTCTCCCTTTCCTCTTCAAAAATGAATATATTAACATATATCTATATATATATATATATATATATATATATATATATACATATGTATGTGTTGGGCAAAACTAAAACTAAAATTAAATTAATTAATGGATATTAGTTGAACTACAACTAAATCATTGGGAATTTACTGAAAACTGAATTAAAGTTTTAGTTTTACAAAAATAATGTGAATTAATGTAAATGATATATTATTTCGATAATTAAGCAAATTATTAAAACTAATAAAACGTGTTTTTATTTTGTTTTAAATAGGCTGAAGATGTAGCTGTAAGTTGTAACCTCATTTTTCCCCATTATAGTTCATAGTTGAATCAATGTATGCAATAAACTAATTAGTGAATTCAAAACTAAAACTATACTAAAATCATAAATTAAGGTCTTTTTTGCTTAAATTAAACTAAAACTAAAAACAACTATTTATTAAGAAAATACTCCAACACGTGATTATTAATTTTACAAATCTAAAACTAATAGCATAACGTGAGTATATTTTTAGTTAGAATGAATTAATGTTAGTTTCGTAAACTAGCGTTAGTATTTCCCAACACTGCTGGTAACCTATAGATAACGGGTTATCTCTAGGTTATCTCTTTGTTGACACTGGTCCGAAGCGCCCCCGTGTCAAGAAACATGACACTTTGATTACTTATCAATTGATGAAGAACATATAGTATGACGGGAACCGTACAATAATAAACAGCAAAAAAATTATATATGAGCTTTAATTATGACGATATATTATTTAATGCAATAAAATAACGACTTATCTGCCGTGATGAAGCACAGGTATTCAGCTAGTCCTCATTCTAGGGGGAATGTTAGTCAATTAAACATTGAGTATGTCTAATAACGTAGATTGATATCAAATTATCTCTAGCGATTTGTCGATGAAAAGGACCATTAAACTCTATTATATTGAATTTCGGATTTTTACTTTTAGTTTTAGGTTTTTCTTACCGAGACGATTTGATACCCCACATGATGGATTTTGGAAGGAATGACAGGTTTCCGAAGGAACAACAAGTAAGAAACGGGCACCCCCCCCCCCCCCCTATGGAGCAGAGTCAATGAAAACTTTTCAGGATTTTTCCCTTTTATCATAACACCCTCATGTATATCATCCAATAAAATTTCAGGCATCTAGTTTTTCGTTAAGTGCCTAATAATTTTGAGGAGTCAGTAAGTGATTTGGATCAATTCCGATTTTCCATCGCCTATACATCAGAAACGCTTCAATGTAGAACTAAGAAACTTTCTAATTTTTCTCACATCTATTAGTCCCATATATGTATACAATTTCATAAGTTTATCTTTAACTGTTTGAAAGTTATGAGAGGGTAACAAATATGCAGCAATACTTCCCGTAATATACACACACTGTGCACAGGCCTGGGCGTGGCACACTACCGTAGATACCTAGATATATGCACAAATATGAAACTCTTCTCTGGAAATTTTCCAGTTTATAATTTTTATATATTCATAATAATTATTTTTCTTGGTTAATTGATTTTTAGATTTTCTCCTTTATTCTAATAACTTGCAGTTTTGATATTTTGTCAAGGGCCTTATTCTTCTGGTTTCAGCTAGTCCCTGCTGCAATCCTTTATCGCATATTATTCTTATTCCCATTCAAATGTTCTAAGGTTCCCCCATACGTGTTTACCTGATTTAAAAAACGGAGTAGGATTTCTATCTCTAACTTCGTGATGTATATTATATGAAAACACGCTAAGAAGTTCAGTCCTACATAACAAGAAAAAGCGTCGTTATGAATGGATCTCTTCTAATGAAGAGGTTGCAAACAATCGTTAAACTCCGTCCAAACCTCGCCGCTTCTAAAAACGGTCCGTTTATAATCTTCCGCTGAGAGGAGATTAATCAACTTGACCTGAAGTGTATTCCTGACAGGAAGGTCATGCTGCTATATTTTCGACGGTGAGCCATCAAAGTGGAGATGTTAGATTCTGTTTGTAGCACGGTTTAGGGCCGATGTAAAACAGGCCACCTGCCTACTTCTCTCCGGCAAGTAATAATAGACTCGTTGTCGGCGCAGTGAGCGTACCTGAATAGATAGCAGTTTGGCATATCCAATATCAGTTTTTACCTGTTTCTTACCTTTCCACAGGGAGTAAAACCCACTTATGATGAAGACAACATTGAACACTCTTGTGGTGCAGACGATTTATTTACAGAATATTACAGACAACAATTAATTGCATTTTGTAATCTGCTACAAGTTGCTTGCCAAGGCCTCAGGTGTCCCCAGTGTTCAGACGAATACTATTATTCTTGCTAGGAATGATTCCAGGATGACCTTACGCCATCCAACCACACCCCGCGACTGGGAGGATTGGAGGCGAATGGGACGTGGGCAGTGATATTGTGAGGAGAGACAATATCAATCGATATCACTCTCAATTATTTTAATTACACTGATTTATTTTTAGCACTCTATGACATTTTACTGCCATAGTAGATCTCGGGGCCACTTTCTATTAAGACGTCTTGTTGGAGAGGAAAGATGATTGGTGCTGGATAAGGATTAGGATGATTGAATAATTCACTAAAGGCAAATGAGAAGCGACTAGGGATAATATCTTAGACAAAAGGGAAATATAGGTCATTATTGAGGGCGCGATTTGCAACAGAAAACGTAGCATTGACTATGGTATGAACGACTTTAAATTGGAATATTTGGATTCGGTGGATGTTGGAGTGCTTGGCTGTCCCCCAGGGATCTATTCCGTAAGGTTCTATTCCATATAGGTTTTATTAGTGAGTGGTTTACTATGTACGGTGAAGTTAAATATCAGGACCGTTTAATCCGTTTAATATCAGGACCTTGGAAGAGTAAGGGCGAATCACGAATTCCGGATGTTAGGAAATCGAAGTTAAAGATCTAGAAGTGCTTCTGGATTGCAAGGGCGAATGTTTACTCTATGAAATGCTGATTCATAAAACTTATTGAGATAGAATTTTTTTTATTATAATTTTTATGAGTGATTTATGGGTAACAAAATGCTAGAAGGGAAGTTTCAGACGCGATTCGCCCTTGAAATAGGACACTGAATTTTTCATGATGGCAAGCACTGTGAGTTAAAGTGAATAGCACATTCACTGTAAGAGCAACTTGAAACTGTAAGAGAACTAAAGGCGAATCAGAGAAAAAAGGCGAAGCGTCGTGTTACCGACATCTTTCCGAACCAGAAAATAAATCAAATAAAAAACAAAAACATTTTTCTGATTCGCCCTTACTCTTCCAAGAGTCCTGATATTTTGTATAACTGTCCAAATAGTCGATTGAGTTTTTGTCGTGTGAGCATTCCAAGTTAATCGTGAGTCGAGAAAAAATAATATAAATATATTCCTTAAGGAGAGATCGTTCACCGTTGAGACTGCGAAGATAGACTTTTTCGTGTTTCGGTCGTGTGGTATCTTAATATAATTACCTTTTTTATAAAAAAATGTGGTTTATTTTTGCCGAGGTTTTGAGGAAAGGGACCTCAAGGTTTACGAAGGTGAACTATTCTTTCCGAATGTGCATTAATTTCTGAATATGGGAGATTCGGGTACTTTGAAGACTTTTATGACACCTAGCTCCACACGCCAGTCATTTTCGACCACCCACCGTTCATGGATAGTCTAAATCATATGCGGTCAACAATATTGATCCGGCCCGTGAGCTATTATGAATAACCCAAATAAAACAAATAATTTTACGTTACTTACTCACACTACCTCCAAATGAGGAAGAATGAGATGGTGTTAGTAGCTTGCCCTTGAGGAATCAAGTGAGCGAGCAAGCCGAGGGTCTCAATGATTTCGTGTCGCTATTTGAATTTCGTAGTTAGTAATAATTCCAAATTTCACGATTTAATTACAATTTTGTAACTATTTTTGTCATATCACTATGTTATTTTAATAAATTGTATTAAAATAACATTGTCGTATTATTTCATGGCTGATATCTATCGCTAAAAATGATGAATACTATTTTAAAACCGGATGTTATTTTATGTCGAACCATCTACGCGGCCCGCGATAGTATTTGAACTAAAAACATGTCAAAGGTTGCCAATACCTGGTCAATCGCACATTCAAAAATGATCGCACATCCTCATATAACCTTTTTTTTTTTTTTTTTTTTTTCTTAAGGCAAATTCAACCACACGGGTCATTGTTGCCTTCTGAAATTTAAAGCCTTATTTAATTATATTATATATATATATATATATATATATATATATATATATATATATATATATACATACATACACATACATACACACACACACACATACATATACATATATATATATATACATACATACATATATACATATACATACACACACATACATACATATATAAATCTGAAATTGTTGCCTAAGTAAATCAAAATGTATTAGAGGAAAAAACAATAAAGAGAGCAAAAAAAAAGTTGTGGAAAGCAAAATACACTAATATTGAAACTAATGATCTGAAATGTTTTATATTTTAATATTTAAATTATTATTATTATTTTTTTTTTTTTGTAAATAATTGCTTATTATATTTTATTAAATAGCTCAGTGGCTCTCAAAAAACTCAACGCTCTCTGGCTTGATTCATGGTCGTCTCCAAGTATATCACAGAGAGGACCATGAATGTCCATTTGGTTCCGAGCGGATCGTAGGCTCTGCATTCAGTAAAAATGTGTTTGATAGTAAGATATTTGCCACAAGCTCTGCATTCAGGCCTTAATTCTTTTTTAAATAAATATGCATGAGTGAGATTAGTATGTCCAATTCTAATCCTCGACAGAACCACCTCATCTCGCCTAGTGTCTTGAGATGAGGTTTTCCATGCCGAGGTAGTGGATTTAATCTCCCTCAACTTATTTTCTCTATTTTGGAACCATTCATATTGCCACTTTGAGAAAATATGGTATTTTAGATGTGCCACAGCATCTGACGGCAGGATGTACGAGTAAGGAATGCCTTCTTTAATAGCTTGCTTGGCTGCTACATCCGCTTTATCACTACCACTTATACCATTGTGGCTAGGGATCCAGCAGAGAGTAACATGATGGTTTCTTTGGTAATGCAAATCTATTCCCTTAATGATGTCTGAAATGATCGTATTTCGGGAATAGAAGTATTGTAATGAAAGGAGAGAAGATAGAGAATCAGTGTATATCACCAAATTACTGTTATTTTCAGATGAAATATTAACCGCTTTGCTTATTGCAAGTAATTCCGCTGTGTATATTGAACTTAAATTCTGGAGAGACAACATTTGTGTTCTGGCATTACAAACTATCGCACATCCTACGCCGTCAGTAGCTTTAGAGCCATCTGTGAATACCTCTGTTGCTCCTGCATACTTCAACCTGATTCTATTGAATTCAGCCTGAAATATTGCAGGAACGGTGTCTCTCTTGATATATCTGGTCAGCGAAAGATCAATTTTAGGAGCGTGAAGAGCCCAAGGCTCGAGATTTGGAAATGCCAGCTGATGAAGTTTGTCTAGATCGAAATCTAGATCTAATAATAATTTTATGGATCTGTGGATAAATCGGTTGCTGTTAATGAAAATGTTGTTTTGATTAGAGTACATGTACTTGAAGTTCTGACTTAAAGGATGATAAGGAGATGTGATAACTTTCACAAAATAAGATAAGGACAGATAATCTCTTCGATACTGCAAAGGGGGCTCACCAGCATCTACCATAATACTATATATGGGACGCGTCCGGAAAGCACCCGTTGCTATTCTCAAACCAGAATTATGGATACTATCTACTATTTCTAAGGTTCTGGGACTGGCAGATCCATAAGCCACACATCCATAGTCCAATTTCGATCTAATCAAACTTCTATAAAGCATTATCATACTCTTCCGATCAGCTCCCCATTTCGTATTGCTTAGTACCTTCAAGAAATTCAACGAGTTCAAGCATTTTTTCTTCAATTCTCTTAAGTACGGTGCCTATGAAAGTGTGTAGTTAAAGGTTAGTCCTAAGAATCGGACTTCAGGTTGAATATGGATTTCCACCCCATCTATATCAAGAGGAGGCAACTGCATTATTCTACGTCTACTAAAAAGTAGACCCACTGATTTTGATGTTGAAATTTTGAAACCACTCTGATTGAGCCAGGTAGAAACATTCAAAAGGGCTCGTTTAACTTCTTGAAAACAGTAAGCAACACTTTTATGGGCACAGTATACTGTTAAGTCGTCGGCATACAACATTCCCAAAACCGGAGCCTGCACACTGTTAAGTACCTCATTAATGGCGACGCAGAACAGTGTTGCACTCAACACACTTCCCTGAGGGACACCATTCTCCTGAGCAAACATATCAGAGAAAACAGACCCGCACCTAACATAGAAAGATCGATCTTCTAAAAAATTCTTTATAAACATCAACATACTCCCATTTACACCGTACCTTGCAAGAGAATTTAAAATATGCCGTCTCCACGCGCGATCAAATGCGCTTTCCACGTCAACAAAAACGGCTAGTAGTTTCATCTTAGCCTTGAAAGCGTTATGAACGGCATTTTCCAGGCCCACTAAGTTATCTGTAGTACTCCTGCCTGTTCTCTCTAAATCCACTCTGCCAAGGATGGAGTAAACTATGTGATTCCAAGTACCATTGAAGTCTTTTAACCACTAGTTTCTCCAAAAGTTTGCAGAGCGAAGATGTGAGAGATATAGGACGGTAACTAGTAACTTTGTCTGCCGGTTTATTATTTTTCAAAATTGGAACAATTATGGCAAGCCTCCATTCGTTCGGAAATTCACATTGGGAATAGATACGGTTGAAAACACTTAACATAGTTATTTTACTTTGCATGGTCATATAACCTTGATGAACGCTTGAAATTCAACCCGAAACGCAGAGAAAAATAAAAGAGATTTCCTTAAATAAAATGCAGTACTTATATAAGCTCATGGATGAGAAATCGTTTACACTTGTAAATAGTCAAATTCTTCCTTAATAAAATATATTTGTTTATAATTGAGTTTCCTTATTCCAGGGCATACTGCTAAAAAAGGATCAGCCCGAAGAAATAAAATTGTCTCTTGTAAATCACAGGGTTTATAAAACTATTTTCAATCCATAAATCTGATTATTGTTAATTTAAAATTGGTATTTTAACAATAGATATATTTTCATAACATCCAATTCTTTATGGACTCTACTTATCATATAATAAAGTTTACATAAAGAAATATAGTTGAATACAGAGGCTTTGGTACATGAAAGAAAAAATGATAAATAATATAAATGATGGTATTGGAATTATTATTATGAGTATGAGGCTTGCCAGAAGATGAAAAATAGAACTGTTCATACTTTCATTTTATCAAATGATAGATTTTTCTCAAAAGGGAGAATACTATGGTACCGGCCAAAATAAATGTCAGGTCACGTGATCGACGACGTCACTTATGTTTATGTGACTTTTGCGTCATTCTTGAAGCAAAATTTAGAAACTCCAGCCATATGACATTTTTCTATAAAAATTAATCTATTATTAAAACTAGTTGAACATACTTGTCGATGGATATATTTTCATAACAACCAATTATTTATGGGCAATACTTATCATATAATAAAGTCTAAATGAAGAAGTATAGTTGAATACACATAAGCTTTGGTATATGAAAGAAAAAATGATAAATAATAGAAATGATGGTATATTAGATAGGATTTATGATTATGAGTATAAGGCTTGGCAGAAGATGAAAAATAGCCGGAAAGAGTAAAGTAGAAGAGCGTGTAATCTGTCTTCTTGTCGAATCATCAATCTTCCCTCAGTAAGATCCAAATCTTACTACATGCAAATAGATCTAGAATAACAACCAAGTCCTTGCTCCCTAGATGATTCGAAAAATAATATATCAATGAATAAAGATGTCTATCGTTTAAAGAAAATACCATAATATTTGCAAAATGAGAAGAAGGGGGTATTTTATTACAATCATAATAAAAAAATGAGGATTACAAGAATATTTAGGTCTAACAAGAATATTTAAAAATGACACGCAACTAATTTAAATCAAACATTAAAACCCAAGCCAACTTTTAGACAATACAAGATATATTGCAAATATTATATCCGTATAACACACAGTGACGTATAGCAGAAACAGACATAACTTAAATTTATCATATGCCAGGTATGAATTGCAGACGGAGAGGAAACCACACAAATAAAATGTATTTGCAATATATTTCTAGGAAATTCATGAGTGTGTGCAAGTTCGGATATATATATATTGGAATTAGTTGAAGACAAAAAATAATGCTTAAGAAAATCACAGTTTCACGTCCACAAATGAAGTTAAATATTATGATTATTGCCATTTCAAAAATAATTCATGAATAAATAAACTACCAGTTACACTAAAACGTAAAAGTACATTTTCTAGAAATAATAAAAATAGCTTTATTCCGTCGTTGTAAGTATTAAAATAATATAAATTGTGTTACTCATAAACAGTAAAATATAGGGGTAAAAACTCTTGTAGTTCGGTATCGAATTAAAGAAAAAAAACCCTTAATAACAAAGAAAACAAATTCCTCGAAGAAGCTTTATTTTGTGGGGGAGAGTTTTTTTAAATTTGAGGAAACATCACTCCATGAATATTAAAAACCCAGAAAGGTGGGCGAGGTACCTGATTTGTCCCTAACATTTGGTGTCAAAGAAGTACTTTCCATATTATGTTATTAACCAGAGTTATTTTTATAAAATACATCCGAATACACACACACACACACACACACACACACACACACACACACACACACACACATATATATATATATATATATATATATATATACATACATACATATTCTATTCCAGGTATTTCTGACCTTTAATTACGTATATTTATTTATGTACTAGCTGTTACCCGGTGTGCCATGCTACACCTACTTTATATTAAATAGGTGTTACCGGGTTTGGCATGCTACACATGTTTCATATTAAATACCTGTTACCCAGCATGTCATGGTACTCCTACTTTATATTATATATTAAAATGAATGACACTTGTTCAAATTATGAGAAAGTAAGTTTATAAGTTGAGAGCTCAGTTCAAAAAATTATTTTTCAAATTTTCACTGAATGTGGGGTGGAAAATAAAATGTAAAATTTATTAATGTTACTATTAGCTACTATATTTGTCATTGGTATGTAGTTTCTTATTTCTTTGTAAAATCAATTAATGTTACTAATTACTATTAAAATCAATTATTGTACCTATTTACTTTTTCATTCTAAGAATTTAAGACGATATGTTCTTTTATAAGTTAATTGTATTTTTAGTTCTGTAACCTATCACAATTATAAACTTTTTTTGGTTCCTGTATTAATTTCTTTTTTTGTCATTTTTGCTGACGAAGGCTACCAATGAGTAGCCGAAACGTCCGAAATATAGATTTTTTAAAACAAAATCATATTGAGGTTTATTTAGCCGAATCCCAGCCATTCCATCTTTAGTTATAATATTAATATGTTATGTTCTATACCTTTTCATGTAATAATCTGTAACTAAGGTTTTTCTTTCTATGATTGAAAAAGTAATTGATGCAGGATTTATGTTATTTGAGCCAAAAGGAAAGTATTAAAAACTTTTTGTTCCAAATAAACTTTCACATTTTGTTGTTGACATTTTCCGTTATATTAAAGCTTCTCTTTCAAATCTTAAGGTTTATGAGCTCTTCTTTAAGGATAGCCCTTTTGTCATAGGAAATAGGGCTATCTAAGAAAAACAAATTTAGATATTTTTGTTGCAGCTATAGACAACAATGAATTAAAGCTATTTGGGAATTTCAATAAGGACTTATACTAAATAAATTAATGGGGGATTAATTTGATTTGGCGAGGGGTCGAGGTTAGCTCAGTGGTAGAGCACTGGACAATAAACTGGAGCACCTGAGATCGAATCTCGAGCAAACAATAAAGATTTTTTCTTCTAATGTCTTCGTTCTTGGGTTGAATTTGGCCTCACTGGCAGTCCCTAGGCCAACCCAGCCTTTAATAAATTTACCAATGGATACCCTGGGTGCTAATGGCTTGAGGTGTCGAAGCAGCCTAGGGGAAAATCAGGCGGCTGGAGCATAGTACTGACCACACTTTCTCCCTAGTGTGCTGTACAGTCATGAATCAGATTCCTCTATAGTATCTGCCACTTGGGTCCTTTTTTTTTGATTTTGCAACAATATTGTGCTCAAATTGCAAGCGTATTTAAATAATTGAGTAGTCAGAGGATATAAATATCTCAGACAAAAGAAAGCAGATATAAAAATATAATAAAACTGCTGGGTGTAAATATGTCAATAATAAAGAGGCTTGGCATATTTAGATTAATAGAAAATTGCATGGAAAATTCAATTCACCTGGGGGGGGGGATAAATGAAAGAATTCATTTTAATAAGAAGGAAATGGTTTAAAGACAATTCCATGACAGCAAATTAAAATGATATAAATTTAAATATTAAAAGTGAAATTAAGTTAGGCTTGCGATGGACAAAACGTTATGAAACAATAAAAATGATATAAAACTTTATATTATATATTAAAATGAATGATTATATGACACTTGTTCAAATTATGAGAAAGTAAGTTTATAAGTTGAGAGCTCAGTTCAAAAAATTATTTTTCAAATTTTCACTGAATGTGGGGTGGAAAATAAATTAACCCTTATTTTAAAAAGTATACTGGAATCATGTAATTGAGGTACCACTTTAAAGAAAATCCTAACCAAACTACGTGTGTATAATTTTTTAAAGAAAATAATGTGTGGTCCATATATAAATATATATTAAAAAATAGCAACAAAATGAAGCATTTAATTAAGGTTATACTTACTTAGTTATAAGTTTTAATCTAGTATAACTGAAACTATTCTTTATTTGTATTGTTTTTGTTTTTTTAAATATAATATTAATAGTGATGATTAGATAGTTAGCCGTCGAGGTGATAAGTAAAGATGGAATGGTTGGGATTCGGCTAAATAAACCTCAATATGATTTTGTTTTAAAAAATCGATATTTCGGACGTTTCGGCTACTGATTGGTAGCCTTCGTCAGCTAAAATTACAAAAAAAGAAATTAATACAGAAACCAAAAAAAGTTTATAATTGTGATAGGTAACAGAACTAAAAATACAATTATCTTATAAAAGAACATATCGTCTTAAATTCTTAGAATGAAAAAGTAAATAGGTACAATAATTGATTTTAATAGTAATTAGTAACATTAATTGATTTTGCAAAGAAATATGAAACTACATACCAATGACAAATATAGTAGGTAGTAGTAGGTATATATATACAAATATAGTAGCTAGGTTAGCATCTTATTTCTTTGTAAAATTTATTAATGTTACTAATTACTATGAATATTCATTTATTACACACACAAACAGCAAGATGTACATCACTTTACATTATAAATTGTATAATCGACAAAAATGTTCCTCCCTAAGGCAGGAAGTATAAACAATATATGAAATATAAAATATCAAATTTAACATATTTCTGAATTTCTCAAATGTTTCTTTACACAATGAGTTTGTAAGCATGTCTCCAATATATTCATTTGACTCAAATGTTAGACAACTCCATTTTTTTCAATTGAAAAAAATGGAGTTGTCCAACTTTGATACCAATCTCCTCAAATATACACTTCCGAATTGATTTTACCATTTAAGAATGCAGTCTCTATGTCCAACTGGTCAACATTTTGCATTTACAACTTTCTTATTTTCAACTAAATCCCAAGTATTATTTTGTTTAAAACTATACATTTGTATTTATCCAAGGCTTTCATCTAAAAATTAATCAAGTCCGGTTCCTTTTCTTCGTTAAAATTTTTCATCAGTTCCCACTAACCTAACTATTAACTAATCATCATCATCAACATGCATAGTGACTATGATTTTATTATTCAAAAGTACTCCCGAGCTTCACTATAACGGATTAAAATGCAAATATTCACCTTCTTACCCCATTTAAAAGTAGTTATTTGTTCTGGTTTCTTAAGAACAACTTTACTACCATATAAACGTAACTTAGAAACATCTGGTTTCTTTCCAAATATATTTTACAGGATGTTTTATTCTCAATGGTTTTAGCTAAAGTGCGATTTATCAAATAAGTTGCTCCACAAACAATTTTAGGCCAAAACTTTTTTACAAGAATAGATTCTGCCAGTAAACAATGACATATATTCATAATTGTTCTAAAAAATTGGTCAGCAGTTCCCTTTAATTTGTGAATATATGAGGGCATGGATAAATTTAGATACTCTTATTCTTTGTAAAAGCATAAATCATACTATTTAAATATTCCTTACCATTGTCACATCTCATAATTTTAATTCTCGTATTGGTTAATTTTCCAAGCAATTAAACACTTCTATATTCTATATTAACACCATGTATGGCATAACTAAAAGATGAAAATAGACAAACAAAGGTTAAAACTGAAATGTTTTAAAACACAGTTTTAACGAAATGTTTCGAAAAAGATTTGTTAAAAACATAAACCGTTTAAATGTATTTGCAAGCTTTTCCTAAGCAAATGCATGTGATAAAACGGAGGCATAAATTATTTATTAAAGGCATAGTTTTTAATAAGCAATAAAATAGCATAGTAACAAAAATAGTAAACAAAGGGAATGGAAGTTAAACTTATAGTTCTACTTACTTGACTTACATGGTTATAAGATAAATGAAAACACCAAACTTAAAAAAGTTTGATAGAGACACTTTTGCAAACTTTATGAAGTTTGATTAACGCACGTTTGAAAACTTAAAAAGTTTGCAGACACTTAAAAAAGTTTCATGAAACTTGAAAAGTTAGATGTATGAATGTTAGATATAAACACTAAGGCTAAAAAAAGAAAAAATGTTCAAGCTTAAAATGTAAATGTTTTATAGCAAAAGAAAAATGGCTTCTAAGCCCAGTGTTGTCCTACAGAAATAAATTTATGTTATACGATATATTTACTTTTTA
This sequence comes from Gonocerus acuteangulatus, assembly GCA_946811695.1. NCBI lineage: Eukaryota > Metazoa > Arthropoda > Insecta > Hemiptera > Coreidae > Gonocerus > Gonocerus acuteangulatus. The sequence goes on along the minus strand of OX328130.1, from coordinate 34,940,280 downwards.
TTACTTTAAGATAGACTTAAAAGGCTAAAAGGTAGACTTAAAAAATGTTCAAACTTAAAAAAGTTCAAAGTTAAAAAAGTTTGATACACACGTTTGCAAACGTAATGTAATTTAAATTGTAATTAAACAAACAAAGGTTAAAACTGAAATGATTTAAAACAAAGTTTTAACGAAATGTTTAAAAAAAGATTTGTTAAAAACTTAAACCGTTTAAATGTATTTGCAAGCTTAATTCTGTCGCAAAACTGAATAACATCTAGGAGCCCAGTGTTGTCTTCCTTGATATATACTTCTTAAACAGAAATATGATTTTTCTCCAAATTTTGAGAATATAAGGCTATTTTGAGAATAGGTAAAACTTTAAAAGAAGTTAAAATAAAACTTTAAAAATAAGTATAACTTAAAAAAAAGTAAAACAAAAACAAAAAGAAAGTAAAACTTAAAAAAAAAAGAGTTTTGTTGGCTTGCTAATTTCCATCTATATTGCCGTTCTTCTTTGAAGAAGTTGCAACACTGGAAGAAAATGGCTATTTCGGAGAATTTACTCCTTCATAAATGACATTTTCGAAGGCGTAACTCCCGAACTGTGAATCCTAGAAGATTTTGAGCTAGACTACGACATTTCCCGGATCAAGACGTATCTATGTGCGAAGTTTGGTCAATATCAGTCAAACGGTGTGGATTTGTATAAGGAACAAACAAACAGAAAAACAGACAGACACGTGATTTTTATATATATAGATATGGCACAGATCAAATAATAACAAAGAATAGTACTCCATTTTCTATGTACTTTATTGTTGGCACTCCCTACATGTTTCGTGGCCTTTATCTCACCTCCTCGTGGGTTATTAAATCCCCATGTGTGGTTAGCTCTGTATGGTGAAAACAAATTTGTAAAAGACTAATGTCGATATAATTTTCTAAACGCAAGAAATACAATAAAGCATTTTCAACCTATTTTATGTTATTTGTCAGCTCCTAAGGCGCATTGGACGGAAGAACGCTAGGACACGTGTCGACTATTTTTGGATGCAGAATCGCCAGAACAAAAATGATCCAAATCGGTAACCCGACTACCCTTGTGAGTTAAGTTTTCACAGTTTCTTTATATATTTTTTGTTCTTTAGTAGTTTAGTTTTTTTTTTTTTTTTTTTTTGTTTTTTTTTGCAGTGATTTAGTATAGTGTCAGTGCACTGGCAGTACTTGCTTATAGTTATGTTATTACTTAAAATAATCTTGCTCATTGCACCTAAATCAACTTTGTGTGATTCTAGATAATAAAGCAGAACTGTTCATACTTATCTCATAAAATGAATGATTTTTCTCAAAAGGGAGAATACTATGACTACGGAAATCCCATTTTGGAAGTAAACAAATACTAGCTATTCCGGCCAAAATAAATGTGAGGTCACGTGATCGATAACGTTTGTTACACCTTTGCGTCATTCTTGAAGCAAAATTTGGAGACTCCAGCCATATGTAATTTTTCTATAAAAATTAAATCTATTATTACAACTAGTTGTACATACTTGTCGCATCATATTTGAGACCGTGCAACTCCTCCATGCAAGGCTGTGACGCCGTTGTATTGGGAGGCGTCGGGGCCCAGCAAAGGATTCCATCGAAGATTGTCGGACACCAGCCTGGTTTCTCAGAGCTGAAGTAGGTCAATAGGCACTTCTGTTGAATAAATAAAAAGATTTGATTTTAAAAAAATGCTAGAAAAGGGAATAGAAAAATATAATGTACACAACACAGAAATAAAAAAAAAAAAAACTAATTCAATATTTAAATAAGGTATTACAGTGTGGAAGGTATGAAAGTAGAAAGGACAAGCATTTATTCATGGAAAGCTACAGTGTTGTCTTATGGATAAAAGTTACCGGAAGAATTTCCTGTTGCTGAAAAATTATTGAGGAAATCATCCTAAAACAATTAAGAAAGGAAAAGGTATTCATGATCCGTCTACGAATTGGACAATCAAGACTATATATTAAACACATGTTGAAAGAATGCCTTGTGTACGAAAATGGATTCTCTGAATACAATATATCACTTGATATTGCAAAAATGCTAAGATAAAAGTTAGTTTTGAGGAAAATGCGTTTAATATTTTTTTCCGGGTCTCCCGTGGTCTAATGGCTAGCGCCTTGGATTCATAAGCGGGAGATGGTGGGTTCGATTCCCAACCTCCGGCAGGAATTTTATCATCCCATAGCTAGCTGGTAAAATTCCTCGCTGCACCCTGGATGTCGGCGCTAATGACCTAGATGTAGATGAGCCGTAAAAAAAAAAAAAAAAAAAAAAAAAAAAAAAAAAAAAAAAAAAAAAAAAAAAAAAAAAAAAAAAAAAAAAAAAAAAAAATTGTGGGATATCTAATTGTTGAAATTACATAATAATTGACCAGGAATTTGTGTGATATTCACTTTCAACGAAAAGAGGATTTTATTTATATCATCATCCAGCCGAACGGTAGTGGAGTTTTGAGTTCCCCTTTCGTACCCGCCTTCCTATGGCTGTTTCCAACCAGATGTTTTTTATTCTCTGCGTATTTTGAGAGGGAAAGAAGAAAAATAAATAATATTAGGTAGGTAGGTAAATACAGGATCATTGTCTGTATTGTCTCAGTCTGTAAAATAGCTATGTATTTTTCAAATATGTATATATCTTGTCTATATACTGGCTTCCATCTGCGAGTAGGTCAGTCATGTTATCCGGTAAGTCATAGTTTATTCTCAACCGATATTCAGTTACGATGTGTTTTATTGTCAGTGGAGTGTCTGTTCTGCCTCTTCATGAGGTGTAAGTGCGTCAGCCGTGAATGGCCTATTCTTAAGAGGCATATGGCAACTTATTCTATTCCATTCTTGAGAGGGAAAGAAGGCCGAACTCAACAAGAAAATATACCTGTACATTCTCTGAATCACCTAGATTTAGATGGCGTGAAAAACCATATAAGCGGATACTCAGAAAAATGGGAAAAGTCGTGTATCTCTTTATAAGGCAGAAAGGCTTCCCAAAATTGAAACTGGTACAAGAAGATGGCAACAAATTCTCACTGCCTTGTAAGTGAACCAAGACAGAGGTGGCAATATACATGACGGTGCCTTTTAAAGGTTTGTATAATCAGATATAAAGTATAAAATCTTCTGAAACGAGAGATTATTTAATCTAAACAAAACTTCAAGAAATACGAGAAGTCTTAGATATATAAGACTCTCTTAAATTTTCATTTTTCTTGATGTCGCTTTTGCTTCTATACCAATAATTCCAGGCTGTCAACGGATTGCGTCCATTTGTAAATGTCTAGGGGCACGTTTTCAGCGTGCCCATCGTTGAAAGAAATCTTTCCGGCTCAGGTGGGGCTCGAACCCACATCTCACACCAAATTCCAGCATGCTAACCACTGATCCACTAAAAGACACTCCTAAATCTGTTATCATTATTTCGCTTCATATAAAATCTGTTTAACTAATCTCTTCCAAAAATATACACCCAATTTAATGCCTGTTTTTATAAAAAAAAAAAAAACAACAACTTCAAGCTGTTACGGTTTCAGTTATGGGAAGGACTTTTACAATGGAGAAAGGGAATTCATTGGATGGAGAATTTAATTTCAAGGAAAAATAATTATTGCCAGAAACAATTCTTGATTGGTTTTGTAGTATTTTATTTTTCAATATATATTTGTTTCTTCGCAATTATAGCCCATTACCTTTTAATTAACAGACAGTTACGGCACATTTTTATTGTTAAGGAAACTAAACACTGCAAGCTTAACAAGGTTGATACAGAACAGTTTTTTCATTAATTAATTCTTGCATCGTGGCCTTTTGAAACACTCCTGGAATAAGGGTACGGTACTATGTAGTAATACAGCCCTGGAAATATATGGACTTGAAGGCGAACACAACAGCCTGTATTGGACGGAGTGGATCAATTCTGTGTACAATATCCTTCATGTTGGACTTGTGTGTGCTCGACGATGCTCGATTGCTCGAGTCTGTCAAGCATGAGCCCTATATAAACACTCAATCATTATCGCCAGGAATTGTCATTTGAATTTACTCAGTAATCCTCTGTTTGAAAGAGTCCTCCATTAACAAAAAGATAGGGACTGATAAGACTTAATATTTAAGGAGAGAATATGAAAACCTACATGCAGTCATTGAAGTGTAACTTGGAGAATTAAATCATATTCCATTACATAAAACATATTTAACATTAAACATATTTTGTATTCCGCGTATTGAACTACTAGGAAAATTACTCGATCCAATTGCCACAAAACTTTTTGCTATTTATAACGGGTTTTAGATTTGGATTCTTCGCGTCTAAGAAAATGTAGGTAGGTGGGATGGGTCAAATGCACAGACCGTTCTATTGGGGGGGGGCGGTTTTATGTAAGGTAGAAGACAAAAGAAAAAAAAATATTAAATTATCATATTTCATAAATAATGTATGTGATAAAAGTATTCATTTCAACTTTTTATTTTATAATCTGCAAATGTAGATACCTTAATCATTGATTAAATATTTCTTTGATATATTATTCTCTTCTTTTCATAGTATTTCAAAATTAATGTTTTTAGTTTTGTGTATTTTTTTATTTTTCATTATACATTTTTAATACTTTAATTTAATTCTAAGTGTTTGATAAATAGAAGAGCTGATCGCCCTTATTGAACAGTACACTGAATAATAGAAAATACGTTTACCTATCTATGAAAAAAAGTTTGTATTCGTTTAATTTTCGTATTGTCTCTAAAATAGCTCTGTATTTTTAAAATATGTTTCTATCTTATCTATATACTGGTTTCCATCTGCGAGTAGTTCAGTCATGTTGTCCGGTAAGTCATAGTTTTCTCTCAACCGACATTGAGTCAAGATGTGCTTTATTGTCAGTGGAGTGTTATAGAATTCAGATGTCGGTCTGTCCTGCCTCTTCATGAGGTGTAAGTGCGTCGGCCGTGAATGGCCTATTCTTAAGCGACATATAACAACTTATTCTGTTCTATTCTGCCTTATGCACGAAGTCCATTTACCGACTGTTTGTTTAATTTCTTTTAGTTTGTTGTCCATTGTCACGTGTCAGGATCCCTGCCACTTTTCTATAACTGTTTTTCTGGCTTCATTCTGCATATCTTTGTAAGTGAAGAGGTGTATATCCTGATGTTGTTTTGTTGCAGATATGGTAATCTTCTCGACTATTATATTTAGTTTAATGTCTTCGCGTCTTGGGAGCCAGTATATTGTTATCAGTTTCTTCGAGTAGTAATTCCGTTGTAGTATTTGTATGTGAAGTGGATTTGTATTCTAAGCGTTCTTTGCGATCAAAAGTTGGTTCGCCAAACGATTTATGAATTTCATAATTTGAGACTATTAGCGTATTAGGTGTTTATATTTATTGTATAAGTTTGAAAATTGAAGCGAGAAAGAATGACAGGAGATTGGGGAGAACAGGTGCAGTAAACAGGAGAGGGAGAAAGAGAGAGAGAGAGAGAGAGAGAGAGAGAGAGAGAGAGAGAGAGAGAGAGAGAGAGAGAGAGAGAGAGAGAGAGAGAGAGAGAGAGAGAGAGAGAGAGAGAGAGAGAGAGTAGTTAAAAATATTCTATGTTTGTATATTATTTTTGTTTTGTCAAATTTATATTTACATACCTCATGATCTGTGCTGTAGTTTTTTTGACTCGATTCGTCTTCCATTTTCTCCCTGAAAATAATAAATCTTATTAGTCCATAAATTATAATAATTTCATAATTATTCATACATAAAATGGTATTGTAATATATATTATTGAAGCCAATGGAATGCTCTACAACCCCATAACCGACATTTATTTTTTGGGTGCATCATTGAAGAGATATACGGTCATGAATAGAAAAAAGTGTGTTTTTTTCCCAAAATGACAGACTTTCAAGAGCGGATATTTTAAAAACCAAAGATATCTCGAAAAACTTCATTGAATAGAACTTGTAGAAAATTTAATAGGCTTTCATTTGTTATAGAATGGTCATGTCGCTAGGACGCAGGGTTTCCGAGATATAAGTGAAAACCCGAAAAATGGGACCTTCTAAACCCCCCCTCCCCCCGGCTCAAAGGCACCGGGTGAGGACTTTTGATATGTTGACCACCTCACTAGCCGAAACAAAGTTATGAAGTTAAAAATTGTGTTCCAAACATTTCCACCTATAACTTTTAGTTTCCTGGGCTGTTAGTCGCTACATTTCAGATTTCACGATGAACACTCAAATTATTTTTACGTTTGAAGGAAAATACATAAAATAGCAAAGTAATATATATTATTGAAGGGAATGCAATACTCTACAACCCTATAACGGTTATTTATTATTTTGGTACATCGTTGAAGAGTTATCCGGTCAAAACGGGGAAAAAATATGCGGCAAAAGTGTTTTTCCCCAAAATGACAGACTTTCAAGAGCGGATATTTCAAAAACTAAAAATATCTCGAAAAACTTTATTGAATAGAACTTGTAGGAAATTTAATCAGCTTTCATTTGTTATAGAATAGTCATGTCGCTAGGACGCAGGGTTTCCGAGATATAAGTGAAACCTATGGGACCTTCTAAACCCCCCCCCCCCCCCGGCTTAAAGGCTAGGGGCGAGGACTTTTGATTTGTTCACCTCCTATCCAGCCCAAACAAAGTTACGAAGTCAAAAATTGTGTTCCAAAAATTTCCACCTATAGCTGTTTTCAAGCATTCGTTGCCAGGGCTGTAGGTCAACCCAGCCTTTAATAAATTTATCAATGGGTACCTTGGGTGCTAATGACTCTAGCAGTCGAAGCTGCCAAGGGGAAAATCAGGCGACCGGAGCATAGTATTGACCACACTATCTCCCTAGTGTGCCGTATGGTCGTGAATCAGGTACCTCTATATTATCTGCCCCTCAGGGCCCCCGTGGCCTGTCAGGGGACTGATTTTTTTGTTTTATGAATATATATATATATATATATATATATATATATATATATATATATATATATATATATATATATATATATATATATTGCCTCTTTTCTGGCAGGATATTCATGCCCACAAATAGAACATTAAGTTAGAATTCAAGTTTCCAGTTATAGAATTAATTACGCCTCATGAAAATAATTCACATGCTCGCGGAAGCGGAATCTTCATAAAACATGAATCCAGCGAAGTTCATGAAAGAGAAATACAGGGTGCACAGAAAGGCATATCTCTTTGCCAGAGCTCCCATCTTCAAAGCATAGCTTCAGGCGGTACAATTAGCTCTCGTCCTCTTTTCTTCAATTATAGTGTGTGAGTTTGTATAAAGGAAAGAGGATTTTTATTTTGTGAATTTTTGCAAGTCTTTATAGTTTTTTATTATGTTTATATATAAATGAATTATGTGGAATGCCATAACGTATAAAGCGCTCATATTAAAGAAAAACCGCAAAGTAAAAACGATAAAAATTCAAACCACCGGAGATACAATTATGAGATAACATCAGAATAATTTTTTATGTGACGCAGTGACTAAAATAAATATTATATCTAAAAATTCCACCTATGCACAAAAAGGGCTTTCAAGAGAGGCCATTTTTGTACTTAATACTTTTAGGGGGGGGGAGGGGCTAAAAGTATTACGATATTCGTTGAAATTTAACAAAAACTACGACTGGTATGGTCAAATTAGTGTTTTATGTCCGGGGTAAACCCTCCTTCCAATTTTGGTGGTAACGAACTCGTTGAATCGAAAAGATTTAACTTTAACTCAGTATTCTTAAGGGCAGTTTTAAATCACATAATAATTACAGAACAAAACTCTCTGATTGAATCAGAGAAGTGCTAATATCTTCAGCGGCCGATCAAAACAAAAATAAATAAATCATGTTTACTCTAAAATGTCATATCCCCTCCATTCTTTTACCCCCCACTCCTTCCAACCTTCTATCCGGATTGGCTGACAAAGAGCTCTAGCCTTTCAATACACTTTTTGTCGTGAGCTTCAGCTCTTCACATCGAAAGGTGTCTAATAATAATTGACGCGCCAATCCAACGCTCTATTTTCCTCTTAAAACGAAAAATGAAATGACGGGTTATTTCAAGGGATCAACAATTATTGCTCTCTGAATAGGATAGAAGAAAAAAGTAAAAAATCTTTATTCCAACTTTTTCTCTCCATAATAAGGTTCTGAGACAATGATCCTTTAAAGGAAAGAATCCCGCAAAAAGAATTTATTTCTCATCCGATTCCCTACAGAAATATGTTTATATTCCGTCAGTAAGATAAACTTCCAGTGTGTTTAAGAAAAAACAAAAAAATTTCGTAATAAAGTCCGACTATCAGCCAATGCGTCATCTTAGCGTGCTTCTATAATTATCCCTAGTGTCGTATGGAAAGCTGAGGAAAGAAACAGTTAATACTAATTTAATTACTTTTAATCTCTCGTTAAACATTTAAAGACGTGTAAAAATGTTAAAAATCTCGAAAAAAAATCATAATTGTAGACGCCAAAGCAAACATTTAACATCATCCAAAGCGGAAATTACTCCGCCCTTTTAAAGGCAACATTGAGCAACCCAATTTAGTTGGGCAACCAAACTTTTTTGTACAATAAAGTTTTTCCTCGCTCTGGGAAAACACTATAAACAATTTGTTTCTCATTTAATTACCTCCGTTTGATAAAATACTCAATCTAATGTTAAATACCATTGAAAAACAACAACATTAAAATAAATAAATAACCAATTAAAAAATTCATTCAAAAGAACGAAACCGACAATTCCGAAATATATAAAAATAACATAGTCTTTTTAGGCTACTTCGGAGTTTTTTTACCAATATATAAATGTTATATATATATATATATATATATATATATATATATATATATATATATATATATGTGTGTAATATTTAGCTAAAATAATTTGCTATTTTAATTTAATGTTTTATTTTATGGCTCCTGTTTTTTTATATTTATTTTTAACAGAGGAATAATTTTATTTTTCTATGCCTAGCAAATACACTTATCTGGTGATTTTAAATTGTAAACAAAGGCGGTGATAGGAACCTGTTTATTATGTCTTTTATTTTACCAATAGTTTGCCAAATTTATTGTGGTATTTTACAATAATTTATGGATTTTTTTTTGGGGGGGGTTATTTCAGGTTTTAAGACATAGGTCAACCATATGGGTCATGGATGTCTCAGTTAGAAATTAAATATGACAAAGCAGAAAATATGATGGATTAAATTGGTTGTTTCGAGGAAAGTAAATAATTTAGATAAGTGATTCGATTTTTATGCCAGAAGTTCTCTTAGGTCAGTGGGCAAATCTAATTGTTCTCTTTCTTTTATGTAGCCCCTGCATTCGGTGAGAATATGTTTTACAGTTAGATGCACGTTAAAGTGCTGACATATCACTTGGTTAATTTTCATATTGGTTGCCATAAGATAGCCATGCGTCAGTCTTGAGTGTCCTAATCGAAGCCTGGTCAATATCACTTCCTCTCGTATTTTGTCTCGTATGCTGCTTGCTACTCCATACATCTACATCTTCTTTTATTTCACGTAGCTTTTCTCCTAACTCCATATTATTCCTTTCTTGGAACCAATTATTTTTTAGAGGTAGTTTCACTAAAAAAAATAAATGGTTCCAAGAATGGAAAAGAATGGAGTTAAGAGAAAAGCTACGTGAAATAAAGCTGAGTCGGTAGAGAATGAAATTCTTATGTAATTTAAAAATGTATCAAATAACGTTCTTTATTCTTTTTAATGATCCGTCTAGAGACCTCGTTTGTTATTTAATATTAAATTGGGTTTTTAGTTAATTGATAGTGGTAGAACTTTGAGCGTTTCACTGGAAGATTGAAGTTTACGTCACACTAGAGGTATAGTTTTGAACCTCTTTGTTTGTCTGACTAAAGTCTTAAATTATCTAAAATTATTATTTTTAACAATTGGAAATATTAAAAAGTCCAATTTGTGTTATTGAATGCTTTGTAAATGTATTGGCTGAATCATTTTTGTCTAGAGTTTTAATTTTATTGAGATATATCGAATAGGAGATTATAGAGCACGACGGGTGACCTGGAAATTTGATTTAAGATCATGGACTGTGCGGTGAAAAATTGCTTAAACACAAAAATGAATGAGCTAAAATAAAATATGACAAGAACTAATTAAAAATTTTTCGTGAAAAGTTTTTCTTCCTTGGATAAATATTTATCTTCCTTGTTTCTTCTTTGCTTTATTTCATTAATAGCCTTCGAGAATAATTTATTAGGGTCTCTTCTTGCTCCATAAATACAGCACAGAAGGTATGTCTTATTACATTATTTATTATATATTTATTATTGATATTAAATAATTTTTAGATAAATATAATGTTTTCTAGGTTTTAGGATAATATTTCATGTAAGAAAAGAGTGCTCGCCAATAACCGAAATAAAAATTCTTTGTTGTCTAAAAATTTGGAAAAATAATAAAAAGTCGAAACTGGCAGGGGAGGAAGAGTTCAAAGATATTTACACTACAGGTAGTAACAGTGTACCTTGTGGTATGTCACATCAGTAAATAGGATCATAAACAACCTATTTGTGCCGGTATCAGAAAACACGCTCTTTATATTTACACAGTGTGACGTGGCGCCCTGCGGGGAGTGAGAACCTGCTTTCCAAAGAGGTATCTTTGGACTGATAACATTTTGTGTTTTATATTTTATTCGGAATTCGCACCACTTGTAAATGTTTACTATCCACCAAAGATAGTCAATTTTCTTCTCCATTTTGGATGTAATAGTTTTTGTATACAATTTAAAATTGTTATTCTTCTGTTTTTTTCCCCCGTGGTCGGTAGGCCTTGGTTAGAAGAGGCGTCGGTTCTAGGGGGAGTCTGTGAGATAATGGCGTAGGTTGAAGCACGTGCCAGAGGAGGGAAAAAGTTTTTTTTGCAAGTATGAGGTTTCCACCTTTTAAGGAGGGACTGAGGCGTCCTTTTTGTTAATAATGAAAATGAAGATCCAGTAGCACGAAGAGGCGGCATTTGTCTTCTCCGTTTATCGTTTTGGCCGAACATGTGATTGCAACTCCATGTGGTAGGCTTTTAGAGCATATTGTGGGACAAATGAGCGAGTAACCCATACATTTTATCTTCTGCTGGACACCAGGCTCCACGTTTTATTTATCTCCAGGCCTCATTTAAAATTTTGTCGTTCAATTACTGCCATGGGTGCAAGTAACTATATTGTGCATAGTTTAAAAATTTGGGAAAAGTTAAGTTTACTATCGCTAAATAAGTTATTGGCAATGCCAGATTACCAAAATTTTGTGTTGTAATTTGATATTGGTGGCTATGCCAGGTTGTGGAATTGTACATGTAGTTGAAATTCAATAATTCTTCAGTATGTGTTTTCTATGCCAATTTATTGGATAGTTATGGAATTCAGTTTTATCGTCATGTATTATTCTCATGTAGTTATTGGCCAGGTCAGACTATGGAATTTTATGAGTTTTTGAGAATTGTGTCTTTTCCCAAATTAAATATTATATTTGATATATATGTGTTTATGCCTTTATCGTAAGTCTATTTTTGGCTTCTTCCCAGATTACTGATTGTATCTGGTGTATGTTCATGATTTTATTCAAAGTCTATATTTTTGCTTCTTCCCAGTTTAATAGTTATACCTGGTGTATGTATATATATTTATGCTTTTATCGAGAGTCTATTTTTGGCTTCTTCCCACATTACTGATTGTATCTGGTGTATGTTACATGTTGATGCTTTTATTGAAAGTCTATATTTTTGATTCTTCCCAGATTGATAATTATATCTGGTGTATGTGTATATATATATATATATATATATATATATATTTATGCTTTTATTAAGAGTCTAATTTTGTTCTTCCCAGATTACTGATAGTATCTGGTGTATATACGTATATGTTTATCTATCGATATCTTTTACTATATTATTCAATATTTGAATAATATTAATCCTTCTTGTGATATTTATATATATATATATATATATATATATATATATATATATATATATATATATATTTATGCTTTTATTATGAGTCTATTTTTGTGCTTCCCAGATTACTGATAGTATCTGGTGTATATGCATATATGTTTATCAATCAATATATTTTACTATATTATTCAATATTTGAATAATATTAATCCTTCTTGTGATATTTCTATATATTAATGATATTTAATATATATATATATATATATATATATATATATATATATAGATATATATATATATATACATGCTTACCCTTTATTGGGAATTTATTTTTTTTTGGTATTCATAGATATTGATAGTGTTTGGGTAGATGTGTGTTTACATTTTTATTGGGAACTATTTGTGGTATTTCAAGATATTTATTATATTTAAGGTATATATATATATATGTATATGTATTTGTTCTTTTACTGGGAACCTTTTGTACTTATCTCAATATAGTTACCAGCTCTGAGTATCTTGTTGTGTTCTCTTTTTCTTTATTTGGATCACCTGGGTTTCATACCTCATTGAACCTGGCTATCCGTTGGTCTATCCGGATAAATTGTACCATAGTTTTAATATTCTTTCAAATTAAATTTATTTTGGTACAAGAGGTACAGAAGTACCACTCTACAACATTGACACCCGATACGTTGCTAAACGCCACGGTGATCTGAGGGACCGCTCATTACAATTTTATTTTAAACGAACGCAAATACATGAATTCTTATATAAATACTATCTTACAGTATATTAACATAATGCAGTATTATTTCTGAAGTGAGACAACTCAAAAATCGTTTTTTTTTTTCCACACCTTCGTAGTTATGACTGTGAAAGACAGGGTAAATATATCTTTATTAACCATCAAAACTATGCACCTAGCTTCAGAGCTTGTACACCATAGGGCACTTGTCACCCTTCCTGTCTTAATTCTAAGGCCCCAACAAAAGCAAGAGTGACACATTTTAAGTTGAGTTTTATTTTGAGTTGTGTCACTTTAGTGAACAACTAGAACTGGTACATGGTTTGTCATGGTATCTTAAAAAAATTATAATTTTTATAAAAAAATGAGTTTTATTATTAGCCGACGTTTCGGCTTCAGGGCTGTAAAACAAGTAGGACATACCTAGTTAATACTAATATATATACAAAATTAGTAATTGTGTGCTATAGCTAGAGCTTAAATTAGAGGTAAATAAATACAGATTTAAAACTTAACTAGGTAACTTAGAAAAATATATAAAATTAATAAGCACTGTCCCACGTATAATGTTTTTTCTGTTTTTGATATTCCCTTTGTATATATAATTACCCCGGAGGTAAGGGAAACCATGTCACATATTTGTAATTTTTCAGCAAAGCCAATTTTCCACAACTTTGAACTATTAAAATTTGTTTCTTCGTTACTTGTAGATACAGATGAAAGAAAAATCTTTACATTTTATTGGCTTTCATAGGTGATTGGATGTTTGGATCATAACAACAAAATCAAGACCTCCACATGGTGTTTTACCTCTAATGAAAACGGACATGATTTTATTTTTCATTGTCTTATCTTCGTTATTTATGTCCTGTCCCCATAAATAACGAAGATAAGACAATGAAAAATAAAATCATGTCCGTTTTCATTAGAGGTAAAAACACCATGTGGAGGTCTTGATTTTGTTGTTATGATCCAAACATCCAATCACCTATGAAAGCCAATAAAATGTAAAGATTTTTCTTTCATCTGTATCTACAAGTAACGAAGAAACAAATTTTAATAGTTCAAAGTTGTGGAAAATTGGCTTTGCTGAAAAATTACAAATATGTGACATGGTTTCCCTTACCTCCGGGGTAATTATATATACAAAGGGAATATCAAAAACAGAAAAAACATGGGGACAGGACATCGTGCCCTATACAATTATATGGATCGAAAAATCCACATTAAGATCATGTCGTTAAGTTAATTTAATAAAAAAATGGACATGGTGTCCTTTACCTCCTAGGTACAGATGTATATATATTACTATTAACTCTGTCCTACATGTTTTATAGCCCTGATGAAGGCTTGAATTTCGTGTCGAAACGTCGACAAATAATAAAAATCATTTTTAAATAAAAACATTATTTTTATTAAGATACCACGACCAAACTGTTAAAAATTCTACCTTCGAAAAAGTCATAAATATTTATCGGCGTGCGTGTTAAGGTATGAATATACTCACTAGATGTATGTTTAAGAACTTAAGAAAGAAGTTAAAATAAAGGATTATTAAACCATAAGCAATACAGAAATTTTCAAGACCGACTATAAAAAAACTGCTGACATATTTTGAGCACTAAACGGTGGAATAATGCTTTAACTTTTCTCGATAATAAACCAACGAGATATTGTCCCCACAAGCTATCCATAAGTATATGTAATGTCTGTTTATGGACCATAAAGTGAAGATAGGACCCCTAGCCCTAGGGTATTGTTAGAACCCTAGCATACATTACGGGGCTCACCGCATCCACGTATGCCAGATTTAGTAAGCGAGTAAGGAAGGGTTGAACCTCTTTAGGTGGATCAGTGCCAGAATCTGCATGGTTTATTGGGCACTTTACTAACTATGAGAGCATCCAGCTCGGAATTAAGTTCGGATTAACTGGGGTTGATAAAGGGACAAACTTCATCAAGAAATGAGCGTTTGAGAATGCCAGAATTTGTACTGTGCAGTTTGATTTAATATGGTCCGCGTTTCATTTACTATCACGGGCTAGTTTATAATGCGAATTGTGCTAGACAAAGTTGTCTATTACAAAAAATATATTTTTTTTTTTTTTTTTTTTGAGAGAGATAGAGAGAGAGAGAGAGAGAGAGAGAGAGAGAGAGAGAGAGAGAGAGAGAGAGAGAGAGAGATCTAAGCTTAAATTATGTCAATACTCTGCAGCTAGGTAAATTTTAAATTAGTTAACTAAAAATCAAGAAAATATTGATTTAAAGGTTTTCCATTTTTTGCTATTTAAATACAAATTTAATATTTATTGAAGTAAAACCGATATCAGCTCGTCATAACCAAATTACAGCAATGCGAATGAATATAATATATTAAACGGAACTGTTATAAAAAATAAATAAATAAAAATAAAGGGACTTATTTTTATTTTTATTTTTTTTTTTTGTAAAAAATTGATCTTTATTGGTAATTTACAATCTGTACAGTTATGTACAATAAGTAAATATGGTCAAAATATACATAAGACACAGTGAATGAGATGAGGGGAGAAGGCTGACATTACTGCCACTCCCAATGAAAGTTATGGTATTTCTTATTTTAATTAAAAATTGGTCTCTTTTTTAAACTATATACATTATTTACAATATTTAGACTATTTACATTATTTTATAAGACAGGCTAATTAACCAGTTCTAAATTGTCTCGTGGCCAATGGCGGCGAAGGCGTCGAGGAGGATTATCTGGGATGACATTGGAAGAGAGGGATCTGCCAAGAGGATTGGGGTGGGCTGCGAGTTTTGACAAAAAGGTCAGGAATCGGGATTTGGCTAAATCATAGACAAAGGGTATTTCAGTGTCTCGATGGATGGTTAGGTTTGAAACGTAGAAAGGAGCGTTGAGGATTTTACAAAGGACTTTGGATTGGAAACGTTGGATAATTTTTATATTTGATGGCTTAGCTGATCCCCAAAGTTCTGTGCCGTATGTCCATATCGGTTTTATTATGGTCTTGTATATTGTCAGTTTGTTTTTTGTGTCTAGTTTTGATTTGAGTCCAATTAGTCGTCGGAGAAGTCCGAAGCGTTTTTTCAGTTCTTGTCTCTTGTGTTTTATGTGTGTTTTCCAGGTAAGTCGCTTGTCGAGGTGGAATCCTATATATCGAACCTCGTTAGATTGGGGCATTGGGATAATGTGGATTTTTACAGGAGGGCACTCAGCTCGTCGCAGGGTGAAAGTTACATGCGTACATTTCTCTGGGTACATTTGAATCCGCCATATAGTTTTTCAAATGCCAATTTAGGGTAAGGAGAGGATATAAGGAATGCAGTGTCATCGGCAAATGTACAAGTGACGATATTTGGGGTTGTTGGGATATCTGACGTAAATATAGAATAAAGGAGAGGAGCAAGAATGCTGCCTTGGGGAACACCTGCTTTAATGGTTGGGGGAAAGGAAATTGAAGAGCCGTATTTGATAAGGAATGTACGATTTCCAAGGTATGATTTTAGGATAAGATAGAAATGGAAAGGAAGGAATGCTTTGAGGTTGTAAAGGAGTCCGGGATGCCACATTCGATCTAAGGCCTGTGCCACGTCAAGAAAGACACCGGAACAAAAACCTTTTTGCTCAAGTGTGGATGAAATGGAAAGGGGGACTTATAAAATCGATTTTTTTTGTTCTAGTCCTTATTGGTTGCAATATAACTGGTAGAGCAATTTCTATGTAAACTTTATGTAGAGGTGATTTGACATTCTGCACGCATTGCGAATTCTGTTTGATGGAATCAAATCGATAGGGGCTCGTGTGGGAAGAAATGTCAGTTTGGAAAACAATAAAAGTCACAGAAAACGTAAGCCGGCATTCTAATAATAGAATTTTTATATATCATGATTGTCTAGACTGTGGTTTTTAACATCGTCCTTAAAAGGTTATAATAATAAATGCAAACCACTCATGGCATAATGTACCTATTCATCATGTTATGATAATACATAATCTTCCATGTGTAACTTTGATTGTACATGGGAGCTATTGTTCCTATGTATGATCATATTATACATGGGACCTAAATTTTACATAGGAACTGTACAATTTGGAATTTTTTCTACGTTATTTTTATTTTTGTCTGTATGCTTTAACAAAGCTATTGTTTTCACAAAGTTATTTTTATTTTTAGCTGTTTTTTTATTTTATTTAAATTTAATTGTCTATTATTATAAACTGAGAATTTTGGGACGGGTAATCAATAGGTTACCACCCTTTTCTAGTCAGGATAGGGCTCATGCCTTTGCCCCTTTTTTTTTTTTCTTACGGCGCATCGACATCTCGGTCATAAGCTGTTTGTTATTCTCAAACTGGATTAATTGTCTAATTAGATGGATATGTAAAATTTTATTATTATCTAATCGGATTTATAATTATTGTGTAACTGGTTGAATATGTATTTCCACTTTATATCTTTATTTGGGCGATTCGCCTTCGTTGTGGTTGCTCACAAATAAATAAATAAAAAAAAATTCCTTGATCCAAAAGTAATGAAAAAATTTCTAATTATAACAACAAAACTTATTTTAAACAATGCAATTTTATTATTTACTGAAGACGAAAGATATATTCGAAAATAGAATCATTCGCCTCTATAAAGAATGCCACTAAAAGTTTTGTGTGTCTTGATAAATGAAACATTTTCCTCTACTTTTATAGATATTTTACTGCTGTCTGTTTCCTTGAGCTTCCTTGATAAGAATCCTAAAAACCACTTCTGCTGACGTGGAGATCTAGACAATATTAAATAATCCCGCGGAGACTGTAGGAGGTAAAACGGTCTATAATACCCCAGAGAGTAAGAATAGCCGAGCTACCGAACGACGGTACTAAATATGAAATGAGTTATTCATGCCGAAGAAGCACAGTGAATCTCAATGCCTCAGGATAAGCCATTTTTCCACGGACATACTCGATACTAGAAAAGCTTTCAGAATTACTATCAATTTTATCTGAATTACTGAATCATGTTTAGTCGATCCCAACTGCTTGGTAATAAAATTTATTTATTCTATTAATTTTTAGTTCACAATTAAGGCGAATCGCCTGATTACAAAATCTCATGACATATCTGATTATGGTCGTAAAGATGAAATATGATAATATTCGCGTAAAAATGAGAAATATCACTTTAAAAAAATCCCTAGCAGTATGAGACAATCAGCTAAAATGAAAAAAAGGTCATTCACACAGGAGGTACATAACTAAGGACTTTGCTCAGAATTTGTGTAGAGTAGGCTGAATTTCTGAATAATTCTCTTCAAACAACCTAAATAAATAAAACAAAGAGATGAATAGTTTTGCTCTTTTACATATGACGGGGTGAGAAGCCAAGGGGATACAAGTGACATTTTTAAAAAAAGTCCGACTCGCAGGAACTGCATCATCTTAGCGCGGTTCCATTCATATCCCTAGTGTCATTTTGTATACTTAGAATAGAAACAGTTATTACTTTGTTTAGATCATTCTTAATGTAAACACATATTCCAAAGAAAAGCAAGATTGTCGGCAAGACACAAGAAACTATTCTAAGCGAAAATTACTCTTTCCGCTGTCCCAAGTTTCTCTCTACGAACTTAACATATCCATTTTAGTGTTAAATGCAATTAAAAACACTAAACTACACATTTTACTGTTAAATGCAATTAACATCCTTTGGTACCTCATTATCTCCAATCTCCCCCCAACGTGCCGGTGTCCCACAAGGTGGAATTCTCAGTCCCGTATTGTTCCTGGCTTATACGGCTGATATCCCTTCTCATCCCCAAACATCCATTCACATGTTTGCTGACGACACCGCTATCCTCACTGTTAACCAAAACCCAATTCTTGCCTCCAATTCCCTTCAAGAACACCTGTGTCTACTTCAACCTTGGCTAACTAAATGGAAAATAAAAGTAAATGCGGAAAAATCTAGCCATGCAACATTTACACTTCGTAAGTCAAGCTGCCCACCAATAACCCTCCAAAACATTCAAATTCTACAGAAATCGCAAGTAAGGTACTTAGGACTGATACTAGACAAACGTTTAACTTGGAAGCCACACATAACACAGAAAAGACAGGAACTAAACAGACGTTTTAGACTTTTATCACGTTTACTGGCAAACGCTCGAAACTTTCATTGACAAACAAACGACTTATATACAATACCATACTCCGACCAATATGGACTTATGGATTAGAACTATGGGGTTCCACTAAACCTTCCAACTCCTACAGAATACAAACAATGCAGTCCAAAATCCTTCGAAAAATAGCCAATGCTCCTTACTACGTCTCGAACCTAACCCTGCATAATGATTTCAATATCCTCTTTATCCAAACCCTGGCCAAATCAGTCTATCAGAAGTATCATTCCAATCTCCTTGGCCATCCAAATCCTTTGATAAACTCCCTATCCTCCTTCCATAATCCACAAAATCCTCATAGAAGGCAGAAGCGGCGGTGGCCTAGAGACAACTTGTTATAACTTGCCATCAGCAATGCTCAAAATTTATTATTCTAATAATACATTTGTGTAATTGTACATATTCCCACATCATGTCTCACAAAGCTATTGTTCCTTAACCAGCAAAATTACTGGAAATATGTATAGCAGTGTAAGAGTGTGGAAATGTGTAAGCTTTCGAATGGTAACCTTTCGCTTCCCAAGATTGTCAACGGTTTTCGAGATAACGAAAGTATAAAAGGTTACCAAAACTTTTCTTGTCTGTTAATAAAATATTTTATTCTAACCCTTCCTTTACTCCAAACGTAACCAAAATTTCAACATATTAGTGTTGATAAAATTCGAACATGCAAATCAAAGACAAAAAGAACACTTCGAATAAGCGAAATCAATTACTTTAAAGTTTTAAGCACTTATTTCTCCGATTGACATCGTCTAATTAAAACTTTCATCAAAACCATTTTTGTAGAGAATTTAGTGAGCTTTCTAATGGTCATCTTCAGTTTCCCAAGATTATCAACCTTTTTCGAGATATTAAGGAAAGTATACAAAGTTACCAAGACTTTTTATGTCTGTTAATAAAATATTTTATTCTAACCCTTCCTAAACTCCAAACGTAACAAAAATTTCAACATATTAGGTTTAATGAAAGTAGAACATGCAGAAAATGTTTCAACTGAATCCCATGATTCTAAGTACTCAAACCAAAAACGGTATTCAAAAACTATTTTTCCAATTTTCTCGAAAACGGTTAAAGCTATCGCCTTGAAAATGGTTTCATTTGTTTTCCCAGCCCAAGAAGCCTATAAAACGAGTACTTCCAAGCTTATGAACTCAAAAACGTAAGCGTTGCGATTGTGTTTGCGCGAATTTCGCCCCAAACGCCATCTTGTATATATATATATATGTATATATTTATATATATATATATATATATATATATATATATACATATACAAATTTGAACCACCGTTATTTTCGGTCTCTAGGGGTTCTGAAACGCGAAATTGTCTAGTCGGCACTTCCGGATTGTTTCATTGTATCAACCTTATAAGCGGGGTTCCTCCCTATGGGGGAGGGAGGAACCGCGATAAAATAGAGTTAAGTGCGGTTTAGGTTAGTTAAAACATACAAAATGTTGGTAGCGAAGGGATATAAGTAAATGTCTGGTATTTGCTTAGAAATAGCAGAAACAAAATCAACTACTTCAAAAAGGAGCAAAAATGAGGTTATGTTGGAAGCCAAGGGGAACAAGTAACACTTGTATCCCTTGTGCACCAAACATTATGGTCTCCAAATTGTGAATGTTGTTTCATCAGCTACTGTTATTTCCAATTAAATCAGTTTAAAGCAACACTATTATAATTATTTTATTAATTATGCGACCGTGACCTCGAAGAAGTATTTGAATAAAGTGTTTACATTTGGTCTTAATAATTTCCAACAATATTGACCTATTTTTACTTACTCAAAAGTTTATTATTTACGACAGCTGCAGACGTACAACGTTTGTGTACACAACCTAGGGACTGGCAATGCTTCTATATACATGTGGCATGAGGGTCATTCCAATAGAGGTTGTAAAGAATTACTATCTGGTTTGCTGAAGTTTATCAATGCTCTTCTAGCGACAGTTTAGAAATTAACTATGTTCAGTGACAATGTAGTAGGCCAAAAGGAAAAAGCCGGTACACTGTAATGTTCTGGTCGTATATCGCTAAAAACATACCCATTGAACAAGTAGATCATAAGTACCTTCCCTCTGGACACTCCTACAATGAATGGGATAAAAACTTCGGCATAATTGAACGAGCTCGAAGGCGGTCAAGTAGAAGTATTTTTGAGCACTAAGATTGGATGCAAGTTGTCGTTAAGTCTGCAAAGAGATTTTTGGTGATCAGCATGGAAAATGAGTTTATCTTCCTGTAATCTTTAGAAGAACACTATGGCAAAACAGTCAAAGTTACGGGCCATTCCATGTCAATTCAAGCAATGAAAGTACTGTTTACAACCCGACCCTCTTAGATTTTTTTGAAATTTTGAATCCTAATAGCTCTAACAACTCCTTGAATGGTACAATTTTTTTAAAAAAATTATCTCTTTCCGTATTTTTAGTATTAATTTTCAAAGTATTAAAAAACCGCCTTTTTTTGATCAACTGGAAAATGTTAATTCCTTGATAGATTGAGTTCTATTTTAGCTAGAACAGTCAGCATAGTCTCATTGTTTAGCTTATTAAATGGACTTTAATTTGATATACAACAAAACCAACTTATTACAAATTTTACATTTCAAAAAAATTTTCGAAAACTTGTACGTAACGGTTTTCGAAAAACTGTACTTTTAGAATTCTGAAAAAAATATATTTGAATCTTCAGTTCATTGACTACATATGCTGTTAGTTTCATTATGGGATGGGAATGGGATAATTTTATAACGTAATTTTGACTTTATAATTGTCACTGCGTAGTTGGTAAAAATGTGGGGAGTGATGGATATTTGTATTGTAAATTCAGCAATAAGCATCCCTGATCAAAATTTGATTTTTTTTCAGACAGAACTAAAATTAAAGGGGAGATTTGAAAAAAAAAAAAAAAAATTACTGGAACCCAGAAATTGCACCCTTTCATTCCTTTAACTAAAAAAAAAATTAAGACTCAACTTTACTCGAACTTCAATAAAAGTGAAATTGAACTGGTAGGTAACTGATTTAGACACAGATACAGTAGCCTTTAATGAAAAAAAAATATGTGGTGGTTTTATTGCCTGCGAAAATGACAACCAGTGGTAGCTGGCATGTGTACTCAACAAATTACACAGTTACAATAGCACAAAAATGGATATGACCGTTTATTAAATGTTGTAAATGGTCTTTTTTTTTATTCTTTTTTTTTCCATTGCCATCCCATAATAAAACCAGCATCATTTGTAGTCTAAAATTGAGTAAAACATTTTTTGAAAAATGAAATTTGTAATAATTGAGACATGTTGGATATTAAATTTTATTTCATCCATTTCCTCATTTTTGTTGAGGCAATAAAACTACCAGATATTTTTTCATTAAAGGCTACTGTATCTGTGTCTAAATCAGTTACCAGTTCAACTTCACTTTTATTGAAGTTCGAGTAAAGTTGAGTCTTAATTTTTTTCTTAGTTAAAGGAATGAATGCAATTTCTGTGGAGGGGATGCAATTTCTGGGTTCCGGTAATTTTTTTTTTCAAATCTCCCCTTTAATTTTAGTTCTGTCTAAAAAAAAATCAAATTTTGATCAGGGATGCTTATTGCTGAATTTACAATACAAATATCCATCACTCACCACATTTTTACCAACTACGCAGTGACAATTATAAAGTTAAAATTACGTTATAAAATGATCCCGTTCCCATCCCATAGTGAAACTAACAGTATTAGTAGTCAATGAACTGAAGATTCAAATATAGTTTTTTCAGAATTTTAAAAGTACAGTTTTTCGAAAACCGTTACGTACAAGTTTTCGAAAATTTGTTTGAAATATAAAATTTGTAATAAGTTGGTCTTGTTGTATATCAAATTAAAGTCCATTTAATAAGCTAAACAATGAGACTATGCTGACTGTTCTAGCTAAAATAGAACTCAATCTATCAAGCAATTAACATTTTCCAGTTGACCAAAAAAAGGCGGTTTTTTAATACTTTGAAAATTAATACTAAAAAAACGGAAAGAGATAATTTTTAAAAAAAAATTGTTTTTGGTTATTTTTTGTTAGAGTAACCAACCTACCAAATTTTATTAAAATCCAAGAAGGTCGGGTTGTGACCCTTGTTGATTTGACATGGAATGACCCTTACCAAAAAAATCTAATCCCTTCACATTGCTCTACAAGTCAACATTGAATCCTGACATGCCTTTCTCTGTGTACAATATGAAGCCCAAGCCTGTAGTAGGAAGACCACGTTGAGTTGTAGCCGAGCTTCCACCTAAAGCTGCGACTCCAAAACTAAAGGCAAACAAGTACAAGGGCTTGCTCCAATTTATTCCTCCATACAACTATAGTTCCTACAATACATTACGCATTATCAAGGACAATAGCCACGTAGAAGCGAGGCTGAGCCAGTTCATGACCTTTTTTTCTTTGGAAAAAGAAAGAAGCTTTATTTTGGACAGTGACTCTGAATAATTAAAGGAATATTACCTCAATTGTAAAATATACTTATTGCCTGACATTCCATACTGTTTTATTGAGCTATACTTATAGAGTATAGCTCAATAAATATTACAGTTAATCTTATCAAACGTAATTATTTGCCTTTGGAAGCCAAGGGGTGCAAGTGACGCATGTTATAATTATAAATTAATAATATACATTAACAATGAGTTCTTTTTTAAAACTATATTACTGACATTTCAATGGATACATATTAGAAACATAATTTAAACATTATACAGAGTTACAAATATCAGGGAATTTACAAAAATGATTTAACTTTAAACAGTTATATCTCAAAATGACTAAATCGTCACTTGTATCCCTTGACTACTCAACCCATCATATATATGTAAGGCAGCTGTTTCAATAATTATTTTTTTATATTTTTTTTTCTACAGTTTTTTGTACAGTTGGTTCTAGATTAATTAATAAATATACAAAAACTTCATATTTTAGTCTATTGGTCTTGATGAATAATAAAATCGTATCCGTGTATTAAAAGTCTATTAACAGACTTTTGAAACAACAATAACTTGTACAACGACTCAATACTTTCAGTTTCTCCAACAAGAGGGAAGATGGTAATATAATAAAATTGTGATTTTAAACTGTGCTCTTAATTTGTATAACTATTTTTCTCTAGTATTATTATTATTATATTATATTTTTTTTTCTTTTGATGAACATAATATGTTCATCAATATTATATATTATATATGTAATGATACCCATATATTTGTATTTGATGCTAACAGTAGTAGTTCATTCTGTATTATTTTTTATGAAAAATAGTATTAATTTATTCTAATTTTAGGTTACAGATATGTTTTTCATATTATCAAGTATTCAAATCGACTTATTTAGGTCGATTCAATGTCGTAAATCCATCTTAACGATGCAAAAGATCGATTGGTGTTCGAGAATCACCCATCACTAGTATACACTACCCTATTCTGAGGAAAGTGGTTAGTTATGCAGCTGCTACATGACGGACTTTTCTGGTTCAATTTATTTCCACTCGACCCACGGTCATATGCAATGTCTGTCCATTTTGTTATCCTAGAAATCCATACCGAACTATAACAACTGGGAAAGTAATTCCGCAATAATTCCATTCCTAGAAAAATTGGAAAGTTCTTAGCACATAAAAATAGCTTTAAAATGTATTCGAACGCATACCACCAGTCATTCGATAAGATCCCTTTTATTTGTCTAGTTAATTCAGCGATAAATGTCAACTTGACTAGTCAAACTTAGACGTAGATCTTCTGTAATTGAGAAGGTAAGGGCCAACTGAGTTTGCTCTACGTTTCGAGCATACAGAACAGCCCTCCCTTCATGTTTCATTGTTTGCATGGCCGGGAGCCGAGTTATAATTGGGCCCCCTATTGCTCAGGCAGAAATGTACAGCTCTCGCTCGCTTTCTCGTGTTTCCTCATACAGTCGACAGAATTTCTGAGGGGACAATCCGAATTAAATGCATTCTTGTTAATTATAAATTATTTTCATTCATAACTAGTGAAGAGAATGATGTTTTCTGAATGACTGCATCTGCGTTTCAATTAATTTTGATCAGCAGTTCATATCAGCAGCGCACAGTGGGGCGAAACGACATTTTGTGTTTCAAAAAAGGATGCAGCCTCTAAATAATAACCGATTTCCATGCAGTTTTCGTTTCTCTTGTTTTTTTTAATTACGTCTAAAGAAGCTAAATTCACGTATTTTTGCAATTAAACAGAGATTACCACTTCATTTTTCAACTAAATAAATATTTTTGAATGAATGAATGAAAAAAATACTTTATTCTGGGACTTCGTCCCATAAGAATAAAAATAAATACATACCGTTGAATAAACAAATTTAACCTAAAAATATGGCTATAAATAAAGAACAAACAAAAGCAGAAAAAACGAATACAAATATTATTAGTAAAGTCTTAAATAATAAAATAAAACATAAGTAAATATGTACATAAATTATAATTGGATTGGAGCAATGATGATACAATATTCAGAGGGTGGTGAGAATATAATTAAATAGTTTAAAATAAACAAATAAATAATTAAATAAATATTAAAAAATTAAAACAAAAATATTAAAGAAATGGGGGCTATAAAAAAATATGAATATAAATAAATGCATAAAAGAGAGAAGAAAGCAACAACATAATTTACGTAGCTAAACTGGTCTTCCTGGTGGTCAAATCTTAAGAAGCGTCTTCCTGGGAGGATAGGAGAAAAGCAAAGAGGCGGGATTAAAATACAGGTAAGAAAGCAGAGTGTCGAATTGAAAGAGGGATAGAGTTCCAGAAGGAGGAGGCTCGGGAGATGAAGGAACGGTCAAAGATATTAAAAGTATTAAAGATATTTAAGAAATGAAACATTCAAATCTTGATTACTCTTGGAAAAATATCAGACTGACATAAAACGTAGACTTATCTTAATTCAATGATGAGATTAATTGAAATAAAATTTAATATATTTAATCTTTGTAAGGAATTAAATAAGATGCTCGAATATCATCACTGTTATTAATTTTTATAGATACTATTTTATAATTTATTCTTTAAGTAAATTTTTTTCCAAATTTATCGGAGTTGGAATTATATGAATTTAAATTTGACGTCTATACACGTAATTTAATACACAAAGGTAACAGAAAAGAAAAATCTAACTAGACAAAGTTTGTCTATTTTTTATTAGCTTTCATTTAAGGTAAAAACAACAATGAAATCGGCTAAGTTTAGAGGCTGTAGCCATTTTTGGAACATTATATTTCGTTAAAAAATCCGATAAAACTGATCATCGGAGCCACTCTTGGTGGATTAAAAAACAATATTTTTAAAGGAACTTTTTCCTATTTATTTTTTTACTGCATAAAAGCTTCTAGGCCAACAGCTCCGGGCTATCTACAGGTTACCACCATTTCTAAGCACATGGTATAAAAGGAAATGTTTTTTGCGAGCCCATTACTAAATAAAGTCAACTCAATGCATGCGGGACTCGAACCCACGTTTACGGCATAAGAATCCAGCGTGCAAGCCACAAATCCACAAAGAGATCTGGCTATAAAGGATTTTATGAATATTGCCTTTCATATAACAAGCTTGTTTATCCTCCATTATTGGAAGGAGCTAGAATTTAGTAACTATATATAAATGTGTTTACACAGCCATACATCGATGGGCCATTACAGTTAATGGGCTTTGAGTAATTAATTGTAAATAAAACACTTGACTTAATTAAGTTTGGATTCTAGTGCATAAACTATGCTTCGCTTGTATTTACACATACACATTAGAGACAATATTCCATAAAGTCACAACTATAAAACCAATTACTATTAACATTATTGTAAAATAATATAATTTCTTGCATTAGGTTAGGAATATTTAATTCGATATTGTAAGACATTCGAAGAATATCACTTATTTTTAATTGTCTGCCATTCAAAGGCTGATGATCCATTTAATTTCCTAGTGTGTTGTTTTATTAATGGAAGATTATTATTATATTTATTTATTAGCATCCGCGATTCGCTCAGAAACAATAATTACATATATACATCTAAAATTTAGATTCTAAATACATTTCTACATATCGTCGATACAAAAGCAAACTAACAAATATGAAAATCACCACTTTTCAGAGTGGAAAAGTATTTATTCATAACTTTTTTTTGGACAGTCAAATATTCGGCAGATTTGGCCTCTTGATAGTAGAATACTTTCCCTTTAATAGAGTGAAGTCAGATTGAAGAATTTGCCGTAAATAAGTCCAGCAGAAATTAGTAAAGATGGACAATGAAAGATGCATTTTTTCATATTCGTTAGTTTGCATTTGTATCGACGATATACATATCCAAATTTAAAAATGGAATGATACATGTACAGAATATAAAATATATCGTCTCTAACATATCAAACTATGGAATATGCAAAATCTCGTTTTTCAGATTCGGGACTTTGCTCTTGGGTTGTGGACGATACGGCTTGTCGCAACTCCAACCTCTTTAGAATAGCCTTTAATGCCTTAAATAAAGTATCGAATAAGACCATTTTTCAATATATTATATATATATATATATATATATATATATATATATATATATTATGGATAGAATATATTCGTTCTCTAGTTTGCTCCGATTGACGCTAGGGACGAAATGATCAAACTATATAAAAATACATTATTGCAATAATTAATTCAATTTATACAATTTTTAAATATATTAAAATAATATTTAAATATTTTACAGAGTGAAAAGTAAAGGGAATTTAAACCAAAAACGTTAGTTTGACATTTACAAATGAGTACTTACGTATTAGCTTCAATGCAGGTTAAAGAACCACCTCTCAGAGATCTGGATCATCACCGGGTCAGAGATATGGATCAAGGCGTCAATTGAATCTTTTATTTCAGAAACCCATCAAGTGACCTTTTATAAATGTTGGGAAAGCTAAAAACAACTCCTAATTTTAAGAATTATTCCTAAGCATTATTCGTTTTTGTAATACAATAGAAAACACTTTGATACTTTCCCCAACCAAAAATCTTTACTAATTTTAAAATTAGCATGTTTTTTTTTTTAGTTTTCCCAAAATTTTAATAAGTGCACTTGACGGGTTTCTGAAATAAACGATTCAATTGAGGTTTTGCCAATATGGCAAAGGGATTATCAACGATTTGGGTTGACTAGAGTTTCAATACAACCTCGAGCGAGCGAAAACGCGTAGCACTTATGTTAATGATACAATTGCTATGCTTTTCCACTTGCTCAAGTTTATATCGAAACTCTAGTCAATCGTTGATAATATAGATCAAGGATGATTTTTCGGTGGATAATGGATCGATGTGCAATTTAAGGACATCCTTTGTTTCAGTAAAAACAAACTATATACTAGGGAATCGCGTGACAACAAACAAAGAAACATCAATCGCGTTAAAAAGCACTAATGTACAAATGAATTCCGTTCTAAATAGGAAATGAACAACACAGTGTCTACAAACAGAATGGCCAATGGAAATGCTCATGGGAATAGACCAATAGAAATGCGTTATCCATGATCCAGATCTATGAACGAGCTCTTTATCTTTAACTTGTGTTGAAGCTAATACATGAAGGTTACCAGGACGATGGTAACCTTTGACGTTCTTCGTCCTTAAACCCCATTCATACATACATGAAGTAGCTACAAATGTTCTAATACAATGTACGAGTAGGTATGTCTTACATTGGCATTTTCTCATGTGTCATGTGCTGGTTGGTAAGGGAATTCCCTTACCAACCAGCAAGGAATAGTGACTGCCAGATGAAGACGGAGAGAAATCCGGAGAAATATTGCGATGACAGGAGGAGCAAGACCGCTGGACACAGATGCCGACCGAACAACACACACACACACACACACACACACATATATACGTATACGGACTAGTCTAACACAATTAAACGTTCTATACCACACCACGGAAAATCATTATATAAAAACACGCTATGATGACGTAGTTCCTGCGTGGCTAACTTTCATAAGATCTTTTACAAATATCTTGTAGTAATCCCTATTTCCGAGAGCATAAAACAGACTCTACTAGCTAAAGAAGTTATAATCTACCTGCTCAGCTGACAAATTGCTTTATTCCCCCTCTGAGAAGACAGGATTTCTTTTAACACTTTTTCATTCGGCTTTTTCTTTCTTCTCAGGAGAATCAGATCCAATTAATTCTACCGAGAATCTATTCTTCAGACCATCGAGTATCTAATTCATTGAGTAAAGATCATTGAAAGCAGAAGATCACCGAAGATTCCAAATTACAAAAGAGAAAAAGGAACAGGATACAGTCCCCATAGTGGGAGATAGCGCTCCTCGCGGCGGCTTTGGGAACCTAAGACTGGCAAGCTAATTCTAATGACACAGAGTTTAATTCTATTGAAGTATATTACAAAGTAAACCCTCCTTTCCAATAAACCGATTTACTTCATTTTTACAACACTTCTTTCTCATGAGATACCCACGACGTATACCGCGTTTCGTTACAATACAGCAGAAATTACGACCGGTATGAGTATATTAGTACTTTAGGTCCGGAGTAACCCCCCCCCCCCCTCCAAATAACCCGATTTAGTTTATTTTTACAACCCATTTTTCTCTGTTGATTACCACCACGAATACCGAGTTTCGTTGAAATGTAACAAAAATTACGGCCGGTAGTGGCAAATTGGTAATGTGGGAGTAACCCCCCTCCTAATGAACCGATTTAGTTTATTTTTACAACGTATTTCCCTCTTGAGATCAACATAATGAATACTGAGTTTCGCTGAAATATAACAATTATTACGGCTGGCATGGTCAAATTAGTGTTTTGGGTCCGGAGTAACCCCCCCCCCCCTCCCGGTGGGCCGATTTTGGTGGTTAACGAACTCGTTCAATCGTTTGCTTATTGAACGCTATATACCACGTTTCGTGAAGAAAAAAACAAAAACTCTGGCTGCTATCATGTTAACAGATGCATATATATATATATATAGATACCCGAGCGCGCACTAAAGATTTTTTCTTCTAGTGCTGCCGTTCGAGGGTTGGATTTGGGGTCCTAGATCGTCCCTAGGCTCACCCAGCCTTTAATTAATTTAATTAATAATGGGTACCTTGGGTGCTAATGACTCTAGCAGTCGAAGCAGCCAAGGGGAAAATCAGGCGGCCGGAGCATAGTATTGACCACAGTATCTCCCTAGTGTGCCGTATGGTCAAGAATCAGATACCTCTACAGTATCTGCCCCTCTGGGCCCTTGTGGCCTGTTACGGGACTGATTTTTTTTTAATATATATATATATATATATATATATATATATATATATATAAATTTTAACGAGGGTCTTTTTTGGTGTCTACTAGGTAGGATCGATAAAGATTTGAAGACATTTTTCAAAAATTCCGTCATAAGTGCAACCTCAATAGCTACTTTCCTTTGGAGGAAAGTGCCAATGCCCGTTGTGGCAGTCTGCAATAGGAGTTTATATAGACTTGCCATATTCTTGGTGAGTGAAACCGGGACATATTAATATGGGATGGGCATACTGTTGGGGGGGGGGATGGAATAAAAATGGTACCATAAAGAAGTAAAATGGTGAGAGTTAGGCCTTTTTTGAAGGTTCGCAATTAACGGGAGTGGGGAATCTGGAACTCAATTCTTAGTTGGCTAACTTTTTAATAATAAAAAAAATGAATCTTTGCTGCTTAAAAAATTGCCCAGCCAAATAGTAGAGGGGCTGGCCGCTGTGCAAGTAGTTCCAGCGTTAGCTTACAGATTACAGTTAAAATCCCTTCTTTGAGACTGTGCGCGGTAGTCAAAAATGTGGAGTTGAGAAATGTTAAGAAAAGTAACCGATTCATAAAAACATAAATTCATTACTTTCTACATCTTACAGCCGTTTCCGGGACATCAATAAAACCTCGCGGGACACCGGGACAAGAGCAAAATACCTGGACTGTCCCAGTCAACGTATGGCTAGTATATGTATATATCATAAGACGCGATATCTTTGTGAACAAAACAGTAATTTTGGGCACTCGTGGAAACCGCGTTAAAGGCCGCAATTCAAGTTGGTGAACAGTTTGCTAATTTTTTTCACAGAAAGTCAACTAGAACATGTAAAATTAAATTTATTTAGGTTACACATATTTTAAGTAAAATTAAGTATTTTTAGTTGTACTATTTTTATAATTACAGTACTAAAATAATTATTTTTTTAAATCATTTAATTTTATATAAATAAATATAAAATATTATTTTTTGAGAGAAATAAAAAAAAAAACTTGCTTGGAATATTCAATTCTGCAGCTATATCATTCCATACTTCATTACACATTTTTATAATATTATTAAACAAATACTCATATTTTAGTACTATTTCAATGACCATTTCAGTTTCTTCTCTCATTTTACCAAAAAGATAGTGCAACAAATTTGTAATTTTGTACAGCTTTATCGCCCGGCAAAGCGATACCTGTCGCTGCGACCTTGTCCTTTGTGTGACAGAGTGAGACTGCGCAAAACAAGTAGATCGCCATCCGCCCTCGTTCAGATCGTTGCGCGCCACAAGCGATGGGGTCCTTTGTGCACGAGCCTTAAAACTTGCTTTAGTAAGAAGTTGCCTAAGTAATAAAATAGATATTGTGTCCAGCTCTTAACAAAAAAAAATTGCTTTGTTTTTTTAATTTCTACACCATAATTAATAAAACGTGACCACTGTAGGCAGTCTAAATATGTAGAGGATTATTTTACAGAGTGAATAACACCAAGCGTTTTCCCATACGCAATTCAAATTATTCAGCTTTTTGTGTACATATGTTTTGGTTCCCCGAATCCACGGCCTCCATGTCCTATGCAAATCTATTTGCTCCTCCTATCCCGTCATTCCAGCAAAAGCCGAAATAACATTTTCCTTACTAAGCTCTACTGGTCGCGATATTTATGTAGTGCTGACTTAACCAAGATAGAGTATTTTTCCAACTTCCCAACCTCAGCATTTACAAATGATGCTTTGATACCAAAACGTTTGGCATATATGCATTTATTTTTTGTTTATTAGGAGTGAGTAAGTGATACTATTTGTTATTGTTATTGATATTTTTGTATCATGAAATATAAGAATATAAGAAGAAGCACAACAAATTTACTCCGAAGTTTGGGTAACTCTCTTCTTTAGAACATACTCAGTTATTTTATTTGGAATGTCTTACATTTTCAATACAAAATACAAATATTATGAGGATATATTAGAGTACGTTCGTGATCATGTTATTCGCAATGACTCACAACTAGATCAATAATATTACAAAATTTACTGATTAGATTACCTTTTCGAAACTTACTTCGAGAGAATAATGTATTATTCTTTCACCAATGTTCATGAACAACGGACGATTAGAAACCATAGAAAATAAACATAATAATCAATAAGAACGAACTGTCTTACATAATTATTTTCGAATTGAGGTGAATGTACCAGATCTGCAGCGTTAAAAATTAATATGGTGAACATACTATCAGTGTGAGGACTGCAAAGAAATGCTTTAAAAAATTTAAAGTTTAAGAAAGCATTATTTATAATGAACCAGTTAATTTTAATAAAGGCGTTCTAGAGTCGTGAATTTAAAACCGCTTGCGAATGGTGAATTCCAAAAACGTCCTAATTATGATAATTCTTGACCACTTTTGGCTCAAACAACGCTACAAAACATTATTCAAGTAATTTTAATGCTTTTGTCACAGCAAAGAGTTTGCTAACTCTGCTCTGGCATGACAAAGGGCCTGCAAGCACCGTGGCCTCATAGCCACTTTCGTAACAAAGCCATTAAAGGCGTTAAAAATTAAAAATGGAGAGTAAATATAAATGAAGTCACGATTTCAATAATCTTTTTTTTTTTTTTTTTTTTTTTTTTTTCTTTTTTTTTCTTCTTTTTTTTGCATCCAAGGCTGCCAGTATTCAAATTTTTATTAAATTTAAAAAAATCAAAATAAATAAAAATATTGATAAAGCAAGGCTTGACTTTTATATATATATATATATACAATGTTGGGCAAAACTAAAAACTAAAACTAAAATTAAAACTAAATTCACTTTTTGGAATAAACTAAAAATTTCAACCTAAAAAAAAACTGAAACTAAAATTTTACTAATTAATGGATTTTAACTAAACTAAAACTAAATCTTTGGGAATTGACTAAAAACTAAACTAAAAATTTAGTTTAGTTTAGTTTAGTTAAGTTTTACTAAAATAACATGAATTAATATAAATCATATGTTATTTCGATAATTAAGTAAATTATTAAAACTAATAGAACTTGCTTAAGAATAAGAAATGTTGGCTTGTTCTCGTAATTTGAAAACATATGTTCTTTGATAAACTAAATTAGTTAACTAAAAACTAAAACTAAACTAAAATCACAAATTTAGGTCTCTTTTACTAAACTAAACTAATTGCATTACTAAAAACGGAGTCCATATGATTAATAATTATACAAATCTAAAACTAAACTAAAAATATAACATTAGTTTAGTTTTAGTTAGGGAAAACTAACGTTAGTTTAGTTTACTAACGTTTTTTTTTTTTTTTTTTTTTTTTTTGCAATGAGGGGAAAACCTAAAAGGCCCTCAGGGGATTCTCCTCGTACAACTCCCCCAGTGTGTGTGGGACTCTCACCCACCAAAAACCCCTCATTTCTGGTATGATTCCCTCTTGGAACAGCTGCTATGGCCAATCTTCAAGAGGGTACCTTATTTTCCCCTAAAGGGGACCAACCGTATTCTCATTACATTTATGGGGGACTAACTCTGTTCCCCTCCCACTTCTTTTTTAGCAAGACTCTGCTTGTAAAAGTCACAACTGCATTCCACTTATTAGGGCTTAACAGCATCAACTTGATTACTGTTTCCGGCAAGAAAGGATCAATGTCAATGCTTAGTCTTGTCCGTTCTTTTTCCCATCTTTTGCATTGAAAAAAGGTGTGGTAGGCGTCATCATAATCTGAGTCACCGTACTGACATTGCGGGCTGTCGGTCTTTCCCAACTTCCAGAGGAATCCTCGAAAATTTCCGTGGCCAGTAAGGAGCTGGGTGAGATGGTAATCCACCTCACCAAACTCCCTGCCGACCCATGCTCTTAAGTCCTGCACAATCCGGGCAGTCCACCTCCCTCTGGTTTCGGAATCCCATCGCTCCTGCCAAACTCTCAATGTTTCCATGCGGGCCACTCTCCTAGCGAGGGTACCGTCGTAGACGAGTTTCCTTTCTCTAACGAGGAGGTCGATTGGTATAACCCCGGCCACCACCAATGCTGCCGGCTCCGAGACAGTCCTGTAGGCCGAAGCTATACGAAGCGCCGCTCTCCTCTGTACTGAGGCCAGTTTTCTGCGATGGCATTCCTTTTCCATGGCGCACGCCCAGACCTCGCATCCATAGAGGAGAATCGAGTGCACCACCGTCATTAGAACTCGACGCCTACTGGCAAGAGGGCCACCGACATTTGACATAAGTCTTCCAAGGTTGGCGGAAACTCCGGCTGCCTTCTCCGCAGCGAAGGTGACCTGGTCCCTATAAGTAAGCTTGTTATCAAGCCTCAGACCCAGGTACCTGACAGCTCTCTTTGACCGTATGATCACTTGGCCTACACGGAAGTCTAGGATAGTCTGGATTCTCTGCCGCGTCAGCAAGACAATTTCAGTTTTTTCCATTGCTAGACTAAGCCCATGATTGTCCATCCAAAGGACCACTCTTCGCATCACTTGATTCAGCCTCATCTGGAGGTCCTCGAGTGTCCCTGCTACGATAACTGCAGCGATATCGTCCGCGTATCCCACCAGGAAACACTCGTCCGGCATTCCTTCGCAGAGAAGCTCGTCATATAGTATGTTCCAGAGGTCAGGGCCTAAAATGGACCCTTGGGCTACACCGGCCGTGATCTCCTTCGAGCGGGGTCCATCCGTTGATTCATATTCTAGCCATCTGTCACTCAGATAGCTCTCCAACAGTCTTCGCAGGTACAGTGGGACTGAGAACCTTTTCAATGCCTTTAATATGTCAGTCCATCTAGCTGAGTTAAACGCATTTCTCACGTCTAGTGTTACTAACATAACTTTTCGACGGGAAGAAGCATTGTCTCGGCGAGTCTCTAAAACAGTTAAAATCACTCTGTGGACAGCATCGACAGACGACCGCCCCTCTCGGAAACCAAATTGCCTGTTAGAAAGCCCTCCGGCCAGCTCCAATGCGGCTGCCAGTCTCGGCTTAATAAGTCTTTCGAGAAGCTTCCCGGTCGTGTCCAGCATACACAGAGGTCTGTATGCAGACGGGGTCTCAAGTTCACCTTTGCCTTTTGGTATTAGTACCAGTCGTTGGACTTTCCATCTGGCCGGAAACACTCCATCAATCAAGCAGCGGTTGTACATACGGAGGAGCAATTGAGGATAGTCCTTGGCTACTAATTTCAGAACCTCAGTGGGAATTCCATCTGGACCCGGTGCTTTTTTATTTTTTAAAGCATTTGCCGCTGATGCTAATTCCTCCTCCTGAAATAGCAAGATCGGCTCATCGTCTGCCTCCCCTTTTTCTTTATCAAGCTTTGGGTGTGAGGGAAAGAGACTGTCCACTATGTAATCCATTTTTGGTCCACTTTGTACGGGTGCGGCCGATCGGTTCCCAAGCTTTTTCATTACAAGCTTATACCCCAAGCCCCATGTGGCAACGTCAATCTGCTGCTTTAGCCTATCCCAGCAAGTGGCCTTACTCTTGAGAATTGCCATTTTCAGCTTCTTCCTGGCCCTTTTAAATTCTGGAATTAGTCCCTCCAACTCAGCGTCACCCCTCCTTCTCCCTCTAGTGACCTTGCGTCGCAGATAAAGGCACTTTTTCCGGAGCTCGGAAATCTCGCAAGTCCACCAATAGACTGCCCTTTTCCGCTTTGAGAGCCGCTTCCTTGGCATGGATGTGTCACATGCCCTCGTGATCAGATTCATAGTCCTGCTCGTTATCTCATCAGCATCACCACCTGACGTCAGGACTTTATCCTTACCCCAAGTGATGATGGTGCGAAAGGCTTCTTTATCGAGTTGGGAAACTCCCCAGCGAGGGCGCTGAGCAGACGATTGGAAAAAACGCGCAGGGCTCAAATCTTCTATTTCAAAGAAAATATACTGGTGATCGGAGCCAGTAAATTCCTCCATTACTTTCCAGCCAACGACCCTTTGTAGTGCGCGTTCCGAAACGAACGTGATGTCCGGAATGGTCTCACTATATCCTGGCCTTCGAAACGTTGTAGATCTAGTTTACTAACGTTAGTTTTGCCCAATACTGTATATATATATATATATATATATATATATATATATATATATATATATATATATATATATACACTAGCTGACCAGGCAAACGTTGTTTTGCCATATACATGATTTCTAGTGAATATTTTGGTGGAGAAATAATAATCCCTTACCTGTTTTGGGATCTCGTTGTTTAATATTTATGGAATATCGTTCTTGTCCCTTCCAGAACATTGGCGGATGTTGGATAGTGTATAGCGTACAGCGTAGTATCAATAGCGTGTATCAGCAATGGACTCAAAATTATAATGCTGGGAAAGTGCCCCTACAACTCCCTTCTCGTCACCACAATGTTAAAAAAGAAATACAAAACCTCCTGGGAAAAAAAGACTTTGTATATTTGGACGAGGTTTACTGCATCGACTCAGAGGGCTCAAGTCGATTTATTGTTATTTTGGCATTTCATAAGAAGAGTAGAGAAGCCTTAATCGTCGACCCTGCGGTGAGATACGAATGTAATGACCTCGGCCTAGCCTCAAAAGTCGACCAAGAAAAAAAGGCAATTTATATGAAATGCATCCCTTACCTAAAGGAGAAGATCCTAGAAACTTACGGAGAAAGAGATTTCGAGGTAAGAGGGCTTTGGTTCGGGGCAAGGGGTGCCATTCCTAGGACTACAGCAGCATTCTTCGAGGAGTGCAACATCGAATTCCAACATTTGCCCAAACTGGCTGAGTCCATCATTGTAGACTCGCTACGAATCCTGCATCACCACCTATATAGTTAATCTAATGGAAGATAGATATGAAGAAGAACCTTCGCATTTAACTAGGAAAGAAGTTATTAAGCACTAAAGTTCACTGTTATGCGGGTTATGAGAGCTAATGCAAACAACTAAATTTGTCAACATGCGCATGCGCGGGTATGGAAAAGCATACGTGCTATGCGTTTCCGCTCGCTCAAGAAGATAACAAAACCCCAGTCAATCCAACTCTCTAAAATTAATAGAATTCTATTAATTTTAGCGAGTTGGATTGACTGGGGATTTGTTATCTTCTTGAGCGAGCGTAGCGAGCGGAAACGCATAGCACTTATGCCCTTAAGCGACAGGTGACGATGGGTGAGGATGCCCTTAAAATTAACAATATTTTTTAATAAATGGTTTCTGAACATTTCAAATGAGAGTTCTCTGTTTCTCAATGTTACGTATCTGCGCATGCGCGTGTTTACAAATACGCTGTTGACGCCTAGTTTTATAACCTTCCTAACAGTGAACTTTAGTGCTTAATATTATATTCTATTAGAATTCTATTCATTTTAGCGAGTTGGATTGACTGGGGTTTTGTTATCTTCTTGAGCGTGCGTAGCGAGGGGAAACGCAGAGCATGTATGCCTTGAAGTCGTCACAAATTTAGTTGTTAACATTAGCTCTCATAACCCGCATAACACTGAACTATAGTGCTTAATAACTTCTTTCGTAGTTAAATGCGAAGGTTTTTTTTTAACGTATTCGTGTTTAGTGCATCAAAATACGTTATTGTACAAAATTTGAAAGAAATCGGTTTTGAGGGCGTGAAACTTCATTTTTACCGGGTTTTTTAACGTATTCGTGTTTAGTGCATCAAAATACGTTATTGTACATAATTTGAAAGAAATCAGTTTTGAGGGCGTGAAACTTCATTTTTACCATAATCCCTTACCTGATTTGGGATCTCGTTGTTTAATATTTATGAAATATCTTTCTTGTCCCTTCCAGAACACTGGCGGATATTGGATAGTGTATAGCGTACAGCGTAGTATCAATGGTGTATATCAGCAATGGACTCAAAATTATTATGTCTTCTCGATCATCCACAAATTTGTAAAAATTGATGAGGTTCGTTTGGCATTGGCAGCAATGATCCCACTTTGTGATAAACTTGGCCTGTGATTTTGAATTAAATTGATGACCATTTGCAGCATTACGTTTAACTATTTCCGCTGCTCCGAACGATGTCAATTGAAAAAGAATTGAATGTTGGAATTAACTTGAGAAACAGGTTAGAATCTGGAGCTATGTTTATATTTGTCAAAAGATCATATAAATCATATATGATATATATATATATATATATATATATATAAATCATAAAGCTATTGTTTTCACAAAGTTATTTTTATTTTTAGCTGTTTTTTTTTTT
Organism: Gonocerus acuteangulatus; assembly: GCA_946811695.1. Classification (NCBI taxonomy): domain Eukaryota; kingdom Metazoa; phylum Arthropoda; class Insecta; order Hemiptera; family Coreidae; genus Gonocerus; species Gonocerus acuteangulatus. Next base: position 34,901,875 of record OX328130.1, on the reverse strand, counting down.
AATTTAAATTTTAACATCCATTATTATTAATTAAGAATTTTGGGACGGGTTATCTATAGGTTACCACCTTTTCCAACCAGGATAGGGCTGATTCCTTCTCTTTTTTCTAAACCACCCCATAGTGGGAATCGAATCCACTAACTTATTTTTTATAATGAAAGTACTAATATCGTTATTATAAAATGGGGATTGGTGGTAAAAGGTTGAAAATTTAGGGTTTTTATGTATTTTTTAATAAAAAACCATAAAAAAATAAAAAATAAATAATTTATCCAAAAAATAAAAAACCTTTTTTTTTGGAGGGGCACCCTTATTACTTAGGGGTATGAAAAATAGTTTACAACCTATTCTCAGACCTACTGAATATATACACAAAATTTCATAAAAATCGGTAAAGCCGTTTCGGAGGAGTTCATTCACAAACACCGTGACACGAGAATTTGATATTTTATAAATATGTATATATATATATGTATGTATATATATATATATATATATATATATATATATATATATATATATATATACATATACACACACATAGGATAATACTTTGACAAAAGGGTTACAGGAAATGTTGTCATGGTTTATGACGAAGAGTTTCAGCATTCCATTCTACTTAAAATTCTGGTTCGTCTCCCAACTCACTCATATCTTAGACATTTTAGCAGAACGTGTTTGTACACTTTCTTGCATTTCTAAGGAACGAGACCTACCTAATATATTTTTCATTTATTTATAAAAAGAAAATATATAAACTACTAAAAGGAGAAAGAAACAAGAAAACTCCAATAAGTATGAATAATTCTCTTTACTTGTCTGGTATTCTAAAGTGTTTCTTTGTAAAAATGAAACAGCGATAAAAAGTTCTTTGCATAAAACAAATGAAAAGCTACGGTTCAGAGGGTTGTTCTGCAGTTTTAAAAAGATAATGTTTAACAGAATTTCTCTGCAGCTCGGAACTGTGCTCAGTTCAAGAAATGATTTTTTCGAAGTTTTTTTTGTCCTACACATACATAAATATATGTATATGTATATGCATATATATATATATATATATATATATATATATATATATATATATATATGTATATGTATATATATATATTTATATATATATATATATATATATATATATATATATATATATATATATATACATACACACAGGGTGGCCCAGATAAGCGGGCCACAAGAGAGGTAACTACTAAACGGTTTAAGATATCAACATTTTTCATAGGAGCAAAGTTGTAGTTCTCGTCGACATCTATAAAATAGTGCCATTGGAAATGAGAAAAAAAAAAACACTTCTAAGGGCCCAAATGTTGGTCCCAGAACAGAAATAGCCATAGCTCTTGGATCCTTTGCTACTGTCTTCTAATCGGAAGTTCATGCGATTGAGATTGCAGCCCGAGAAAATCTCAAAAAAGAGTCAAGCTGCACTGAAGGCACTTGCATCGCATAGAGTCTCCTCAAAATTAGTGCTTGATTGCCACAATGTCCTAAATGATCTGGGCAGGCGTAACAGGGTTACGTTTGTGTGGGTGCCGGGACATGAGGGCAATGAGAAGGCTGATGAGCTGGCAAGGAAGGGATCGGAGGAGATGCTCCATGGTCCCGAGCCGTTCTTCGGTGTGTCAAAAAGGTAGTAAATGCCTGGGAACAAGAGGAAATTCAAAAGAATTGGCAGGCTAAGCCAGGTATGAGGCAGGCAAAGCTACTTGTCCGGATTTCGAAAGATAGGGCAAGGTATTTCCTTCAACTAACAAGGGTAGAACTAAGAAGAAGAAGGATAATCGGACTTCTCTCTGGACATGGTCCGCTAAGAAAACACCTGTGCACGATGGGGCTAATAGAGGACCCTACATGTCGCTGGAGCCTCGAAGAAGAGGAAATCTCACAGCACGTCCTCTGCGAATGTGGGGCCTACAACAGGTTAGTGCACATAGGGAAGGCAATTGCTACGCCCAAGGACATAGCCGAGGCAACTCCCAAGGAGCTCAAGCTATATGCGAGGAGCTGCAAGTTGGAAGAGGAGTAAGATAGGGACGCAAATCACAATAGATCCAATAGGGTCGCAGTGAACAAGGGCGAAGGGCCCAGGTCCCTTTTTTATTGTATTGTATTATAAGGGCCCAAATAGGAAGGGAGGGGTTTCCTCTTTGCCTATATTTCGCATTATATTATTGAAATGTACTAACAAAACAAGGAAGAACCGTGGAAACGGGGTTTGGATGCGTCAAGTAGTTCTCTTTAAAGATTTCATTTGCATGTATTCCGCATCTGAAATTCCGAAAAAAGGCACTTAAATTTATCTAAATAGTATTTTTGTTAAGGAAGGGCTAATTCAGTTTAGGAGAATGTGCTCAGAATTAAAAATTGTATTTATTTCGACAAAAAAATAAATAATTTATTCATTATTTGTGATCTGTAATTTTGGCAACTATTATGCCTAAACCTTCAATTTTTATGTATTTTCATGGGAATCGTTCCGTTGTTTGCTGAACACATTCTCCTGTGCTGAATTGCCCCTCCCTTAGCAAAAATACTATTTAAATAAATTCAAGCGCCTTTTTTAGGAATTTCAAATGAGGAATACATGTAAATGAAAACGTATTTTTACAGAGAACTACTTGATGCATCGAAATCCCGTTTGCACGGTTCTTCCTTTTTTTGTTAGCACTACATCAAAATATAATGCAAAATATGGGTAAAGAGGAAACCCTTCCCTACAAAGGCCTATTTGAGCCATTAGATGTGGTTTTTTCTCATTTCCAAGAGTCCCATTATGTAGATCTCGACGAGAACTACAACTTTGCCCCTATGAAAAATGTTGATATCTCAAACCGTTTAGTAGTTATTTCTCTTGTGGCCCGCTTATCTGGGTCACCCTGTGTGTGTATACACACACTTTTGATTATAAATAGGAAGTAAGCTCGAGTGTGAATTTCTTTCATTGATGAACTCAATATAAAACTTCCTTCTCTAGCATGGTTAATATTCTATTTTTAGGTGCGCCGTAAATGACGACGGGCTTTTTCATGACATTAGAGTTTTGAAAGAACAAATTTTTCTGTATCTTACTCTAAAATATACAATTCCTCTAAGAATTATAAGATAATGAATTCCCTAAGCAAAGAAAAAGGCCTCCAATATATTTTCTTTTGCAGTAGATTGGGCAAAACTAGAAAAAACTGCCCTGGAGACACGAGAACTCCATAAACCTGCTGGAATTTTCTCCAAGAGATAGAAGGGAAAGAGATTTGCTAAGAGCATGCTTCCAAGTTTTCCTAGATTTTTACCGAACAGGCTCTTGGGTGTGTACTTTGCCCCTTGAAAAGTTTTAATATTTGAACAACATGCCCTCAGATGTTTCTCGACTTTTATAAATTTTTACTTGATGTAATATAAATGAATTATTCATGTAAAAGATTATTATAATATTATGATAACTATAATAGATTATATAATTACAGTGGTTCTCTTTCTGAAATGTTTGAATTTTATAAATATAAACATTTACAGTTTTTGTTTTTATATTAGTAGAGTTCTAAATTTTCTTGATTTAACTTTGCTTAAAAAATTTCTAAGGATTGTTGTAATACATTGACTGCTGTCAGTAATTGATTTTGAAATATTTAATTACCTTGTTTTAATAAAATATATCAAATAAAACTACGAAACTCATACAAAAAGAAGTTCATAGATACTTTGAAATGTTAAGCCTTAATTTCACCGAATAAAAAATGTCAGAAGGTGCGTTTATGTAGGAAATGTATTAGGCTTTCCAATATTTACACTTATCACGATTTTCTATTAGGTTTTGAGATGTTTAATACAATAACAAAAAATCCCAAGAAACGTCTAATTATTTATTAATTTTTTAAAGAATTGTCGAAGACTGTTATAGATATAGGATTATTCATTTGATTGCCCTCGAAAAATTAGGTGTAAAAAGTGTACATGGTTGTTTTCGATCTCGTTGTCCCCAAAAATGTATGTTCCAGTGAACTGATTCCAGTGGAAAAAAAAATTTGAATCAAATGTCATCAAGACCTGCAAGAAATTTGGCACAACCAGTTTTGTCGAGACCTTTGGGCTCAGAAATGTCGATATTTCATATCGACACTTCCGGAATGCCCTAATATTAGGTCGACATTATAAGCGCGTTTTCTCCCGATAGGAAGACGGTGTATATGCTCTAAAACTCATGTCTATAACCATATCTTTATCCAATACAAACTAAAGAGATACATATAAGGCAATCCATCAACGTCTCATACCGAAAGGGGACGTTAGAGAATATAAAACAGCTGATAAGAGCCGAAATTGCGCCCAAAGCTGCCTGAGATGTAGCCCGATCTGGCTTAGGGATTAGAGAGATAGGACATACGAGATAGATGTGGGATCAATGCGGTAGACCCCCGTCTTCTTGGATTACCCCGAAGCACAAGTCGGGATATCCCGTACCGTCTCACATCTATACCAATTTCCAGACTGGATAGGAGGTTGGCTAGCTTAGGATCTATTGCAAGATCAATATATATATGCATTAGTCCTACTTATTTAACAGTTTTTAGAGAAAATTATTCAATAAAAAGGATATAAAAAAATAAAAAGGATATCAGTATTATTGCGCTATTTGGCAAGTAAAATGTTAGTAGTAGTAAAGTAAATTTTATTATGTACAGAGAGAGAGAGAGAGAGAGAGAGAAAAACTTTATTTAAGAAAAGTTTGGTTGCCCAACTGAATTGGGTTGCTTCACACACAACATAATGATCAACCCTTCAAATCTATTATAGTATTCCAAAACAAAAACAAAAAAAGACAAGAAAGAATAAGTAATAAACAAAAAAAAAAAAAAAAAAAAAAAAAAAAAAAAAAAAAAAAAAAAAAAAACATTATATAAATGAAATAAAATTATGAAGTTATAAAAATGAGGGGAAAACAATAAAATACTCATAATAAATATACAAATAGTTAAATAATAATTAAATTGATAAGATTGATTAAATTGGTCAGCCATATATGTGGTTCTGAATGATGACGAGGGAGTCAACAAGAATTGATTCTGCCATTCTTCCTAGAATGTCCTCGCAGATTCCTATTTCCTGGAAGAATGCAGCTGTTTCCTTGGGAATAGTGGTCTCGGGGGCCAAACTATAGTCCCTTCCAGAGTTGGGCAAACGTTAGCGCGCGCTAATATCTAATACCTTCCCGCTAATTTAGCGGAACTAATAAGAGCCTGCGCTAACGATTAGAGCATAGCGACGGCAGTGCGCTAATCGCTAATTCACCTATAATGTTTAAATATCTTTGTAGCTAACTAGGAGGAATATTGAAGGTGGAATAAAAAGAGGATATTGGAAGTGTTATTACAAAGGATATTGAAGGTCGTATTTGGAAGTATATAGGAGGTGGTATTAGGAAGGATATACAAGGTGGTATTAGGAAGGATATAGAAGGTCGTTTTAGGAAGGATATACAAGGTGGCATTAGGAAGGATATAGAAGGTGGTATTAGGAAGGATATAGAAGGTGGTATTAGGAAGGATATTAAAGGTGGTATTAGGAAGGATATAGAAGGTGGTATTAGGAAGGATATTAAAGGTGGTATTAGGAAGGATATAGAAGGTGGTATTAGGAAGGATATTGGAGGTGGTATTAGGAAGGATATAGAAGGTGGTATTAGGAAGGGTATAGAAGGCGGTAATTGGAAGGATATTGGAGGTGGTATTAGGAAGGATATAGAAGGTGGTATTAGGAAGGGTATTGGAGGTGGTATTAGGAAGGATATACAAGGTGGAATTAGGAAGGATATAGAAAGTGGCATTAAGAAGGGAATAGAAGGCGGTATTAAGGAGTACATAGAAGGTGGCAATAGGAAGGATATTGAAGGTCGTAATAGGAAGTATATAGAAGGTGATATTAAGAAGGATATTGAAGGTCGTATTAGGAAGGATATTGGAAGTAGTATTATGAAGGGTATAGAAGGCGGTATTAGGGAGGATATAGAAGGTGCTATTAGGAAGGATATCGAAGGTCGTATTAGGAAGGACATAGAAGGTGGCATAAGGACGGATATTGGAAGTAGTATTAGGAAGAATATAAAAGCTTATATTAGGAAGAATATAAAAGCTGATATTAGGGAGGATATAGAAGGTCGTTTTAGGAAGGATATACAAGGAGGCATTAGGAAGGATATAGAAGGTGGTATTAGGAAGGATATAGAAGGTGGTATTAGGAAGGTTATAGAAGGTAGTATTAGGAAGGATTTAGAAGGTAGTATTAGGAAGGATAAAGAAGGTGGTATAGGGAAGGATATTGAAGTCGGGATTAGGAAGTATATTGGAGGTGGCATTAGGAAGAATGTTTATGGGGTATTAGGAGGAATATTGAAGGTGGTATAGGGATGGATATTCCTATAAGTATTGGGAAGGTATTTAACAGTCTGTCAATTTCTGAGGTATACTTATAGGAATATCCATCCCTATACCACCTTCAATATTCCTCCTAATACCCCATAAACATTCTTCCTAATGCCACCTCCAATATACTTCCTAATCCCAACTTCAATATCCTTCCCTATACCACCTTCTTTATCCTTCCTAATACTACCTTCTAAATCCTTCCTAATACTACCTTCTATAACCTTCCTAATACCACCTTCTATATCCTTCCTAATACCACCTTCTATATCCTTCCTAATACCACCTTCTATATCCTTCCTAATGCCACCTAGTATATCCTTCCTAAAACGACCTTCTATATCCTTCCTAATACCACCTTGTATATCCTTCCTAATACCACCTCCTATATACTTCCAAATACGACCTTCAATATCCTTTGTAATAGCACTTCCAATATCCTTTTTTTATTCCACCTTCAATATTCCTCCTAGTTAGCTACAAAGATATTTAAACATTATAGGTGAATTAGCAATTAGCGCACTGATGTCGCTATGCGCAAACCGTTAGCGCAGGCTCTTATCAGTTCCGCTAAATTAGCGGGAAGGTATTAGATATTAGCGCGCGCTAACGTTTGCCCAACTCTGGTCCCTTCACGGAGAATTCTCTTGATCCATAGCTCTCCCGGAACTTTTCCTCGTAATAAGAGATGCACTTCTCGTAGATGGCTTGCTTCTCTCTGTTTATGTTTTGGCTTTGATTGTTATACTGGTTTTCCGTTTGAAGACAACGATGTCAGCATATCTTGTGGAGCCTTCATCGTCGATGCTGTAAACTTCTTCGAAGCAGTTGTAACCATTATCTTTCATGAGCTCCATGGGAGTGTGCTTCGCGTTGTTATGGCGACGTGTAACCAGAACTTCCCAGCACATGTACTGGCGTTTCTTTCTCTTTGCCACATCTGCGACAAAGGAGACCAACATCTTTTGGCTCACTGCTAATGTCAGGAACAGCTCGAAGCTATTCGAATAATAGGTACCTGAGATATTTACAACACATTTACTTAAGCTTGGATAATCTTCGTTATCTATGTGACATCAGATAATTTTATATATATCAAAATAAAATAACTATATAACAGATTTCAAATTATATATATATATATATATATATATCTTTATTATTTGTTATAAACAATATTAAAAGTCATCGACTCTTTAACATAATGGTAGAGTTATGGATAAATGTTAGTATTATTATAATGGTTATTATGATTAATTACAGGATCTTTATTGAAATTTTTATCTGACCATTATCATTTAATTATCATACATTTGTTAGTTTGTCATTGATTGAAAATTGCCAATGACCTTTAAGAAAAGTCCGTCACGCAGGAGCTGCATAACTAAGCACTTTCCTCAGAATTTGGGTAGTGTAGACTGCTTTCCAGAACAATTTGCTTAAAATATCCTACATAAATAAAATAAAAACATGAATAGTTCTCTTTTAAGTTGTAATGGTACCTACTACACTACGTAATAAATACAAAAAACCTCATATTATCGTATTTTGATCTAACGCAGGAACCGGATACAATCCCTCTAGCGCTCCTATGTCTGGCTGGATTTTCTATTGAAATATATTACAAAGTAAACCCCCCTTTCCGATTGACCGATTCAGCTCATTTTTACAACACTTCTTTCTCATGAGTTACTCACGACGTATACCGCGTTTCGTTACATTACAGCAGAAATTACGACCAGTATGAGTATATTAGTAATTTGGGTCCGGAGTAAATCCCCCCTCCTAATGAACCGATTTAGTTTATTTTTACAACACATATTTACCTGTAGATTACCACTACGAATACCGAGTTTCGTCGAAATATACCAAAAATCACGGTTGGTAGTGGCGAATTGGTATTGTGGGTCTGGAGTAAACCCCCCTCCTAATGAACCGATTTGGTTTATTTTTACAACACATATTTACCTGTAGATTACCACTACGAATACCGAGTTTCGTCGAAATATACCTAAAATCACGGCTGGTAGTGGCGAATTGGTATTGTCGGTCCGGAGTAAACCCCCCCTCCTTATGAACCGATTTAGTTCATTTTTATATCTCACTATTCTCTCTATATTACCACTACGAATACCATGTTTCGTTGAAATATAACAAATATTACGGCTGAAATGGTCAAATTAGTGTTTTGGGTTCAGGGTAAACCCCCCCTTCCGGTGGACCGATTTTGGTGGTTAACGAACTCGTTCAATCGTTTGCTAATTGAATGCTATATACCAAGTTTCGTGACGAAAAAACAAAAACTCTGGCCGCTATCGTGTTAACAGACACATATATATATATGCATATATATATATATATATATATATATAGATATATATAAATTTTAACGGGGGTCATTTTCGGTGTCTACTAGGTAGGATCGATAAAGATTTGAAGAAATTTTTCAAAAATTCCGTCATGAGTCCAACCTCAATAGCTACTTTCCTTCGGAGGAAAGTGCTAAAAAGGAAAAAAGGAACAAATGAACAAATAAAAATATCTATTGCACATCGACATGAAGACTTTTTTGTTTTAAACTTTTGGAAAACGAATTTGACTTAAAAAAAAGAACAATTTTGCAGAATGGACATCATTTTTGATTACTCTGATAAAATTTTCAAGATAATATTTATTTATTTATTGCTGGATCGGAAGGGAGGCGACTAGCAAATTATTTAGTCTATATGGAAACAACAAAATAATAATATTAATTTTTTTTTTTTTTTTTTTTTTTTTTTTTTTTACGGCTCATGTACAACTTGGCCATTAGCAACGAATAATATTAATAAAGAAATTTTAATAGATAATCATAACATAAAGGAAATAAATATAACATCAGAAAAAGTAGCAAATACATTTGAAAGCCAAAAATATAAAAAATAAAAAAAAAATAAGGAAGTTATAAAAAAATGACAGAGTAAACATTGTAATGAGTTCCTTAAATTGTGTGATATATTTAAATTAAATTGTTTGTAAGTATTTAAATATCTGATTCAAATAATGGCTACCATCGGTCAAGAGTTCTGTAAGGTGAGTGGGTATGTGCAATTGTTCTCTTCTTCGAGAGTTTCTAGATAATAAAGAGTCCTTTAAAAATTCTAATTTTATTTATAAAGAATTTTATTCATTTATTTTGCCGATATTAATTTCTTTATTGAATATTGTTGACTGTAAATATACTCTTTAATGTTATTTACAAAAAGGGGTTCTGTGCTCAAGGTCTTCCAATATCCTCCCTAAACGTCAAAAGATGTTCAGATGACGATTTAATTACTTGCAAAATATTTTACGATTTCATAAGCTCTATAAATTGCATTGTAGCTATGTCCATTGGCCGATCTCAGCAGGAGTAAGATGTCCTTAAATAATTAAATGAGTTGGTTTAATTTCACAGAACGTATTAGTCAGTTTTCCTCGTTTTTGGAAACTCCTTTTATGGGGTGATAGGGGTCTGTCAGGGCAGGTTGTACATAGGTGTGTAAATATACAAATTTCAAAGGAGGTTTCTAGGCTAAGTGCGGAACTTTCAAAAACCTTACTCAAATGAGTATGACTCCGAACGAATTATTCCCGGATGAAGAAATCCAAATAGGGTAGGTGCCCCCAAGGGACCTTCACAAAAAGAGAGAGAAAACTAAGTTTTAAATACTGAATGGAAGGGCCCGTTCCCAACCCTACCGATTTACAGTCGGCACAGAAGTGGAAAGGGGCTGCAAAAAAATGGGAGAAGCAATTCTTCTCTTCGAATCCACTTCGAGAAAGGGCTGCCCTGCAGAACGCTCGCATTTTATGAGAAAAGAAAATGGAAAATACAATCTAGGGAGAAAAACGGACGAACGGTAAATAGATCTAAATAAAGAAGGATTGAAAGGAGATGTCTAAAAGAACTCAGATATTGTACTGTAAGTGGTTCTATACAAACACTTCTAATATTACCAAATAATGTTCCTTTATTCTCTTCAGTATTTCTTTTCATTGCTTTGATCCAATAAGAAATATGTAAACATTTGCTATTCTTGTAAAACAGGGATCCAATGCCGATAAAATCCTACCTCCCAAAAGATTACAGTACGCCTATTTTCAGATAAGATTTAGTAGTTGTTAATTTTATTAACTTTTTAATTAATTTGTTTAGTGAATACCTGAAATAATAAGGCCATTAATTCTTCTATATTCAGATTTTCTGTATCCCATTAGAGCTTTTTCTGGGTTATATGTTGTAAGTACAACAGCTTCTGCCTCAATTTGAGGAGGAGAAAATTCTACTAGTAAAAAAAAATATTTGTAACTTGTCCCCCTGAAGAGGCGCCAATTAGATGTGAAACATCTTGGGACAATGTGAAGTGTGAAGTGAAGTTTTATTATTTGACCTTCCGCCTAGCACGAAAATTCGAACATTTTATAGGCGTATCTAGATAAAAATAAATAATTCATCGGCTTTTGGCGTGCGCAACAAATATATGACGTGATTTTTATAATCTAGTTGGCTAGTCTGAATATTTAATTAAAGCAGATATAAATTAAGTTTTGTTTGATGGTATGCAGTAATTATAGCATCTAGTGCTATAGGTTATTGATTGTGATATATCTAAGTATCTAATTATCTCCCAGCAAGTATTGATATTCCAGACACTGTGCTAAATTAACATGGCGTTAGGGCATCTACCAAACCTATGTGTTAATAATTACAGATTGAAATTTGACCTAACTTTTCCTACATGGTTTATAGATATATTCCTTAAATAGTAGGAAGTGAATGGAACTGTCGAGGTCTTGCAAAAAAGGAAAAATTTAAAAAGCATTTCTTTAAGTCTTTATGTATTACTAGCTGCTAACCGGTTGCCATGGTACACCTCCTTTTGCATTTAGAAAAGCAAAAGTAAATTAGAAACCTAATAAGTAATATTAAAATCTAATAACGAAAATCTGTAACTGTTCGGGTTGACAGTTACGAACCACCGAACTGTGAGTCCAAGACCTTTTTTAACCTATGATTCCGCCAGTATTAAGACCTACACGTGCGCCAAGTTTGGTCAAAATCAGTCAACCGGAATGAATTTGTATAAGGAAAAAAAAGACAGTCAGATAGCTGATGAAGGATTTTGACAAAGCCTATTGCACTCCCTGGATTAGGACCTACATGTGTCCCCAGTTTGTTAAAAATCGGCGAATTTTTGTAAAGACCTAACATACAGACAGACAGCTGATAGACGTTTTTGACGTAGCTTGTGACTCTCAGTACCAAGTTTGGTCAAAATCGGTCAATCCGTGTGGATTTAAATAAAAATTATTCGTATCTTAAAGGCATCAAAACCTTTGTAATAATATTTTATAAAATGTTCTATTATTCGGAAACAATTAAATTGGTTCACGCTATTAAAAAATTGAAATTATTAAAAACAAAAAATTGTAAAAATAGATTTATATTTATAAATATATATATATATATATATATATATATATATATATATATATATATATATATATATATATATATATATACAGGGTGTCCCGTAAATGTCTAGTCATATTGTGAGGGGTGATAGAGGACCCTTAGGGGAACAAAAAATGTTCTATGACGATTTCCCGAATTCTCGCCCATAAGGGAGAAAACGTCGTTTTATTGTTTTTTCGAGACAAACGTACTTTTTAGAAGAATAATCGTTGTAGCTCCGTCCCAGGTGGTACTACTAAAAAGGGTGTGAAATCAATCGAAAGCTGAGTAAATTTACTATAAGACTAGTTGAGATTAAACGTAAAAATGAATGAATGTAAGTATGTATATCTTACCAAAAGAAGGCAATTCTAAATTTCCTGACATTTTATTGATATTTCTTTCCAGCGTTACTCCTCAATAAGCAGGATCTGAGATTTCCGGGTTTCAGAAAAACTTCCTCATTTAACCAGCTTTCCATTCATGTATCACAACCCTGTGTTATTAAAGTATTTGAACGATTTAAGAACAAAAGTTTTTAAAAAAATATGGATCTGTGAAAAGAAAATTATATTTTTTTCTTCAATTTATTCAAAAAGCTGAAGGGAAATATTGTTTTTATAAATGTTTACATAAATATTAAGTAAATATTTACTTTAAAGAATAAAAAAAATTACTTCCACGGAGAATAAAAAACAATCTTAAAACAGTAAATAAATAAAATACACATTTATTTTGAATTTATTAATTCAGGTAACTAATACTGGGTCCAGGAGGCGGCCATTAAGGAACCCCAACCATACATTAACCTCAAAAATTACTATTTTTACCTATATCACACATTTGAACACATTTTCACAGGACTATGTACATATTATTTATGAGGGATAGAATTTTTAATTACCACAACAAGCGTAGCCATCAGTATTAATTTAAGGTAAAGCATTTGTTTTCTAAATATAAGCACTTGTAAAAATGTGTTCAAATGCGTGATCTAGGTAAAAATAATAATTTTTGAGGTTAATGTATGGTTGGGGTTCCTTAATGGCCGCCTCCTGGACCCAGTATTAGTTACCTGAATTAACAAATTCAAAATAAATGTGTATTTTATTTATTTACTGTTTTAGGAATTTTTTTTATATTCGTGGAAGTAATTTTTTTTTATTGTTTTAAGTAAATATTTACTTAATATTTATGTAAATAATAAAAATAAATATTTCTCTTCAGCTTTTTGAATAAACTGAAGAAAAAAATATAATTTTCTTTTCACAGATCCATGCAGAGATGGGCATAATTTTATTTATAAATAAAAGTCCGACTCGCAGGAACTGCGTCATCTTAGCGCGGTTCCATTCATAACCCTAGTGTCATTTTGTAGACTTAGAATAGAAACAGTTATTACTTTGTTTAGATCATTCCTAATGTAAACAAATACGAAAAAAACAAAACAAGATTTGCGGCTAGGGATGAAACTATCCTAAGCAGAAATTACTCTTTCCGCCGTTCCAAGTTTCGGTCTACGAAGACTCTTCTACGAATATATTTCTAATTTACTTAACTTGCAGTGATAACATATCCATTTTAATTTTAAATGCAATTAAACAAAATAAAATTGTACAAGAAAATGAGAAAGTAGTGTTATTTTTTATTGAACTACGGCCACATACAACCACAAAATATAATTATATTTCTAGTATAGCATTTGGCTGCATGACTTCCTACAGGTAAAGGTAACTGTCAGCTGTCCTAGAATGCTTGATGAGAACAATGAATCTTGATTTATGAAGTGCAATAAAAGCCTACCTGAAGCCGGCCTACTACCTCGACCCGGACTGACTTTACACGGAGAATATTTACGTTTTCAGTTCTGTTACAGGTTCAGAGAATTTGTATTTATTCCCCTGTTTTATTGAGAAATACATCCTCCTATTAGAAGCAATAACAAAATAAAAAGAAATAAAAACAGACAAAAAGAACCGTATAAATAAACGAAATCAATTATCGTTTATCAAACTTCTAAGTTTTATGTACTTATTTCTCCGTTTGACATCGCCTAATCAAAACTTACTTCAGAACCTGTTTTCTAGGGCATTTAGTAAGCTTTCGAATGGTAACCATCCGTTTACCAAGATTCTCAATCGTTTTCGAGATATTAAGGAAAGTATACGAAGTTTCCAAAGCTTTTCATCTCTATTAATAAATTATTTTAATTTAACCGTTCCTTAACTCCAAACGTAAGTAAATTTTCAGCATACTAGTTTTGATGAAATTAGAACATGCAGAAAATGTTTCAACTGAATCCTATAATTCGAAGTACCAAAATCAAAGACAAAAAGAACCGTTCGAATAAACGAAATTAATTACTTCAAAGTTTAAGCACTTATTTATCCGATTGACATCGCTTATTCAAAACTTTCTTTAGAACCTTTTTTGTAGACCATTTAGTAAGCTTTCGAATGGTAACGTTTCGCTTCCCAAGATTGTCAACGGTTTTCGAGATACTAACGAAAGTATAAAAGGTTACCAAAACTTTTCTTGTCTGTTAATAAAATATTTTATTCTAGCCCTTCCTTTACTCCAAACGTAAGAAAATTTCAACATATTAGTGTTGATAAAATTCGAACATGCAGAAAATGTTTCAACTGAATCCCATAATTCTAAGTACCAAAATCAAAGACAAAAAGAACAGTTCGAATAAGCGAAATCAGTTACTTTAAAGTTTTAAGCACTTATTTCTCCGATTGACATACCCTAATCAAAAATAGTTTCAGAATCATTTTTGTAGAGAATTTAGTAAGCTTTCAAATAGTTTCTATCCACTTACCACGATTTCCCAACCGTGTTCGAGATATTAATGAAAATATACGAAGTTCCCAAAACTTTTCATGTCTGTTCATAAAATATTTTATTCTAACCCTTCCTTAACTCCAAACGTAACATAACTTTCAACATATTAGTTTTAATGAAAGTAGAACATGCAGATAATGTTTCAACTGAATCCCGAGATTCTAAGTACCCAAACCAAAAACGGTATTCAAAAACTATTTTTCCAATTTTCTCGAAAACGGTGAAAGCTATCGCGTTGAAAATGGTTTCATTCGTTTTCCTAGCCCAAGAAGCCTATAAAAAGAGTACTTACAAGCTTATGAACTCAAAAGTCCGACTCGCAGGAACTACCTCATCTTAGCGCGGTGCCGTTCTTATCCCTAGTCTAATTTCGAAAGATTAAAATAGAAGCAGTTATTATTTTGTTGAGAGGAGATCGTTGACCGTTGATGATGCAAGGTAGGGATTGTCCGGGTTAGGTCACTGCTACTTAATAATACATACCCCATATGTGTATGTATGTGGGCATATATATGTACATATGTGTGCGTGTATATGTGTATGTGTATATGCATATATATAAATATATATATATATATTATATATGTATATATATATATATATATATATATGTTAGGTATATTTACATAGATATGTGCATATATTAGTGTTAAATATGTCCTACTTGTATTTACAGCCCTGATGAAGGCTTGAAGTTCAAGCCGAAACGTCGGCACAATAAAACCATTTTTACGATAAAATGTAGTTTTATTAAGTAGCAGTGACCGAACCCTGACAGTTATATTTTGGTTCCACCAGTCTTGAAAGGTAGGATTTACAATCTTACCTGGAAGGGTCGGCAACACTAGAAACCGTCCCGCTAGTTACAAGGTCTTGGAATCTTGGAACTCTATATTTCTAACAATAAATTGTTTTTGTTATTTTACTTAACCTGTTTTATTTTCGAATACATTATCCAACTATAAGCAATTAAAAAATAACAAGGAATAAAATACAGACAAAAAGAACACTTCGAATAAGCGAAATCAATTACTTTAAAGCTTTAAGCTCTTATTTCTCCGATTGACATCGCCTAATCAAAACTTTCATTAGAACCTTTTATGTAGAGCATTTAATAAGCTTTCTAATGGTATTCTTCCGTTTACCAAAATTCTCAACAGTTTTCGAGATATTAATGAAAATTCCCAAAATTTATATTATTTCTAGCAACAGAAAATTGGCCTCATTTTTCATATCCTGTTTTACACACAAAATTTTCGCAACATAAGAAATTACAAAAATAAAAAGCAATAAAAAACGAAGGGAAAGAGACAAAAATTACAACAAGAACGACAAAAACCCGTTCATAAGAACAAAACAGACGTATTTGAAGTTTTAAGCACTTATTTCTCCGATTGACATAACCGAATCAAAAATAGTTTTAGAATTTTTTTTGTAGAGAATTTAGTAAGCTTTCAAATAGTTTCTATCCACTTACCACGATTTCCCAACCGTGTTCGAGATATTAATGAAAGTATACGAACTTCCCAAAACTTTTCATGTCTGTTCATAAAATATTTTATTCTAACCCTTCCTTAACTCCAAACGTAACAAAACTTTCAAAATATTAGTTTTAATGAAAGTAGAACATGCAGATAAAGTTTCAACTGAATCCCTTAATTCTAAGTACCCAAACCAAAAACGGTATTCAAAAACTATTTTTCCAATTTTCTCGAAAACGGTTAAAGCGATCGCCTTCAAAATGGTTTCATTCCTTTTCCTAGCCCAGGAATCATATAAAACGAGTACTTACAAGCTTATGAACTCAAAAACGTAAGCGTTACGATTTTTTTTGCGCGAATTTCGCCCCAAACGCCATCTTCCAGTAGGCGGATTTTGCTGGTTAACGAACTTGACTTTTCAAATTGGACGAAGGATTTTTGTACCAAATTTCATCAAAATCGGACCATTCGTCTTCTATCTAGTGAGCGAACAGACAAATATATATATATATATATATATATATATATATATATATATATATATATATATATAAATGAATATATACATATATATATATATATATATATATATATATATATATATATATATATATATATATATATACAAATTTGAACCACCGTTATTTTCGGTCTCTAGGGGTTCTGAAACTCGAAATTTTCTAGTCGGCACTTTCGGATTGTTTCATTGTATCAACCCTATAAGCGGGGTTCCTCCCTATGGGGGAGGGAGGAACCGCGCTAAAAATACGAATTTATTCGTACTTTATACATTTATGAATACGAATATAAATAAATTCGTACAGCATATATTTGTGAATACGAATATAAATAAAATTTTATTCGCAAATTTTTCTGCGAATAAAAATAAATTCACAGAAAAAATTGTAAATAATCACAAAAAATGTGAATATTTACAAAAAATCAAGTGATTACAAAAAAAATCACATTAAAATATATGAATAAAAATTTATTCACATTATAATTTGTGAATAAAAATTTATTCACAATAAAATTCGCAAATAAATTATGAATTTCCTCGTACTAAGATGATACTACAAAAGTTATTGAAGGTGATTTTTTTTTTTTTTTTTTTTTTTTTTTTTTTTTTTTTTTTTTTTTTTTTTTTTTTTTTTTTTTTTATGGAGGTACAGATGACAAACTGTGTCCCTGCAGCATGGCTGGTGGTCCCGCGGCGGATTCGGGGTAAACAAAAAATCTAGGCGCTAATAACCTAGACGTTAAATGCCTTAAAAATCACCTTCAATAACTTTCGTAATATCATCTCAATACGAATAAATTCATGATTTATTTGCGAATTTTATTGTGAATAAATTTTTATTCACAAATTATAATGTGAATACATTTTTATTCGTATATTTTAATGTGATTTTTTTTGTAATCACTTGATTTTTTGAAAATATTCACATTTTTTGTGATTATTTACAATTTTTTCTGTGAATTTATTTTTATTCGCAGAAAAATTTGCGAATAAAATTTTATTTGTATTTTTATATTTAATATATGTGAATAAAAGTAAATTCGTATTCACACTTATGAATACGAATTTATTTATATTCGTATTCACAAATATATGAAGTACGAATTTATTTATATTCGTATTCACAAATGTATAAAGTACGAATAAATTTGTATTTTTATTTATAAATAAAATTATGCCCATCTCTGGATCCATGTTTTTTTTTTTTGAACTTTTGTACTTAAACCGTTCAAATACTTCAATAACACAGGGTTGTGATACATGAATGGAAAGCTGGTTAAATGAGGAAGTTTTTCTGAAACCCGGAAATCTCAGATCCTGCCCATTGAGGAGTAACGCTGGAAAGAAATATCAATAAAATGTCAGGAAATTTAGAATTGCCTTCTTTTTGTAAGATATACATACTTACATTCATTCATTTTTACGTTTATTCCCAACTAGTCTTATAGTAAATTTACTCAGCTTTCGATAGGTTTCACTCCCTTTCTAGTAGTACCACCTCGGACGGAGCTACAACGATTATGTTTCTAAAAACCGCGTTTGTCTCGATAAAACAATAAAACGACGTTTTCTCCCTTATGGGCGAGAATTCGGGAAATCGTCAGAACATTTTTTGTTCCCCTAAGGGTCCTCTATCACCCCTCTCAATATGACTAGACATTTACGGGACACCCTGTATATATGTATGTATAATTTCATTCTGAAGCTCAAAATGAATTTTAGGCTCTAATATTTCAGTACGAAAATTTTTATTATATAAAAAAAGAACTTCGTTTCGATCTGACTGATAGTTTAAAGATTGAAAAACAATTTGCACTGCTGCAAGAACTTTTAGTGTATCGCCATTTTCCTTTATACTTTTTGTTTGTTTTATTTTTTAATTGTATATTCTTTGATAAAAAGAACTGACAAATATTTTTATTCTGTCGTCCCAATGAGTAATTCTAATGAGAATAAAACTAAAAATTAAATCTTTAATCAAGAATGGTCATTTGTTCTATCTGTCCTTTGTGAATTACACTAACATCCTTTTGTAAATAATTAAGGTATGATCTTTGAAGCTTAAAATCTTTTTCATAGAAATTATAATGCATTAAAAGAAATTCAGTCACTAATAACTTACTCGCTTTTATCTCTTAACTTTGTCAAGTGGCCTATTATATTTCTTTAGATTTCAAAGTAGATTATCACATCAAAAAGCTATAATGTGAAATGAATAAAAAAAATATAATGCTAATTAGGAGATACTTTGAATTTAGTGAATTATCTCTTACTTGATCTTTTTAAATCCCCCTATTTTATAAAATTCCTTTCATTAATTATAACTATTTATTTATTTAAATTATGCATAACACATATTTTTAGAAAGGTTTGTCTACTGGTTATCAACATTTTTTACAAATTATAGTAATGTCTAATCACCCTCGTAGGTAGGGAGTGCTCACGCTTTACTTTTCAAAACGTGTTTACTCGTTCCCATTAAAACTTCTGAATTTTTAACATAGTTTAAAAGGGACCCATTACTTATGAGTCCAAATCAGAAAATATGAAAGTTTTTACAGAAGAAACAAATTATATTCAGACGTTTCAAATTTTTCATTTTAATTATATACAAATATAGCGCCTCACAGCCCAAACCCTAGGATGCCATGTGGTCATGACACAGATATCTCTAAAGGATTATCCCCTCTGGGCCCAGTGTGGCCTTTAAGATACTGATATTTCTGATATATATAATTTAAACGAAAAATTTGAAACGTCTGAATATATTTTGTTTCTTCTGTAAAAAAGTTTTTCTGATTTGGACTTATAAGTAATGTCTTATTGCATTAAATTATGTTTTCAATGTGTATTTTTCGATCCATCTAGCGGTATAGGGGACTATGCCCTGCTCCCATAAATAACGAAGATAAGACAGAGAAAAATAAAATCATGACCGTTTTCATTGTAAAAAACTCCATGTGGAGGACTTGGTTTTCTTTGACTACCAATTACCTATCAATGCCAATAACAATGCGAAAAATTGTCTTTAAACTGTTTCTATAAGTAACGAAGAAACAAATTTGAATAGTTTAAATATAGGGAAAATAGGTTCTTCTGAATAGAAAAAAATATTTGACATGGCGTCCATTAGGTACCTCCGGGGTATTGATACAAAAATTCAAACGACCTGCTTATTCGCGACCAATGGGTCATAAATCGTCCTCTTTTCCAGTCTTTTTTCCGTAAAAAACATTCGGTTTGTCACATTGTGTTACGTCAAAATTACGTTATAACCAATGACAGAACACAAAGCATTACATCAATCTAAAGTCTGCAATAATTAATCATAATAGAATGTAGAAGTTAATTTGCATATTGTACATGAAGGCCTAAGTAAATTCAAGAGAGTAGGTTAGAAACACCGGCCAATGGCTACTACACCTGGGATAAACCACAGAAACCATGAAACCACAAACAGTAATCAGTAGTACACAGTTCCTCTCTCATTAAAGCAACAAGTTATTACCCAAACAACAGTAAAATTCGATATAAGGAAAATTCTTTATATGGAAAAACATAAATTTAGCACGTTTCCTCCCTTCCAACATGGAGGAGAAGATGAAAGATTTCACCAGAGTATAAAGGAAATGGAAAGACAACTGATTATTGCTGGTTGCTGAAAAAATATGTTTCAATTTCTTTTTATAGTATATAAAAAACTGCTCAAATGTTCACATTTAAGTGATGACGTAAAACTCTAGTTAAATTTGAACAGTGTTGTGTTGACATTTTTGGATTTACTAACTTATATTTAACTAGCTGTTACCCGGTGTGCAATGCTACACCTACTTTATATTAAATATCTGTAGCCGGGCTTACCATGCTACACATGCTTCATATTAAATAGTTGTAACCCAGCTTCCATGGTACGCCTACTTTATATTATATATTTAAAAAAATTAATGATTATATTATATTTGTCCAAAGTATGAGAATATAAGATAATAAATTGAGAACTCGGCTGAAAAATTTATTTTCCATTTTTTTAAGAGAAAGTGGGGTGGAAAATAAATTAATCCTTATTTTTTAAAAAGTACCCTTATTTTAAAAAGTACCCTTACTTTTAAAATGGTATTACAATTAAATGATTCCAAATAATTTAATTGCAATACCGTTTTAAAGAAAATCCAAACCAAACTCCCTGTTTAATTTTTTTAAAGAAAAAAAATATGTGGTCCATAAATAAATATTCATAAAAAATAGCAATACAAATGAGGCATTTAATTAAGGTTATGATTAGTTATAAGTTGTAATAACCTACAACTGAAACTATATTCTTTATTTTCATTGATTTTTTTTTAAATATAATATTTATTTATTTTAAGGGCTTCGCATCTAACGCTAAAACCTCAACCTTGCGCAAATATAATATTAATATGTTATATTGTTTACCTGTTCATGTAATAATCCGTAACTGAGTTTTTTTTTATGAATGAAAAAGTAGTAAGTCGTGCAGGGTGTGTTATTTATGCCAAAAGGAAAGTTTTAAAAACATAGTTTGTTAATAGTCCTTTCTATTAAAGCTTCTGTTTCAAATTTTATGGTTCATGGGCTCTTCTATAAGGATAGTCCTTCTATCATAGGAAATAGAGGCCTCTAAGAATAAAAACAAATTTAAGATATTTTTCTTGCAGTTATGGACAACAATGAATTAAAGGTATTTGGGAATTTCAATAACGACATTGACTTGGCGAGCAACAATATTTTTACCAGAATTGCAACCGTATTTAAACATTTAGTCCAAGAGCTGGTAACACACTTTTCAAGTGTTTTATGTGCCTTGAAATTGTGCTATAGTGGGTCTCTAGTGTAGATAAAAAGTTAAGTATGTGGTTGCTGGACATACCTTGAAACACCAGGTACTGCGCATGGTAATCAGTAACAAACTATGGGCCAAAAATAGTGTTTTATTCAGAAGCCATAATTCTTTAATGTAAAATTAAGGCAATTCTATAATGAATAATATATAAGGTAGACACTTTTAAGTGGGATACATATAAAAACAAAACTGAAGTGGGTTTTTTGTAATATTAAATGAAGTCTCTTCTTCACACTGCTATTTAAACACCATAATTGAAAATAATTACAAAAGGGCAGACACTTTTTGTGAGGTTTAGTAATCAGCAGACATGAAAATAAATTCAGCCGATGATAGACTGCAATGCAGTGCGTGTAACCGTAAGAGTGAGAGAGCACCAATCATCTGGACAGGACAGTTGTGGCTGTTCTAGAAATAAAGCAACTTGCCTTAATTATACATTAAAGATTGTTGGCTTCTGAATAAAATACCATTTTAGTGACATATTTTTTTAACACCTTTCCCCTATGTGCAGTACCTGGTGTTCCAAGGTATGTCCAGGATACACATATATGCCTTACCTATCCACGACATGCAATACACCAAAATTCCAAGGTGCATAAAACACTTCATGAAATGTGCGTTACCAGCTATCCGACTAAATGGTGACAGTCAGAGGATATAACTATCCCAGACAAAAGGAAGCATATGGCAGAATATAATGATTAAATTATTATGGATATTAAATTAATAAAAAATTGCATGGAAAATTTAATTACTTATTCATTTATTAGAACACCACAATTCACGTGACTTCCTCTTCTTATAAAAATAATATTTTAATACATTAATTTATCTGCAAAAAAATAGCATGCAAAAGAAATATTATAAGAAGAATAACTTTATTAAAAAAAAAATTAAAGTGAGGCTGCCCAAATTAATAGGGTTGCTAAACCATACAGCTCTTATAATAATAAAATAATGTTTCAAAATGTGGTGAAAATTAATTCATTTATTTACATTCATTTGTATGATTATAAACATTTATATAATTTATTATGTACATCTATCTATATGCGAATAAAACAATAAGTTAAATATAACAACATTTAATGTAAGATTTTAATAATATTTGCATATGTATGTGAGAGAATTAATTTCAAGTTCATAAATTTAAGTCCTTTACAAAATGACATTGTTCACAAAGGAGTTTTTAATGCTTAAAAAAATCTTTATGTTTAAAACAAAATGTTCTATCTTTTTGGAAGTTTAAACTTCACTTAAAGCTACATATTCTGCATATGGAGACTCTTCTGTACCATCTTTTTTCTTTCTCGATTTCCAGTATAATACATTACCAAATAACCTAATAAGAAAACCAGTGGTGGATTTTCCTTCTAAATGATCATTTAAGAATATAGTCTCTACATCCATCTGTTCAACATTTAGACCCATTTGATATCTTCTACTTCCTTATTTCAACAAAATCTCAAGCATTATTTTGTTTCAAACTATCTATTTCTCTATCCCAAAAATCACAATCGCTTGAACTTTATCAGATTCGCCCTCAGCCAATCCAATACAGCTTATGTTTTCTTGGATAACATCAACATGCCTAGCGACAATGATTTTATTATTCAAAAGTACTTTATATCCCACTTCACTATACTCGATTAAAATGCACATATTCACCTTTTTATCCCATTTAGAAGTTATTATTTGTTCTGGTTTCCTGATACCCTTTTTTTTTTTTGGTAGTCATAATTCTTACTATTTAATATTCCTTACCAATGTCACACCTCATAATACCAATTTCCTAAGTTTTCAACCTCATTTACTTATTGAACAAAGGAATGAAAAACTTCTGTTTTAGGTTTAATAGTTTAAGTCCTAGCAATCTTACTATTTATTTATTTATACATCAGTGAGACCGCGACAAAGGGAATTCATCACTAAACACTTAAATAACAATAAACAATACTGAACAATTATGAAGAAATTAACATGAGGGCAATCTTACTATAATCATCTATAAATGAAACAAAATATTTTTCACCTTTGAGACTCATAGTTAAAAAAAGGTCCACATCAGTGTAAACAATTCCAAAATACTTTTAGCCTTGTTCTTATTGTTTTCCAAAGGGACACGGTCCATTTTACAATACAAGTTTTATAAATTTATAACATGTCCAGATAAACTGATTATTTCATTTCAGTTGTTTGAATTTTATTTTTTTAATATAATCTGAAGTTTCTATGTACAATTTACTATGCTGTTGATTCCTTTAGGTATAATCTATCAAATTTCGGAATTATGTCTTAGGCTGTTGTCAAATCACAAAGAAATTCGAACTGTTTATTTGATCTTGCTGATCTTCACCAACTTTGGTCTCCTTTGCCTTTTCAATGACATTTACACACCTCATCAGTTAAAAAAAAAAAGTTAAGTGTTTTTCCACATACTAAAACCCTCTCCATCAAATACCAGTACAAACATATTCATTTAACAGAAAAGCGAGTGAGAGATTATTCAACCGAATACTATAACCGACATTGCAACCTTCCTTTACTAAAGAGAAAAAACTACCTCTCAACAAAAGTATTGAAATTATTATAGTTCTGAATAGAAACATGACCACTTAATTATATTATATTAGTCCAAATTATGATTAGATAGACACAGAACATTTTTATGATATACTTATTTATACGATATTAGTCTATATTCTGGTTAGAGCAGTGTTGCCCTAGGCAATCAAATGAAAATTGATTTGATATGAAGAAAACTGATCTGATATTAAGGAAATTAATCTTAAAAAATATGATATTTTATTATATGATATCTTATATGATATTTGTCCAAACTCTGAGAATATAAACCTACTATTTAGATAAACAAACAAAGGTTTTTTTATTGCACTTCTTCTTAGAAGGAGGGGCAACACTGGAAAGAAAATGCCGATTTCTGACTATAAACTCTTCTGTATATGACAGTTTCGAACTCGTTACTTCCAAACTATGAATCCTAGAAGATTTTGAGCTAGCCTACGAGATTTCCCGGATCAAGACGTATCTAAGTGCGAAGTTTGGTCAATATCAGTCAAACGATGTGGATTTGTATAAGGAACAAACAAACAGAAAAACAGAAAAACAGAAAAGCAGAAAAACAGAAAAACAGACACGTGATTTTTATATATATAGATAACATAGCATAAAATCATTATAAGCTAGTATAAACCATAAATCATTGGATTTACTAACTTATATTTAATAACATAACATAAAATCATTATAAGCTAGTATAAACCATAAATCATTGGACTTACTAACTTACATTTAATAACATAACATAAAATCATTATAAGCTAGTATAAACCATAAATAATTGGATTTACTAACTTATATTTAATAACATAACATAAAACCATTTTAAGCTAGTATAAACCATAAATCATTGGATTTACTAACTTATATTTAATAACATAACATAAAATCATTATCAGCTAGTATAAAAATGTATAGTTTACTGTTTCCTGTATTGTGAAAATTTGTTACGTGATGGAAAAAAAAACTAAGTCCATATTCTGATTCAGCACACTCAAATTAGGGATAATGACATTAAAATAAAAACCCCAGACAAAAAGTTAAATTTTGCAGATAAGTGCATATATATATATATATATATATATATATATATATATATATATAAAACTTATAAAGGACAATATATTTCTCTAGTAATAAGAATCTGTAAGCTGAAGAATATAATGGTTTGAGAATCCTTGTACTTGTGAATTGCTGGGGTACTCAAGTGATGAGAGGTTGTAAGCACAGAGCCCAGGGGCAAGTCAGTCTGCTCTCTTGAGTGTGTTGCTAATGGTTCGTAATTATTTTCTTTATAATTGGCCAGGGCACATTTCTTTCTTCTAGAATCTCGTTACTGAAGGAAACCATCTTACTGTGTTCAGCAAGAATCCACTGGGACTGAAAGAAATTTAACTTTGACGACTAAGCATTGCACAGACCATTTTTGAATATATACTAAATATACAATCATAACGTAGTTTAGTCGTTCCCTTTAAAACTTTGTTAATAATTATGTAGTTTTAAAGGGAACAAGTTTTTTTTTTTTTGTTATAATTCATGTTTATTTAAAATCTGTACAATTATGAGTACAATAATTAATTGTGCTGGCCTAAGTATACATGTCAATGAACAGTATATGGAAGGAGCCAAACATTATCGGCACTTCCTAATATATCTAAACAATTTGTGCTGTTTTTAACTGCTGTTATGGTAGCTGGTCACGGGGCCAAAGTCTCTGAAGCCTCCTGGGAAGGTCTTTTAGGGTGGGTCTGAGTGGAAAGGGATTGACCTCTTGGATTTGGGTGGGATGACAATTTGGAATGAAACGTTAAGAATGGGGATTTGGAGAGGTCGTTTACGAAGGGAACGTTGAGGTCATTGTGTAGGGTTTTGTTAGAGACATAAAAGGGAGCGTTGACTATTCTACGAAGGACTTTGGATTGGAATGCTTGTATTCGTTGTATGTTCGAGTGTTTTGCTGTTCCCCATAATTCAAGTCCGTAAGTCCAGATAGGTCTGATTATAGTTTTGTATATAGTGAGTTTGTTTTGTGTCGTAAGCTTTGACGTAGGGCCAAGTAGTCGTCGTAAGAGCCCATATCTCCTGTTTAGCTCTTGTCTTTTCAGTCGTGTGTGTGGGTTCCATGTGAGTCTGCTGTCTAGTAGGAGTCCCAGGTAACGTACCTCATTCGATTCTGGGAGTTGACTGCTGCAAATGAATACAGGAGGGCAGGCGCTCCTATTAAGAGTGAATGTAACATGAAAGCACTTTTCTGGGTTCACTTTAATTTTCCACAAGTTGCACCATTTCTCGACAGACTCAAGGTGCTCCTGTAATTGCTGGGACGCTGTAGAGGGATCGGGGGAAGAGGAAAAGATGGCTGTATCATCGGCGTAGGTTGTTATGTGTGTAGACGGGTGGATAGGGATGTCTGCCGTGTACAGGAGGTAAAGGACAGGGCCTAGGATGCTGCCTTGTGGGACGCCTGAGGATATGGGTCGAGAGGAGGACAAGGTAGTACCAGACCTTGCTTGAAAGGAACGATTCGAGAGGTAGGATTGAAGGATGAGGTAGTATGTGAGGTAAAATACGCTTTACTTTGTATAACAGCCCCGGGTGCCAAACCCGATCGAACGCTTGGGCGACGTCGAGGAAGGCACTCGTGCAGTAGTTTTTACATTCAAGCGCATAAATGCCGGAGTCCCTCAAGGAAGTATTATTGGTCCTCTCCTTTTCATTCTTTACACTGCGGATATTCCCACACACCCCCAAACCCTTCTAACAACCTACGCAGATGATACTGCCATCCTATCAACTTCCCCCGATCCCTCAGTAGCATCCCAACACCTGCAGGAACATCTTACCGCTATTCAACACTGGTGTGAAATGTGGAGAGTAAAAATCAACCCGGAAAAATGTAAGCAGGTTACATTCACTCTCAACCGGAGATCATGCCCTTCTGTACATCTCAATAACACTCCACTACCAGTATCCAACGAGGTTCGATATCTAGGATTATACCTTGACAGCCGACTGACATGGAATCCTCACACGAGACTGAAAAGACAAGAACTGAACAAAAGATACGGACTACTTAGACGGCTACTTGGACCCTCATCTAAATTATCAATACAGAACAAATTAACGATATACAAAACAATCATTCGACCAATATGGACATACGGACTTGAACTCTGGGGATCTGCAAAACCATCCAACATCAACAGAATACAGGCATTCCAGTCAAAAGTACTCCGTAAAATTGTAAATGCCCCTTTCTACGTCTCAAACAAAACCCTTCACAATGACCTTAACATTCCATTTGTCCTTGACCTTGCTAAAACCCGTTTCCAAATGTTCCACTCCAAATTGTCCTACCATCCTAATCCTGAAGGTCTATCTTTATCGTCCCGATCCCAACCAGACAATCCTCCCAGGCGGCTCAAGAGACAGTGGCCACGAGACAATTTACTCACCTAACCGTATCATGATCATTGAAATAGATATTTAGACAGCCACGGAAGTGTCAACAATGGTTGGCTCCTTCCAAATTTGTATGGTTTTTATTTTTTTTTACTTTAACCGTTTTGTTCAATTTATTACATTATGTATCTGTATCAACAAACTTGATAATTGTACATATAATAATTTGTACAGATTTCAAATAAAAAAGTTAATAAAAAAAAAAAAAAAAAAAACATTCAAGCGCGTAGGATATTGTGTCAACAACGCTAAAGCATTGTTGAATAGTGGAGTGCCGGGAGCGGAAACCGAATTGGTGGTCAGGAATCGAATTGGAGGAAGTAACGATGGGAAGGATTCTCTTCAGAAAAAGTTTTTCAAAAATTTTGGACATGATTGGGAGTAAGCTTATAGGGCGGTAGGAGGATGGTGTATTTAGAGGTTTTTGGGGTTTTGGGATAAGAGTTATTATTGAGTGTTTCCATGGTTTGGGGAAGTGAGTAGTTCTTAGGATTGAATTGAAGATGTAGGTAAGGAAGATTATGGCTTTCTGGGGTAGGTGTTTTAGGATGAGGGATGTAATAAGGTCATACCCAGGAGATTTCCTTGGGAGATGCTTAATGATGTATTTTACATCAGCAGGATGAAAAGCTTTTGAAGGACGGGAGAGGGGAAGAGGGTGGTCAAGGTAATCGTGAACCAGCTGGTCGTGGATAGAATTTGTATTTGGGTGCGGGGGAAAAATGGATTCGAGATGTACGGCAAAAACTTCGGCCTTATCTTCATCGCTCCTTGCCCAGCTGCCATCACTGCGTTGGAGAGGATGAGGAACGGTATGGAATTTTAGGATTTTACGGGTAGCAGTCCAGAGGGAATTATCTTGTGTGGATAGGGTTTGAAGATAATCATTGAAGGATTTTGCTCGATGTTCGGAAAGGGCCTGTTTTAAAATTCGACAGTGTCTGTTGAAGGAGGTACGGTGAGAGGGATAGCGGGTTCTCTGCCAGAGAGCTCTTGCTCGGCGCTTGGCGGTAAGGAGGTTCTGGATGTGGCCTGGAAGCTGAGGTTTGGGATTGAAAGGAATGTTTGATCTTGGTCTACATGATTTTGAGACACTGTCCTGTATGGCCTTTGTAAACGCAAGAACAGCAGTGTCGACATCTGATGGGGTTTTGAGGGGGACAGTGAGGTCAATGGAAGTGGAGAGGTTTTCTTGAAATAATTCCCAGTTGATAGGACCTTGGATGAGGCTAGGATACTGGGCACGAGGTTGAGGAACGGTATCTAGCTTAAGGAGAATGGCTGAGTGATCGGAGGATAGATCAAGCAGTGACTGCACTGAGTAGGATATTCTTCCTAGGCAAGAAGCGATGAAGAAATCGACCAAGTCTGGAGTTCGAGAGAGATCTGTTGGCCAGTAGGTGGGAGAGTTTGTGGAAATGGATTAGTAGTTTTGGGATTGAAGGATGTCGTATAGGATTCTGCCACGGGAGTTTGTGAGACGGCTTCCCCATCTGGGATGTTTTGCGTTGAAATCAGCCCCTATGAGGAAGCGAGGACCAAAGGATTTGAATAGTGAAAGGAATTCCGGATGGTGGATGGTACTATTAGGAGAAAAATATGCAGCCGATATTATGAAATTTTGGGAGGAAAGGGAAAGGGATATTGAACTTACCTGAATATTGTCTGTCGAGATTGTAGAGTGTAGAAAGTGAGCCAGTGAGTTTTTCACAAGTACAGCTGCTCCGTTGTGGGCTACAGTTGGGTGATCGGCCCTGTAAGTTGAGTATCCTGGGACTGAAAAATGGTGTTTGTTGAGTAAGTGGGTTTCCGTTATCAGTGCAATGTCGATGTCCTTTTCAAAGGGAACAAGTGAACACTTTTTTTCTCTCTTTTTGGTTTTTATAGGCGTATCAGAAATTGGGCTATTAACGCCAGGGTGTCTACAGGTTGCCGCCCTTTTAAAATGCCAACGACAGCGTGGTCGGTCACCCATTCAGGTGAACATGTTTATCTTAGGTGATCAACCGGTGTATTCAACGTGGCTATAGCCTTTGGCGACTAAACACTTTTATTTCATTGTAAGCCTCTCTGGAGAGTGGAAATTGATGTTTAGGAGGATAAAAAATAGTCCAAAATTTCCACAGTTACTTTATTTTGCAGAACGTTTTCAGGGACTAGGCCCCATTTTCGACGCCCATGCAAAGGTTCTTATTCAGCCGAGCATTGCGTCTAGGCTGCTTTTATTTCAATATTATATCTGCTCAATAAGACAACTGTCTACCTATGTGTATATATATATATATATATATATATATATATATATATATATATATATATACATATATAGTCAGCATTTCCGGATGGCATCATTCGGTCGTCAACAAAAGCGAGTTTCCTGCCTATGGAGGGATGGAGCATCTATAGGAAAGCAGAGTGTATATTTGACCCGACCCTTCCAACCACAGGTATTAGGACGCGATGAACCCGAATTTAGCTATCAATTGGCTTGTAACGTATCGAAATATCGCGTAAATTGTTATGGCTGAAAAAAATACAATGCTTCTAGATGTAATTTGGAAAAGAAAATGTATCAGCCCTATCCTGGCTAGAAAAGGGTGGTAACCTGTAGATAAGCCGTCCCAAAATTCTTAGTTAATAATAATGGACGTTAAAATTAAATAGTATTACAAAAGTGATATTACTCAAGCTGTGTGGCAGTAACAGTCAAAAAATCATTAGGATCTCTTAGCCAGCTACAAGATTACGGTGTTCAAAACTAATTCCTGTATCTAACTCATCTTTTTCGAAGATTTCACTTACACCTTGACTTCTGGGGACCTCATATGGTTTCCTATGTTGATTAAGAAGTATATTTCCGATCATTGGCGATTAAATTGTTGTTTTGTATGAATATGTGAAGTATTTAGGAAGTGTATCTACCGATATATTCAGCAGAGAGAGAAAGGAATTAGTAGACGTGCTTGCAGGGTGTATAGTGCTCTACACGATGTAGAGGATTCTGACCGCTGTTGTCTC
The DNA here is from genome assembly GCA_946811695.1 of Gonocerus acuteangulatus. NCBI lineage: Eukaryota > Metazoa > Arthropoda > Insecta > Hemiptera > Coreidae > Gonocerus > Gonocerus acuteangulatus. The sequence continues at coordinate 34,871,196 of OX328130.1, read as the reverse complement.
CCCTTTTATTATTTACTGCGCCCTTTGTGTGAGGCCGACAGGGCAAAGCGTTCCTAGGTCTGCATTGGACAAAGGGTCGTGTGCTTCTTCTCTATTCCAATTCAGCAAATTGTCCAAGCCCGATTTATGTGCTAGTGGTTTTTGCCTGCCAATTACCAATCGCCTGGGAAAATATCTATTAATCCACGGCCAAACGTACGAATCCTGGCGACCTGAGCCGATTGGCCTATATAATTATTCAGTCAGGAGTTTTGATTTTCAAGCAAGTTATTTTGTTTGCTGTTTCTTAATATTTTTATTAGTCACAAGTTTTACTTAAATAATTAAGTCACTTACGCAGGAACTGTATGCATTCGTCATTGAATTGGTAAATATTCGCAACATTGTTCAGAAATGTGCTTGAACTAACTGATCCATAAATATAAAAGTTTATCTCTTTTTACATTTTTTTTTTTTTTTAAGTAGTTGACTCATTCTAAAATTATATATATATATATATATATATATATATATATATATATATATAAATTCAGTTGTTTGTCCGTAGTATATTTGTTCTTTTAACAAATCCTCCCTGTTTGACTGATTTTTGCCTAACTTGGCTGGTTGATCTAGGTAGTGTCATAGGCTAGGTCAAAATCGTCTACGACTTACAGAAGAGTGAATTGTCACTTTTAAAAAATGAGATATTCACAAAGTTGGCATATTGTCCGTTGTTTGGCAATTGAAGTCTAAACGTAAATATGCTATCCACTCCCTGCAGTTTTCTCATTTCTGGTTGCTGATAACTTCAAGATTCCAACTTCAAGTCGCCCTGTAGGAAGATTTTTTGTATTCTGTAACTTTATTTGCGTTATTAGATTTTAATATAAATTATTTGGCTTCTAATTTTTTATTTTCTTAATTTCTTTTTTTTTTGCACTAACTTGGAGAACATTTATTATTTGACTGTTTAATCAAAGAGGATTTTAATTTTGTGAATATGTTTGTAATATGTTATATTATCTATATCTGGTGGTTTGACGTAGGATGATACGAAAGAAAATTCTTCTAGACCGATGATTACATTATTATTCAAGAGTCATACTTTTACAGCATAACTGATTGTTTTCTTCATTTTTATTTTTTGTATACAATATAAAGTAGTTACAGCACGGCACGCCGGGGTAAAAGCTAGTTTATAATAAAATAAATTATCATTTGACTCATAGATCCAATTTACAATGATAAAAATATGCGTTAAAAAGAGCTCTAAAACAATCAAATAAATAAATAAAAATATGAAACTGTGCAGAAATCATTCTAAGTTCTTCCTTTTCCTTATCGGTAGTTCCCAGGAGAGAAGAAACTAGATGTTTCTAGCACAATGAATTATCAAGTTCTTTACAAAGTTGGCTGAATTCAAACAATCATTTACTTTAGATAAAGACCAAGACTCTGGAAGTCATAACTTTTTTCTTATCTCTTTGATAGTTTCCGCTCCCTTTGGTCTACTTCGGGCAAAGTAATATGCTCGGATACTAGGTGGATACATTTTTCTTCAAAGCGTTTAATTCTATGGTTATTAGTTAATGAATATCATGGTTCCATGTTTTTTTATTTATTTTTCGTAGGATTATTAATGTCTTTCTATTTAGTGCTTATTATTCATTAGTGAAAATTATCATGTACTTAGCTATGATTAGATTGTTATTTTTAAATATTCCAAGTCTTAAATAAGTTCCAAGTCTCCGTCAATTTCCTAGCGAATCTTCTAAAAATATACTCAGTTTCAGTGTTGGCCAAAACTCATTCAGAATAATGAATAATGACCAATGAATAAAATTGTTATTTCATTCCGAATAATTAATAATATTTTCATTCATTATTCAGCCATTCAATAACTAACGGATCCTTTTTTTTTTTTTATTGATTATCGAAAACAAAATAATTTAAGATGATGAGATTTTGAGACATCATTTCTTTCGTTTGTTTTGCTGAATAATATCTCTAACTTAATCTAAAAATAAGCAAATGTTTTTTTGTTTATTGTTTTATAAAAAGAAATTCCCATTATCTTACTTCCGTTAATTCATTATATGCCTATGACGGCATATTCTTTTCTTATGAATCAGTTTTTTTTTTCTATAAAGAAAACATTTTTTTTACAAATTCTTTTAAATCATATTAAAATTTAATTGAATAAAACCGTGATGCAAAATAATCTATTACTTATCTGTACCACTAAAACAGTAATGCCTAACCACCTATATAGGATTTTCCCCCAATAATTAGACGGCTGCAGGATCTATTTAAACGTTTGGACAGTATATTTGCAAGTTGCAACAACACCATTGAGATTTTCAGTTTAATATTTGTGTAGCTGTATTTAAACCTGAAAGAAGAAAGGGCTTATTTTTCCAGTAGAAGTATGCTTTGCTAATTAGTTGGTGGAGGAAGGCTTTGATGTAGAAATCCCTTCTCTTCATTAGTACGAGCTACTTTCTACTGGTGGAAAACTAACAATACCAAAAACTCCTTGTCAAAGAGAATATACCTACAAAGAATATCTCTATCTTTAGAGCAAACAGTCGCCATTGTAATGTAAACTGTACACAGTTTTTTTATTTTTTTTAAATGTTATTTTATCTATTTTTCTGCCTAACGGAATAGCGCAGCACCCAGACGAGTTTTGACCTCGTTAACCCAGACGAGTTTTATAAAATTATATTGTTCAAAGTAGTAAATGAAGACATGTTTTACCGACGGTAAATTGCATTTCTCAGCAGGTAAATTACGCGAGTTTTCCTAGCGTTACGTTTGAGGCACAGTATTCTTTTGCAGTTTCTTTTGCTCGTTGACCGCGATTTAGACGAAACGTAAAAACATTGTATTGACTATGGAAAAAAAGGATGGAAGCATTCAGAGGAATTGATAAGGGAGAATCGTTAAAAAACATTGCTGCAGAGTTTGGATTAGGAACATCGGCGGTATCTGATTGGAAAAAGAACAGAAAACGGATTGACGGACTTTTGTTTCAAAATTATTTCTAAGGACAGTTTATAGTGGTTATGACCCAGAAGAAGACGGAGAAGAAGAAGCAAACATTGAGAAATTAATGGTATATTTCAAGAGTCATGCCAAAACATTGCCCAATGAACTTCCAGTGTTAAAGCGGATGCGAGTTCGCGCTGCTCGTAAGCGATACACTGATCTCAAGACAGCAGAAGGTCTTTTTACTTCAGACTAGTTTGTAGCTATATTGAGTACAGTGCAACTTCATAGGCTATTACAGTACATACTGAGTATGTATTTTTAGGTCAAAGTGTCTCCACAATAAATTCTATGCTCAATTAAGAATATATCGATTTTTTTCGACCGTGATTTTTTTTTTTTTTTCGTTTTTCCATCATTCTCTGAATAATCCGGATTTTCGTTAACTCGGATCGACCCTGGTCTCAGTTAATCCGGGTAAACGAGGTTTTACTGTACTTAAAATGCAGTAATAAGCAAGACTTTCGAAGCTCTATCAGCTTCTGGCAGACAATAGACAATAAACTATTAAACATGATTAATTTACTAATCTGAAACAAAACTTAACTATCAGAAAATATGCAAATGGGGGAAACAAATGAAATAACGTTTGGTAAAATTGTTAAGTTTCAAATAATGGGCCTTTGTGTATCACAGATTACTCACAACCGAATAGAACCAAAATAAATCTTATTCGGCCTTGAACATTTAAAATATCCAACTGACAGAAATTGCGTCATCTAAGCGCTTTGTCGTTTTTATCCCTAGGCTCATTGGGAAAACTTCAAATAGAAACCATTAATGTTTTGTTTTGATATTTCGTGAAAAATTTTAACAACCTCTGAATAAACATTTGGTAGAAAAGCAAAATTTACGCGCTTCAATTCACAGGAAACTGACAGTTCCCATATGGAAATTACTCGCACTGCCTCTTTGACGTCGCTATTAACAACAAGTAACCATACAAAAAAGGTTCTCATTTACTAATAGTGTTTTAAATAATAAAATTTCAACTAATTAAAAACTGATTGACAAAGACAAGATTTCGAATTTTGAGAACCAATACCTCCGATTAAAATCACTCTATCAAACATTGCATTGGGAGCAATTTTATATGAAATTTGTTTCGCTTTTAGCACTTTCCTCGGAATGACGGAACTTGACGGAATTTTTGAAAAATTTCTTCAAATCTTTATCGATCCTACCTAGTAGACACCGAAAATGACCCCCGTTAAAATTTATATATATCTATATATATATATATATATATATATATATATATATATATATATATATATATATATATATGCATATATATATATATGTGTCTGTTAACACGATAGCGGCCAGAGTTTTTGTTTTTTCGTCACGAAACTTGGTATATAGCATTCAATTAGCAAACGATTGAACGAGTTCGTTAACCACCAAAGTCGGTCCACCGGAAGGGGGGGTTTACCCCGAACCCAAAACACTAATTTGACTATGTCAGCCGTAATATTTGTTATATTTCAACGAAACTTGGTATTCGTAGTGGTAATATAGAGAGAAAAGTGAGATATAAAAATTAACTAAATCGGTTCATTAGAAGGGGGGGTTTACTCCGGACCCACAATACCAATTCGCCACTACCAGCCGTGATTTTTGGTATATTTCGACGAAACTCGGTATTCGTAGTGGTAATCCACAGGTAAATATGTGTTGTAAAAATAAACTAAATCGGTTCATTAGGAGGGGGGGTTTACTCCAGACCCACAATACCAATTCACCACTACCAGCCGTGATTTTTGGTATATTTCGACGAAACTCGGTATTCGTAGTGGTAATCTACAGTTAAATATGTGTTGTAAAAATAAACTAAATCGGTTCATTAGAAGGGGGGGTTTACTCCGGACCCAAATTCCTAATATACTCATACCGGTCGTAATTTCTGCTGTATTGTAACGAAACGCGGTATACGTCGTGGGTAACTCATGAGAAAGAAGTGTTGTAAAAATGAGCTGAATCGGTCAATCGTAAAGCGGGGGTTTAATTTGTAATATATTTCAATAGAAAAGCCCGCCAAACGTAGGTTCACAAAGCCGCCGCAAGGAGGGCTTTCTACCACTAGAGTGACTGTATCCTGTTCCTGCGTTAGATCAAAATACGATAATATGAGGTTTTTTGTATTTATTACGTAGTGTAGTAGGTACCATGTGTAAACATAACTCTGGAAGCAAATTAATAATTGATCAGTTACTCATTACAAATTTAAAAGAGAACTATTCAAGTTTTTATTTTATTTATGTAGGATATTTTAAGCAAATTGTTCTGGAAAGCAGTCTACACTACCCAAATTCTGAGGAAACTGCTTAGTTATGCAGCTCCTGCGTGACGGACTTTTTAAGTAGATTCTTTACACTTAGCACAATTTTCATTTAGGTTATATGATATTAATGAAAATATGCGTACATCTCTAGAAACCTTTAAGGTGGTCATACACGTTTAGTTCAAATCTGAAGGCAGCGATTGTTTGGCCTCAAGGTTTGGACTGTACGGGTCTAGAAAGTCCGTCACGCAGGAGCTGCATAACTAAGCACTTTCCTCAGAATTTGGGTAGTGTAGACTGCTTTCCAGAACAATTTGCTTAAAATATCCTACATAAATAAAATAAAAACGTGAATAGTTTTCATTTTGTAATGAGTAACTGATCAATTATTAATTTGCATCCAGAGTTATGTTTACACATGGTACCTACCTCACTACGTAATAAATACAAAAATCCTCATATTATCGTATTTTGATCTAACGCAGGAACAGGATACAGTCACTCTAGTGGTAGAAAGCGCTCCTTGCGGCGGCGTTGTGAACCTACGTCTGCCGGCTTTTCTATTCAAATATATTACAAATTAAACCCCCGCTTTCCGATTGACCGATTCAGCTCATTTTTACAACACTTCTTTCTCATGAGTTACCCACGACGTATACAGCGTTTCGTTACAATACAGCAGAAATTACGACCGGTATGAGTATATTAGGAATTTGGGTCCGGAGTAAACCCCCCCCCTTCTAATGAACCGATTTAGTTTATTTTTACAACACATATTTAACTGTAGATTACCACTACGAATACCGAATTTCGTCGAAATATACCAAAAATCACGGCTGGTAGTGGCGAATTGGTATTGTGGGTCCGGAGTAAACCCCCCCCCCTCCTAATGAACCGATTTCGTTTATTTTTACAACACATATTTACCTGTGGATTAGCACTACGAATACCGAGTTTCGTCGAAATATACCAAAAATCACGGCTGGTAGTGGCGAATTGGTATTGTGGGTCCGGAGTAAACCCCCCCTTCTAATGAACCGATTTAGTTCATTTTTATATCTCACTTTTCTCTCTATATTAACACTACGAATACCAAGTTTCGCTGAAATATAACAAATATTACGGCTGACATAGTCAAATAAGTGTTTTGGGTTCGGGGTAAACCCCCCCTTCCGGTAGACCGACTTTGGTGGTTAACGAACTCGTTCAATCGTTTGCTAATTGAATGCTATATACCAAGTTTCGTGACGAAAAAACAAAAACTCTGGCCGCTATCGTGTTAACAGACATATATATATATATATATATATATATATATATATATATATATATATGCATATATATATATATATATATATATATATATATATATATATATGCATATATATATATATATATATATATATATATATATAGATATATATAAATTTTAACGGGGGTCATTTTCGGTGTCTACTAGGTAGGATCGATAAAGATTTGAAGAAATTTTTCAAAAATTCCGTCATGAGTCCAACCTCAATAGCTACTTTCCTTCGGAGGAAAGTGCTAAAAACACATAATAAGTTAATAATCCTCAAGACAGGGACTGCACAGTCCACTTAAAATAGCCGCCCTGCACAGTCCCAGGCTCATTTGTCTGTAGAGTTAATCTATTGGATTTATCATCATCTGGCCTCAAGGATGTCCCATACACGGTGAGGAATATCAACTGTGCAGTCGAAATCTTGAGATATTACTCAACATGTAAGGGCACGTTTTCCACTTCTTCAAAAGCTGTGTTAGATATTAGAGGCCGAGAAAATGAGTAAATTTGCTTTTCCAAGTCAAATAGCCTATAAAAAGTGTACCCGGGTCCTATAAAGGTAATTAAAAAAAACACGATATTTAATTATTTATGGTTAACGAACTTGACCTATTAAGTCAGCAAAGGATTTGTGCACCAACTTTCAACAAAATCGGACAATTTTTTTTACTCTGTTAGAGAACGAACACACACATACACACACACATATATATCTTTAAATTTTAGTCCTTTAAATTTGAACTGGTCGACTTGGTTAGTAAACACGAAGGGACTATCTGAATATTATCGTTGTCTATGAATGTGGAAAAGTGAATCCTGCCGAGAACTCTGTTTTAGCGATCCTCTCACTGGTACTACACAAAGGTCCAACGTGGCCGAATAGTACAGACAGGAGCTGCTCTCTACATGACAAACATGGAAACTTAATGAAGCAGGCTTCGGTTCGGCTTGTAATGTCTCTCTTGCTATTCCACCTAATTTCTAGTCTACCGTGTATAATATCCATACTACCTGTGTCCATATTCCCAAGACAACCAGGTACATTATCAACTAGATAGCGTTCACACGCCTACTATTATCGTGTCAAAGGAAATTATTACTAATTAATTATAAGGATGAGTGTTGGTATTCTGTAAGCAAATAATTTCAGTCCCAATGATCATAATCAAAGATCTAGATAAAATATCGTTTTAATTAAATAAGCAATACTTGACATAAGTTGATTTATTTAATAGTGGGTTTGTCAGAAAATAATGTAGGATTTAGTGCGGTTTCTCTCTCCCTCTATAGGGAGGAAGCCCACATATGAGGTGGGAAAAAAGTTCGTTTTACACCAAAAAGCCTCCATCATATTTCAAAAAAATCATTTTTACACACACACACACACACATATATATATATATATATATATATATATATATATATATATATATATATATATATATATTTATATATATACTCCTTCGAAAATACAAAAAATGATTCTACTTCATTTCACATTTCATTTGTTTATTTAAATTTTCCGCTTAAAGCTAATATATCAAAATAACGCATTTATAATAACCATTAGTAATTCAGTTTTTGCAAATTTTTCGGCATGTGATTGGCGTTCTGCAAGTTTTGTATTATTTGTATATTTTATAACTTATCTTCTTTTTTGTAAAGAACAGATTTGACCAATTGACCTAAGATTCCTTAACAATTAAAACTTCCAACGGCATTTATCACTGGAAGCTGGGGGAAGCCCTAAATATATCATGCTTCAACTCCGAAGCTGAAATAGGCTCAATAGCCCGCAGGCTACTGCAATGCACCAGCCTATCGACAATCTGATCAAACTACCTAGGATTTACTGAAAAAAATATAGAAATTATAATGGAAAAAAAACACTAAGATTATTTATTATGTGTTTAGGGAAATGTATTAACATATTTAATAAAATCTATCCCCAGAGGCGTGTTATGTTAATATCCTGGAAAGGGAAATTTAAGTTAAGCCCCCTCTGCTGATGTACGAAAATTGCTGATTAACGAAATCTTTACAAATCTAAGTAAAGGTATTTCAAGTTTTGGAATATGAATTCTAAATATTTTCATGAAGAAATTAGTTACGGGATGAGGACAGACTAAGTAATAAGAACTCAATTTTCTCCGTATCTTATGAAGTCACTATGAAAAATTCAATATCCTAATCTCGCAACAAACCCAAATCTAATTCTTCCTTAAAATCCAATCCCTGCAAGCAGACCAACTAATAAACTAATCCAGAGAAGAAGAAAAAAAAAAACATAGCTTAGTACTAACTATACAAACTAAGGTCCATTTACACTAAATTCAGAGGACTTATCCCATTCGTATGCAATACCAACCGTGTTGGGTGTCCCGGTAGAGTCAAGTCCTGCCTGCAGAAGGATGAGCTTGCCATTTTGGGCTGCGTAAAATGCCCTGCTACATCATGAATGTTTAAAAAGGGTAGCAACCTACAGATATCCCACTACAGATGGCTTAAATGTTGAATGACTGAATGAAAAAACTCTCCACTATGGACATCTGTCCGTAAGCGGGAGTCCGCTTAAAAAATAAATTCTGATACAGTAATTACATGTAACAATGTGCTTCTCTAATAATTTTCCTGATATGTGAAATGATTAATAATTAAAATTTATTTAACTCTCAAGTCCTGTGAACCAATTTAGTTTAGAAGACGCTACACATTCTTCTCTTTGCTTAAGGACGATGTATTTTTTTATGGACAGAATCACCCCCTCCTATTCTCTTTATATGGACCCATTTTGGCCTCTTGATGCTAACAGACACTTCCGAATTGAGTTATGAGGAAGAAGTCATAAACCGATTTCCTTCTTATGGAGGGAGATAGGAATCGCGCTAAAAAAGTAAATCTCATACCATAATCTAAGCTGGGTCAATAGGTCGGATACTCGCACGAGGTTTGGAAGTGACAGCGCTTGGTCTCCGAAAATGGTGAAATGGAAACAATGTGCTTATGCAAACAATATGCCTTTGTCTCGCGCCGTCAAACATATTGTTCCGCTGAGCCCTCGCAGCCTTAAAGTCGTGCGGGAAGGTATTTCTGGCTTTTTAAGATATCTCCTATTTCAGCTTGACGCTTACCCTAAGATATGATCTCTGACCTATATTCTAGGCGATGCCTCATTCAAGAAAACCTTACATATATAATAGTAGAATTCCAGAACTACAGGGAAAGAATGACCTATTCACTTTCAATCGACACTATATTTTTCCGCTAAAAGACAAATTGGTTGATCTATAAATTGTTTTTTTAAGAATTTGTAAATATACATTCAAATGTTGAGCAAAAATACGTAGGAATTTTTCCATTCATTAAATTTTAACGACTTTATGACCGATTCTCGATGGAGTTTTAATGAAAAATGAAAAATCGTTCACCATTTTCGAAAAAATGATATTTCTTAAAACTCATAATAACTTTACTAGACTTTACCTTCTTATTTCAAGATAATTTTAGTCTCTTAGATAATTTTAGTCCTAGATAACGAATTGCCGTTTGCAGACTATCGCCCGTGAAAAGGAGGTGTTCGTTCGTCAGACCACCATTTTGTATTCGAAAAATTAAAACGTATTTTTCTTCTTAAGATACTTTAACATCCAATAAAAAACTTATGACATAAAAAATTAAAAAATGTTGATTTATTTGCTTTTTTTTTTAATTTGGAGGCCCGGCGGCCGTGAGTGTTAAGTCGTCAGCACTTAACACTCCGTGCCAAAGGTCGTGGGTTCGATTCCCACTATGAGGTGGTGGCTTTTCCTTAAACAAACGAAAAGCCATCAGCCCTATGCGTGGGCAGCATGGACGTTAAAATTTAAATTAAATTAATTGGAGAAAACGACTTTGATTTTAATTTCCAAAGTTAGTATTACTCCTTAAATCATACGAGGACTCTTCCTGCGAATTGGAACTTTAAAAAATCTCGTGCGATTCTAATTAAGAATTGCAGTAAAATATTTTTAGACTGCTTCGAATATACTATCGACAATAGTTTAGTTAATCTATCCTTCTACAATGGAAGATCTCCAACCTATCCATATGCATTAATCACTTGATTGGATTAGGAGGACAAATATTGTATTTGATGGATATAGATTGAAGGAGCTCTGGGAGAGATTGCAGATGGTGTAGGATTATGTCGATCCTCTATCATCTTGTCTCTTCCATCCTCCACTCCATTGTTGCGAGGACTAGGGGTTCGGTATCGTCTTACAACCAGATGGGAGTAGTAGATGGTACTCATTATTCAAAAGGTACTAGTAAATATATGTAGATTCGCTTACAATGTAACAGTAAATAAATTCACATATTCCACAAAGGGGCAATGCGAATGGTTTTGAAAATAATGCCCGTCGTCAAGTGGCTAACGCCTTAATTCTCATGCGGGAGATGGTGGGTTCGAATCCTACCGGTGGCAGGAATTTATCATCTCACCGTTCATTAATTAAAATTTTTCGCTGAGCCATGGGTGTCGGCGCTAATGGCCCATATGTCAGTAAATTGTAAAACAATAGTTAAGGAAGATATAATGTTATTGCTTTGTGTGGTTTTGTTTTGAAAAGGATTGTGGTCATTGAATTTGGTGTGAAAGGAATTCAGTTCGTTTTTAGCTCAAACTTAATAACAAGTATGTTTTTTTTTTTTTTTTTTTTTTTTTCTTAAGGCAAATTCAACCACACAGGTCATTGTTGCCTGGTTTGATTTTGGTAATTTAGGGTCAAATTCAAATCTTACCCAATTTTTACAATGTATGGATTCTGAAACGTTAAATTTTCTAGTCGGCACTTCCGGATTGTGTCATGCGCATTTCTTCCCAATGTAGGAAGGGAGGAAATCCACTAAAACACACTCTAAATGTAAAAATTGGCTGCACATTATTCATAAAAAGCATAAAGAGCTTTTCCAATCTCAACCCTACTGAAACTTTAAACATTATAGGTGTTTAGGTTTTTTTTCGATTTTCTATCCCCAGGTCTTTTACGACACAACATCCAAAATAACTGCATACAGAAGTTCCAGATAGTCCTATGCAATCTTCCATGATTTTTTTTTTTTTTTTTTTTTTTTTTTTTAATAATCACTTTCTTTAATGAACTGAATTTTTATTTAAAATCTATATTAATTGCCGAAAAGTCTTTATAAATTCTAAGATCCGATTTTTCTGTATATTTAAATCCGCCGTAAATATTTTTTTACAAAAGGATTTTCTTCTTCTAAACTTTCTCTTAAAAACACACCTCAATTTTAGGCCAGATCTGCTTTGTAAGAACACTTCTGTAAAATAAATTCATCTTACGATGAAATTTTGTAGCAGAATACGCCATCAAAAGTATCCCACTTTATTGGAAATTCCAGGGTCACACCTCAAATTCTGGAGAAACTTGGAATAGTGAAACACCCGATAGAATCTTGACCTGGAATTTTTACCGCTCTGAAAAGTTCATACCAAAATTCCAAATCTGTAAGGAAAGAAGGATGAATTTATATGTACTCTGATACCCTTTCTATATAGAAATAATAAATAAATCGGTTCAAGAAGAATATATAGAATATTGCTATAAGTCGAGATTATGTAAATATACATAACATATGTGGGAATATATAAATATTCTTTAGATTGAGTTACTAATAAGACTTAAAGATAGGCATATCATGAATTCTTTGAGTGCCAATGTCCAAACATCTGAAATTTAAGTGAACTGCGCGAGTGACATCAAGGTGGTAAATATTAATTGTTAAAAGGGCCAATATCTTCTCATTCATAGTTATTGTGGAAATATTTTTCCTTAACATAGGACCTTTTAACAGTTACTTTTATCCCACTCTGATGTCACTCGTGCAGTTCACTCAAATTTCAGAGATTCGGACATTGGCCTTTTTTGTACCAAGCTACAGAAATTATGGGTAGAAAATTACAACCTAACAAAAGTCTAAAATTATAAGATTTATTTTAAAATTAGACAGAAGGAAATCAAAACGAATTTTCGGCCTCATATCTCTTTAAGGGCTTGGCAGCATTTATTTATCTTCGGATGGGAGGTTTTATTTTACCAACCCTACTTGTCTACCATCGCTTCTTCGGATCCTACACTAAGGAAAAGGTCATAAAAATAAACCTTTTCCTGTTCTTAGACCATATGGTCTTTATAGACGGTTTTTTTTGGAAGAAAAGGATTAAGGACCAACTCAAACTTTGGGTACGGCTAAGAACTCCAGGCGGTGATCTCTCAGAAGTTATTTTTATACCACGCGACATTAAACGCCAAATATTAGAACATATCCGGAAAAAAGGCAGAGAAGCACGACCCAGATACGAACAGTTAACACCTCAATTTCCTCCCGAATAGTCTACAATCACCTTAGCCAAATGTAATAAATGATCATTACGAGGCTGCGTATCGGACACACTTCTAAAGCACAGGCAAAACTCTTCATGATTCTTATGTATATCTTAGTTTGCAAAAAGTATGTTATTCTGAAAATGTATTTATTTTATTGCCTGGTTCAAACAATCTATAAAACGATTGCCTAGGAGCAAATATTCTGAACACTCTTAACCTTCCATGATTATTAGTTGTTAAAATCATAGGGGTTTTATATTCAGCATAAGTACCAGTAGTACAGCTAAGTGAGATCATCATTAGCCGAGAGAACCCGATCTGAAAACCTTTTGAGATGCAAACTAGGCCACCTCGAGTTGGGATGATGGGCGTTGGGGATATAGTGCAATCTAGATACCCTTTTGCATAACAATATACACCAAAATATAACGTCCTTTTTAGGATAGGTTGAGCAAGAAAAGTGTTTTGTATAAAATAAAAATAATATTTAATGAAGAAAAGAATTTTGTATACGCTAAATTTAAGCGATTATCAATTTACTTACTAAAAGTGATTAATCATTGAATTCAATATATGTGTGTGTGTGTGTGTGTGTATATATATATATATGTATGTATATACATATATATGTGTATATATATATATATGTATGTATGTATATATACATATATATGTGTATATATTTATATATATATATGCATATATCAGATGTTGCTGCTCCATCTCTCATACATATACATATATACATTTAAAGATTCGTTGACTTCGTGTTTTTAGCGCGGTTCCTCCCTCCCTTCATTGGGAGGAACCCCGCATATAAGGTTGGTCTCATGAAACAATTCGCGTTTTAGAACCCCTAGAGACCGAAAATAACGGTGGTTCAAATTTGTATATATATATATAAATTTGAACCACCGTTATTTTCGGTCTCTAGGGGTTCTGAAACGCGAATTGTTTCATGAGACCAACCTTATATATATATATATATATATATATATATATATATATATATATATATTTGTCTGTTCGAGGATTTCTGGCGTCCCTAATGGTCCGATTTTGATGAAATTTGGTACAAAAATCCGTCGTCCAATTTAAAAGGACAAGTTCGTTAACCAGCAAAATCCGCGCACTGGAAGATGGTGTTTGGGGCGAAATTCGCGCAAAAAAAATCGTAACGCTTACGTTTTTGAGTTCATATGCTTGTAAGTACTCGTTTTATAGGCTTCTTGGGCTAGTAAAACGAATGAAACCATTTTTAAGGCGACAGCTTTAACCGTATCTGAGAAAATTGGAAAAATAGTTTTTGAATACCGTTTTTGGTTTTGGGTACTTAGAATCATGGGATTCAGTTGAAACATTTTTTGCATGTTTGAATTTCATCAAAACTAACATCTTAAACTTTTGGTTACGTTTGGAGTTAAGGAAGGGTTAGAATAAAATATTTTATGGACAGACATGAAAAGTTTTGGGAACTTCGTATAATTTCATTAATATCTCAATTGCCTTCATACTGTTGGTTTTTTTATTTTATTTTTTAATTGATTTTATTTCTAGAATTATTACTAAAGTAAAAGAACACAGGAATATGTGAAAAATATTGATATTTTCTAAGTCATTGAAACGTATGAAATGAAGTATCGGTAGAAGAGGATTCTAGGGTCTGGCGGACCCGACCAGGTAAAGCCATAAAACCCTTTGAACAAAGGCCGAGGAAAATATTATCTGTTTCTATTCTAAGCTTTTCAAATGACAATAGGATATGAACAGGAACCGCACTAAGATGATGCAGTTCCTGCGAGTCGGACTTTTTTTATACATTGTTTAGGGATGGGACGTGGAAATACCTTTTCATTTTTTCAGTAGACATACACGCATCTTCACTTTAGATGTCTAGGGTTTCCGAGATATTAGTGAAAACCCGAAAAATGGGACCTTCTAAACCCCCCCCCCCCCTTCCCCCAGCACAAAAGCTACGGTCGAGGACTTTTGATAAGTTGACCTCCTATCCAGCCCAAACAAAGTTACGATGTCAAAAATTGTGTTCCAAAAAGTTCCACCTATAGCTAGTTTTAAGCATTCGTTGCCTGGACTGTTACGGATTTTATAAATACCTGCTTTCGAAATTAACTGCTTGGCCAATTGTATCAGGCCAACAGTTTGGCCTAAGTATACTATATTACTTCCAAATTAAATACTAAGATTTTCAAAGATCTAATCACCGAAATCATCACTCGGAATGATAAATTAACGAAGCATAAACCCCAGTTGCTCAAGTGGAATAGGCCATTATAAGGTTCTTCAAACCGATTCGAAGGTTGAGCCATCATCCCCACCGTCAAAGAAACCACATTGAGGGTCGAAGAAACTTTGTGGAGATTACTCCATTAAGGGTAATTGAGGAAGAACTAATAGATTTTTCTATTCCTCGAGGAGTTTACCTCAGAAGTCCTCCTCAATTAGACCCTTTTTCTTCATCTTAACATAATCCTTCTTCTATCTTACTTTAATGTTTATTTTTTTTTTTAACTTTATAAAAATTTTAAAGGTTCAGCCGGGGAGAAAATAATGAAATTATTATGAAATCTTAAGGGGACTTTTATAATTAAGAAAATTCTAATTATTAAACCGATTTTTATAATTTCTCCCAGAATATTAGCTTGATGCAATTCATTTCAAGTGCTATGATTAATTACCTTAAACGTGCGGGAATAATTAATGGTTTTATAATTATAAACCGCTCTAGAAACCTTAATGAGTTTTAGTTTCAAAAATTTTCCAGTATCTTACTAAAGCTGTGAAACCAGTTTTATTCTATAGTTGGACACTACTGTACTAAATCAGACTCCAATATTTAGTGGAAAGATTCCTAGATCTCAATAAAGTTTAGAGATATTTCTGATGTTCGATGATAACGATTCAGATTTCAAATAATAAACTAAATGATACTGTGGAGGTATCTGATTCATGATCTTAGGGCAGACTAGTATGATAGTGTGGTCCTCTTATTTTTCGCAGGAATCCATTTTCTTGGGATTTCTTTATTTTTATTTTTTTATACTTCTAAACAGAACGATAAAAAGACTGAGCTTATTAGATCTGAAAATAAACGATCATCTCGACAAGAAGTGTTTCCAAAGCACATAAGGCATTTCGAACAGAGTTCGTCAGGATTTATAGTAAAAAAGGCGGTCACGCAGGAGCTGCATAACTAAGCACTTTCCTCAGAATTAGGGTAGTGTAGACTGCTTTCCAGAACAATTTGCTTAAAATATCCTACATAAATAATATAAAAACATGAATAGTTCTCTTTTAAATTTGTAATGAGTAACTGATCGATTATTAATTTGCTTCCAGAGTTATGTTTACACATGGTAGCTATTACACTACGTCATAAATACAAAAAACCTCATATTATCGTATTTTGATCTAACGCAGGAACAGGATACAGTCACTCTAGTGGTAGAAAGCGCTCCTTGCGGCGGCTTTGTGAACCTACGTCTGGGAGGCTTTTCTATTGAAATATATTACAAATTAAACCCCCGCTTTCCGATTGACCGATTCAGCTCATTTTTACAACACTTCTTTCTCATTAGTTACCCACGACGTATACCGAGTTTCGTTTCAATACAGCAGAAATTACGACCAGTATGAGTATATTAGGAATTTGGGTCCGGAGTAACCCCCCCCCCCCTTCTAATGAACCGATTTAGTTTATTTTTACAACACATATTTACCTGTGGATTAGCACTACGAATACCGAGTTTCGTCGAAATATACCAAAAATCACGGCTGGTAGTGGCGAATTGGTATTGTGGGTCCGGAGTAAACCCCCCCCCCTTCTAATGAACCGATTTAGTTCATTTTTATATCTCACTTTTCTCTCTATATTAACACTACGAATACCAAGTTTCGTTGAAATATAACAAATATTACGGCTGACATAGTCAAATAAGTGTTTTGGGTTCGGGGTAAACCCCCCCTTCCGGCGGACCGACTTTGGTGGTTAACGAACTCGTTCAATCGTTTGCTAATTGAATGCTATATACCAAGTTTCGTGACGAAAAAACAAAAACTCTGGCCGCTATCGTGTTAACAGACACATATATGCATATACGCATATATGCATATATATATATATATATATATATATATATATATATATATATATATATATAAATTTTAACGGGGGTCATTTTCGGTGTCTACTAGGTAGGATCGATAAAGATTTGAAGAAATTTTTCAAAACTTCCGTCATGAGTCCAACCTCAATAGCTACTTTCCTGCGGAGGAAAGTGCTAAAAGCATTGTGAAATTTCAGAATGTCCTTTCATGCCCAAAGCTGTTCAAAAGGTAAGAACTTGAAAATAGGTTTTTTTGAAGGACTCTTGTGTCAGCCACACTGTCCATCCATCGTAGCCAGGGTCTCTTTCTTCCCCTGGCTTGTTCAATTCTGGCCTCAAGACCCTTCGTTGGAATCTTTCATTCCCCCATTCGTATGAGGTGCCTGGCCCAACCTAACCGTCCGAGCTTTTTGAAGTTGCCAAAGTTTATGACAAATGAAAAATCTAGGTACATACAGTTTCGATGGCTGATGAAGACATATTTACCATGTCTTTCATAGTCACAACTACGACAGTGGAAATAAAACCAATTTTTGAGTTGTTTCACTTTAGAAATACTAGTGCGATGTTAGAAATACTAGTGCGATGTGTTAGATGTTAACCATCTGCATATTCGTCAACCTAACGCCTATGTGCTAACCTACTGCACATGTGTTAGAGGACTGTATATGTGTCAATCAACTGGGAATGCTTTAACCTATTGTATATGTGTTTGAAGGATTTATTTTAAAAGCCACATAATTTAGAGAAGCATCTACTTGAATCCAATTAAACTTTGTCCGTACAACCTAAAGTGCTGTATCGAGTTGTATTTTATTTTAACTCGATTTAAAATAGCGGAGCCCATCCTCGTGTTGATAATGCAGCCGCGGGCCTTGTAAATTCTATATTAGCTCCTCTCCGTCTTCATTTGAAAGTATAATTCTCTCTCGGGCGGCTTAGCTTGTTATGTTATGTCTTGTTTTTCACGCTTGCTTTGTGCAAATGTTGACTTGATTGCTAGTATATTTTATAGAACGGCTGTCATGCGCATTCTACTAAATATTAACAATCTACTTGGTATACGTCATGGCTATCTAAATAGAAATATGTTTTTTTAATTTAGGGTGCACCGATTTCTGCGCCATAACCGCCAAGAGAAAGATGTATTCCAAAGTTAACTCGGTAGTTATAAGTTGCCCAATTTATATGGACATCTCACTTATAGCTACTACTTAAAATTTCCCATTTTGTCGGGCACTGTAGAAATATTCACGAGATCGCCCGTAAATATATTTACTTGAATTTTACTTTTTAATACATAAAATAAAGTTATGTATTACTTTCATCTGGATGCTTCTTTCAAGTCCGAGTTAACTTGAGTAATATAATAAACCATAATAGACTTTTTTAGTTTTATTTTGTTTCTCGAAAAAATTGTTTTGGTATGTTTTCTCCTTACAAAGCTACATGTTCTTAACAGCCGCGCCCAAGATATCTCAGGAATAGGTGTCCGGAATTTCATTTAAACGAGATTTACGTAATCACACGTCATATTTTTACTTTGGCTCTTATTACTAATTACAAAGTAAACATATTTAGGATTATTAACTAGGAGGTCCAGTGGCCGTGAGTGTTAAGGCGGGAGCACTTAACACTCCGTGCCAAAGGTCGTGGGTTCGATTCCCACTATGGAGTGGTGGCTTTTCTTTAGAAAAAAATAAAAGGCATCAGCCCTATCCTGGCTAGAAAAGGGTGGTAACCTTTAGAGAACCCGTCCCAAAATTCTCAGTTAATAATAATCGGCGATAAATAATAATTATTAACTATACTAATCATAACGTAAATAATTATTAACTAGAATACAGATTTTTTCGTAAACTGAGATCTTTTTTAGCTACTTGATCTGTCGGCAATTAAAGAGGTATAAGAAAGTCGGGCGTTCTTGGCATGATTTGCTATGTAAATTAGGTCATTAAACAGTATATTTTAGGGATCCACGTACACTGGTGAATCCAACGTAGCCTTTCACATTAAGAAATATTCAATATATTGTCAACACACCTAAATTAACGCATGGTAAGCATTTGGGAATTGTCAAAAGATATATTTTGTTTTTTTATGCTAAGTCGATAAGATTCCTAAATATTTGATAAAAACATCCTTGCAATGTAAAAAAAAAGGCCGGACAATTCATGACTTATTTTTGGTAATGTATTTTAAGGCTACACTATAGAAAAGTTTGCCATTGTAGTCTTCAGAAATAATAATAAATTTAACATTAGAGAATGCCATTTTATAAAGGAGAGCTTAAATTTTTATTCCATTAATCTTGATAAATTATTTTACTTAAAATACCTCTAAGCGAAATAAAATTCATTCGAGCTCCACATAAATATCTGGTAATAATGGCGCAGGCCGCTCTACCCCGTGGGTGTGGGGGAGAGGCTGTTCTTAAGGTAAGCTTTCACGGATATAAATTACATTTGCGAGGAAAGATGATATATAATCCCTAGGTAAAGGATGTTAAGGCCCAAAGCAGCGGAAAGGATAATAAAAGGTTTTGGGTTTGAGAAAGAGCAGCTGGGAGGGAGATAGGCCTGGTTGCATTTATCTGGGGTATTCCTACACTTTAGTACATAGGCATATAGGCGTGCCATTCTGTTATATGGTATAGGGCCGGGCGACACACAGTTGGGCCGAAAAACTTTTCGTGTTTCAAAAAAGCCTTCAGCCTCCAAATCTTAACTGATTTCAAAGCAATTATTCTTTAAATGAAAGCGAATGAAATATAGAACATCTTGGTCTGGCCAGATTTGTTTTTTGTTTCCCCTGATTATAATATTGCTTTTAAATAATTCACAAAGTTTTACAATTGAACATAAAATAATATCATTTTTTTTTATCTAACTTAATATCTGCACTGATCTCGTTTAAATTAAAATTCAAAACCTGATTAGACTTGTAAAAAATCAGACGGACATCTTCAAAACGAAAATTCATCTTAATTCAACAATGGTATTAATTGAAATATGTAATAGGATTTGAAAATATATTTTGATTTTTTCCAAGTTAAATCACAGTTTGAATCTTTGCTTTGACATCAGTGCTAATATTAAGTAAGATGAAAATTATAATATTATTTTATGTTCAATTGTAAAGGTTTGTGAATTATTTAAACGCAATTTAATAATCAAGGGAAAAACAGCAAGTATTCAAGCTAAAAAAAAAAGGAAATCATATTTTACTTAATTTATAGCGATATGTATGCTTATAAATGTATTTTCCAGTGCTGAATTGAATAAATTAACAACCAATGTAATACTGCTGACTGGTCTCAACGTATACGTCTTTATAAAAATTTTCGCAGGGTGTGGTTGGATGGCGTAGGGTAACTCCAGGTCACCCTAGAATCCTTCCTAACAAAGAAGGTATACGGCTGACAACTGGGGACACCTGAGGCGTGGACAAGTAACTAATATCAAATTACAAAGTACAGTTCAATTGTAGATTGTAATATTCTATAAATAAATATATATATATATATATATATATATATATATATATATATACATATTCAGTAGAGATACTAGGTGGATCTCACTAAACTACGTTGTTCACTATGGTTGTTCTATTATAAACTGTTCAACAATTCTCTGCAGAAAGTAATAATGGTAAACTGCGTAATAATCACATCGCTAATTTACACCTTCATTTTTTAGGCTGTGCACAAATAATGCTGAGTACGACGATGAAATTTATAGGACAGGAACTTCAAAATAAGGAAACGCAATATTAGAGGACTATTCTACAAGTAATTAAATATAAAAAATGTTTGTTCATACGCGGTTTTGAGGGATTTTACTTCTCGGTAACAGTTGGGCACCCGCCGCAATGCGCGCGCGTGTTTGTGTGTGTGTGTGTGTATGTATATATATATATATATATATATATTAGAGAAGACAAGCAATGTTTGACCATTGGGACAATACTTGAAATCATATCCGCCTGTAAGAATAATTCATGTGCCCCTACATTATTTTTTTTATTTTTATTTTTTACTTACAACAAAACTCTCTATTTACCATTTTGAACTAATAGGAAATAATACACTGAAATTCAGTAAAATAACGAACATAAAAGAGAATATTGTAATAACAGCATTTTGGAGAAACGTGCGCTGTTTATACAGCATCTGTTAGAATTAAATATTCACTCATTTTGCATATATTTTAAAATTATGATATTGATCAGAACTTACCGCAGGGAGTAGTCATCACACGCCAAGCGTCAATCTGTAACAATAATGGAAACATTTAAAATAACCATAACTGTCAAAATTGCACAGACGAAATAGTATTATTTTATTAGCCATTTTTCATTTATTGCTCTTTTTTACATGTAACTATTGTTGACACATTTTAGCCTAAATTGAAACACTACTGCACTTTTTGAGGAGCCCGATCGCTTATTTTAGCAATTTTTAAATCTTAATAATGGATCATTTAATTATTATTATTATTATTCGGGAGCTTTTCTCCTCAGACTCCTGCGATACATTATTTCGGGGGCTATTGCCAACCGAATGAATTTGTTTTTTACAGGCGTTCATTTAAAAATTTCCTAATCGTTGTGGCGGCGTTGTGTATAGTCAAGTTTTTGTTGCAATATTGGCAAATTGATATGTCTTGTATCGTCATAAATTGTTTGTGTGAAATAAATGAATGACTTATTCTTAGGCGACAAAAAACAATCTCTTCCCTTCTTTTTCCTCTCTTACTTGAAGGTCATATTTTGATTTTAATTTCAGACTGTTTTTGTCTGTCATTTAACACTCAATTGCTGCCGCTTTTGAAGTTGGTTTATTTGTGTTAGTAAACATTTATTCTTACGTCTCAATATTAAAATTAATATCAGAATCTGGATGTAAAACATTACTAATATTAATTGTGTCTCCAAGAAAAGATTTCCCCGAAGATCTGTCAGTTTTTCATAGAATCACAACAATTTCTTCTTAAAAATTATTACGTAATTAAAACCTGCAATGTTGATAATTCTTTTAAGTACCTTAGAGGCAAAAATTTAATTTGTCAAAATTAAAATTATTCCTTAGAATCCGTAGGCTCTAAGGGTGCGTTTACACTAGGATAGTTATTGCAGGATATTTATTTCAGAGAGAAATTCTGACTAATGTAAACCATGTATAATTTATGTCAGACATAAATTCTACATGGTTTACATTAGTCAGAATTTCTCTCTGAAATAAATATCCTGCAGTAACTATCCTGGTGTAAACCCACCCCAAGGTTGTGTTTACATCTGATAGTTATTGCAGGATATTTATGTCAAACAGAAAGTTTCACTAATTTAAACTACAAATAATTTATGTTTGAGATATATATTTCTATCACGAGCAATGAGGGAGCGTTTAGATTTAACACTTCTATCTAGGGTTCTATCGTATCTCAGGTGTCGTATATAATAATTATGATAATTATCTATCCGCACCTGAGATATACATCGTGCGAGAAGTGTCAGATGTATACACACCCTAAGAGTTAATCCTCAAAAGAGCGTGTACTTCTGAAGAAGTGAAGACGGAACAAAACCCCGAATACGAACTAGGGAGCTAGAAAAGGAGATGCGATCTAGTTAGAAGGAGAGAGAGCAGGGAGAGGAACTCCTTGACAGAATAATAGCTCTATTATACAGAGCACAATATCTCACGACACTCCAGCCTCTGTAATAGGAGGGGCATATCGCTCCGAGTCATCGACTCCAACCATAAACACATATATCTGCTCTATGACTGTCGAGTCAGGATGTAGTACTTTCTAGGGATCCTAGGTTTACGTACAGTAATAAATGACGCTCCTGAAGAGACTTCTATAGAACGTGAAACTTGTAAAGCAAGTTGGCCGAAAATAAAACCAATTCTGAAGGGGCAGTGAAAAATGAGTTTTTTGAACTTTTGACACAAAAATTTTTCTTGTTGATTTTTTTTTTTTTTTTTTTTTACGCTGCACCAACATCTTGGCCATTAACGCCTACAGCCATAGTGCTGCAGGGAATATTCACAACGGGCCCTGAAATGAGAAAAATCTCTGCTGCCGGTGGGACTCGAACCCACTATCTCCCGCATAAGAATCCAAGGCCACTAGTCTCAATAGGGGGACCCTGCGAGATAAAAATCCTACAATAATAATGCAGGAACGGGATAGAGTGCTCCTAGTAGTAGAATTCAAAAGAAAAAAAAAACAAACAAAATCATAATGAAACAGATGCGCAACTCATACACACGAACTCATACTTCACTAGCATTTCTAAAGTGACACAACTAAAAAAAAACATAGTGTACTTAAAATTTTTCACTATTGCCTATGGAGGGGGAATAGCATTAAGACAAGAAGATTGACAAAAGTTCTCTCCGGCGTACAAGCTCCGAAGCTAGGCATATACAGTTTTGATGGTTGATAAAGAGATATTTACCAAATATTTCATAGTCATAACTAAAAATACCGATTTTTGAGTTGTGTCACTTTAGAAAGACACGTGCGATATCATCTTTCCAATTTGAAATCGTAGATACACCGGCAATAATTGCCTAGAAAATCGAAAACTAAAAAATTATGACTGATTGTAATTTTTTTAGAGGTAATATCCATCTTTTCTGAGCATTAAAATTATTAATAAACAGGTAAAGTGAACATTAGTGTATATCTAGAAATTAGTTCTAAACCTATTTTTACCTCATTAACATTGTTTTTTATGTTTCTATAGATTTTCTAGAACTAATTTCTAGGTATACACTAATGTTCACTTTACCTGTTTATTAATACCATAATTGTTCTAATATTTTAACCACAAATTGTTCTTTTATAATAAGTTGATTTGTATGTATAGACCTGTCATTTATCTTACTTTGTAATAATAACCTTTTTTCTTTGTATTAATTTCTGTTTTTTCTTTGTTTCTTGTCATTTTAGCTGACGAAGGCCAAAGAGTAGCCGAAACGTCCTGAATATAGATTTTTTACAAAAATCGTATTGAGTTTTTCTTAGCCGAATCCCAACTATTTCAAAAAAAGCCCTGACAGCAAGTGATCGGTCGCCCATTCAGGTGGCCGACGTTGCGACTCATAGTGTTCTCTACAAAAAGACAAAATTTCTTATTAAGCAACCGTCATCGAAATACTAATGCCTCGTTTTGAGAGGCGGAAAATGTTTAGGCTGTATTTCGGCAAATTCATCGAAAAAAATGTCCAACATTGTGCCAAAGTCAACACTTCATTTTTCACAGCGTACCAAATACAGAGTAAACCGTTCCCCAAATATATCAATATGGACAGAGATTTAGAATTTTTTTCAACTGGACACGCTCAATTGGCAAGAAAAATCGAATTTACCTTTAAGTAGATTTTAAACAATCAATAAATACAGTAAGTTTTATATTTGCTGCTAATGGACCAAGAAAAATAAATAAAATGAAAAAAAAAAAGGAAATATTACTCAGATTATTATAAATTCGACCATGATGGCCAAACAAAACCTTCTGGAACTTATAGAATAACATAACTCTTTTCTTGAAAAAATAAAAATGAGCCACACTTTTGATCTTAAAAAGTATTAAAGGGCCATTGAAATGAATTATGAATTCTAGTGGGAAATGCAAGGAAAACTAATGGCTACCGTGGGAGGTTCGATAAATTCCTGCCGAGAACAAATACCATTATATTAAGGCGATTAATCCTGGTGTTATCACGGTTCGACCTCTCATTTTTACCATCTAAAGCATTCTTACTTGTCTTTATATTGATCATTCCACTGGCTAAATCTGATAAAAAGAATTTAATTCTCCGGATTTTTAGGAATTTCGACTTAGTACATGTGTAATGAAAAGCAAGGAGACGCACGTTGGTCATGAGTAGAGCCCGGAAGTTAGGCAAAATACCCTTTTTTATCTGAATCGATATACTGAAGAATCAGATAGAAATAAATAAGTTTTTGTGCATTTAGGAAGTGTAGAGACAGTTTTTATTTTGCCTTTTTTGCCTATTTTGGATTCCGTTGCCTTTTTTAAGATTTAACGGTTTTTTTTTTTTTTTGCCTTTTTTGGTCGTTATGCAATTTCTTTCTGCGATTTAAACATTTTAAAAAGATTTAAACATAATGAATTTCCGTTCATCGAAGACAAAAAAGGTTGCACAGATTAAATTACATTTTGCAGTCATATCTATTCGAAAGCTTGTTTTTCCAACCCATGGATTGAACCTCTGTAAATAACATAACCTTCCTTAGTAGAAGGAATGCATAAGCATAATGAATAGCAGGAAAGAGAGAGGATGAGAGAAGTACGTCTCCTTTCTCACACCCCTTTTGCTGTGACAATGGGACGTTTTTCCATGAAGAAAATAATTTTTTTTGAGAAGGTCTATGACATATGATATTTGAAAAAGCATCTTGTTGTAGCTTGTAACAAGGGAAATTAAGAGTAATTATGTGATAAATTGATAATAAAGAAGTGAATAAGTAGTATTTAAAATACATATTTTCATAAATAATAAGTGAGATTCCTCTTTGCCTTCACTCATAATAAATGCCTCTTTGCCTTCACTCCTAATAAATATTTTAATTAAAGTACTGCCTATTTTCAGTATTTCAAATGCCTTTTTGCCTGCCTATTTCAACCAAAAATAAATGCCTAACTTCCGGGCTCTAGTCATGAGGAATAGGGAGAACTATCGCCGAAGTATTCTGCCGAAAAATATATATTTATCTCTATATTTATATATATTCCATATATATTTTCTTCAGTTTTATTAAAAATGGATTTTGCTGAAACCATAAGGACAATAGCTGAAATGCGGGATGAGTTTACGAAAACTAATTGCATAAGTCTTTTATAAATTGAATTTATCACTTCATATTCAGGTTAGAATTCATCTTTATTCTTTTTCTTTTCTTTGTACCAGAGAATTCTCATCAAGTAACACTTTGAAATTGCAAGATGATCATTTATTGTTAGTGTTTTTGTCCCGTAATGATACTCCTATACATTATAGGTGAAACCTCATATTTTGCATAAACGTGGCTCCTGGTTTATCCTGAAGACAGGAATTTGATGAGAAATTATTTCTATTTTTTTTTTTTCATCTTTCTTTCCGAACAATTAATACTTTTCAGGGATTTTGAGCTTTGTATTGATTTTGTTTATGAATTTACGAGGTCTCTTAGAGAGAATAAGCCATACCACAATATTTTTGAATAGTTTTCAACCAGAATAAGAGAGGCAGAAAGTGATGAATATTAGCTGCTTTGTAACATACCGATGGGAAAGATGGAAATGGAAAACTGCCTTTAAAACTATCACACTTTTCGACTTACTCTTCTTACAGGAAGTGAATACCGTAATTTCTAATAAATGAAGGCATTGAAAAAAAAGCACGGGAATCTCTTAGAGCAGTCGTTCATGGTTTTTTGGGCAATAAGACAAATAAAAATTATGTTGAACTTCTGAATAATCTCCTTCAAAAGCATCAACAGTTGGGTTGCAATTAGGGACATATCTAGCAAATCGTCGTTCTCATCTTGATTTTTGGCCAAGATGTCTCGACAATGAATAAGAGGTACCAGAATAGAAGGAATGCGTCAATGTTAGTGGACTACTGTTGGAATTTGAGAAGGAACACCCCCAGTCCAGTCAACGAACAGTTATAGATGGAAATTTCTGGAACACTATTTTTTACTTCGTAACTTTGTTTGGGCTGGATAGGAGGTGAACATATCAAAAGTCCTCGCCCCTAGCCTTTAAGCCGGGGGGGAGGGGGGTTTAGAAGGTCCCACTTTTGCCGCATTTTTTTCACCATTTTGACCGATTAACTCTTCAACGATGTACCAAAATAATAAATAACGGTTACAGGGTTGTAGAGTATTACATTCCCTTCAATAATACATAAAATAGTAAAGTCATATATATTATTGGAGCGAATGTAATGCTCTACAACCCTATAACCGACATTTATTTTTTGGGTGCATCGTTGAAGAGATATCCCGTCGAGAATAGAAAAAAGCGTGATTTTTTCTCAAAATGACAGACTTTCAGGAGCGGATATTTTGAAAACTAAAGATATCTCGAAAAACTTCATTGAACTTGTAGGAAATTTAATAAGCTTCCATTTCTTATATAATGGTCATGTCGCTAGGACGCAGTGTTTCCGAGCTATAAGTGAAAACCCGAAAAATGGGACCTTCTAAACCCCCCCTCTCTCCGGCTCAAAGGCAACGGGTGAGGACTTTTGATATGTTGACCACCTAACTAGCCGAAACAAAGTTATGAAGTTAAAAATTGTGTTCCAAACATTTCCACCTATAACTCTTAGTTTCCTGGGCTGTTAGTCGCTACATTTCAGATTTCACGATGAACATCGAAATTATTTTTACGTTTGAAGGAAAATACATAAAATAGCAAAGTAATACATATTATTGAAGGGAATACAATACTCTGCAACCCTATAACCGTTATTTATTATTTTGGTACATCGTTGAAGAGTTATTCGGTCACAACGGGGAAAAAATATGCGGCTAAAGGGTTTTTCCCCAAAATGACAGACTTTCAAGAGCGAATATTTCGAAAACTAAAAATATCTCGAAAAACTTTATTGAATAGAACTTGTAGGAAATTTAATCAGCTTTCATTTGTTATAGAATAGTCATGTCGCTAGGACGCAGGGTTTCCGATATATAAGTGAAAACCCGAAAAATGGGATCTTCTAAACCTCCCTCCCCCCCCCCTGCTTAAAGGCTAGGGGCGAAGACTTTTGATATGTTCACCTCCTATCCAGCCCAAACAAAGTTACGAAGTCAAAAATTGTGTTCCAAAAATTTCCACCTATAGCTGTTTTTAAGCATTCGTTGCAGGACTGCCCTGAGAACAATAACAATAGACAAACGAAAATGTACAAAAATATAAATTAAACAGGTTTAAATATTTTCATAATATTCCAAAATTCCCAATTTTATTAAAAAAAAAGTAAACAATAATAATAAATTATACATTTTTAAAAAAAATTGTTTTGTACTTTAACACGTTATTAAAAAGTCACATTTTTTATATTAGGTATACTTTCAAAATAAGATCTCATTAAAAAAATATATTTATTTTTTCGTATTCAATAACCTCAAAGGAAACTAAAAATTTAGTATTCGATTGAAAAGCACGCAAAAAGATTAATTTTGTAGCCGAGTGTTATCTGAGGAGAAGAGACCAAGTCAAAAAGAAAAGGACACAAGGTACAGTACTTGCCTCGAAGGAAATTTTTCTTTTCCACAATTTCTGAAACTAGCAAGACATTTAGTTTCGAATATGACTTTTCTAAATAACCTACCAGTTTTTTGCTTAATGATGTTTAACATTTTATAATGTTGAGTATGTTATATGATAATAATTCTTCTGGCTATTTTTTAACAATATTTCTAGGATTTTTCATCTAAAGGTGAAGATAGTTAACTTTATCTAGTGTTTTTCTTTGAGGGCTAAACGAGTGGAAAAATCATCTATGAACCTGTAGACTGTACCGTCATCAGATCTAAAATTACTAGCATGTAAAAAAAACTGTTAAGAATGCAAATAATCGAGATAAAATATTGTAGAGGAGAATAGAAGAGGAGGAGACTGGACGGATATAAGGCGAAGGAGCAAGAACATTAGCTACGCCACATTGCCTTGGTTATAGATGGAGTCTAGCCATTGGTCGATATTCTCCAAGGAGGGAATGGACACCTTCTAGGGGTGGACGTTATATCAGAGTTTATAGTACTACATCATAGTGTGGTATTAAATTTTAGAGGACAACAAATTAAAACATTTTACAACGTAGGATATTAGGTATTTGGGTTATGAGAAAAATTAGTCTAAAAGCAGGAAACGTTTTGGAGAAAGAATTTTTGTATGGCTAAATTTTGAGCATGTTGTCACCCTTACTCCCCCAGACATTATAAAGGTGGTCTGGCTGGTGGTAGACGTTGTCTTCATTAGTGCGCATCATATTTGTACAATGCAACTTTTTCAGATCATCGCAACATTGTCATTTTTTTATTATAAATCAATTGAACTTATCAAGGCTATAGGCTTATTACACCTATCAACACTGATTTGGTAACACGGAAGTGAACCGCCGTTTAGGGGGTTTTCGGGTGTACTGAATCCGAATCTGGCATTAGTTTTTTCCCTATACGTCAAGTTTTTAAAATATAGGGCTTTTTAAGTTGTTTTTTATAATAATGAATCTTAAAATTTGCTCTGTACAGAAATGTTTTTGGCGTTCTGGTTTCTATAATTAAGTTATACCTACTTCGCTCATACAGAAATTTATATTAAACAAATATTACATTTTAAAAGCATAGCGCCTTTTTATTCACCCCCAACTACCTAACCTCTGCAAAATTATTTTTTGATGAGTTACAATAGTTTGCAGAGTTAACAATTTAACATTATCAGACTTTGGACCACTAAATACTATTGACTTATTTTGCAAGGAATGTGGAGTATACCTAGTTGAGGATTAAGAAAGATGAAGCTAGGTCTTACTGTAGGCGGAGAATCAGCCTGTTTCTCCCGTACAGGATACTATTTTTTAACCAACTCATTCTTGTAATTTTGAAAATTCTAATAGCTGTTTCTTAAAGGAACATTAATGGAGAATCCAAATTCGCCATTAGATTTTTCCTAACAATTTGATATTTTGTAAAACATTCATTTAAAGTTGTGAAAAATGGGCTTTTTACAGCATTTTTGCATGTTTCTTTGGTTGAAAGTATATTTTTTTTACAAAAACGAAGCAACTTATCAGAATTCCAACTTCATATTCCTATGTTCCACCCCAAAAAGCATTAAAAATTATAGAAACCAGAACACCAAAAACATTTCTGTAGACAGAGCAAATTTTAAGATTCATTATTCCAAAAAACTACTTAAAAGCCGTCGATTTTAAAAACTTGACTTATAGGGGAAACAAACAACGTCAGATTCGGATTCAGCACACCCGAAACCCCCGAAGATAGTGGTTCACTTCCGTGTTACTTCAAAAAAATTAATATTGACTTGTGTTGTTGCCATACATTGTTATTGTTCTTTACTGCAGTTGGAGAGGGGAAGTTTATGGCTGTTTATTTCTACCCTTCCTTTATTCCCATCTCCATATCCCGTATTCTTACTATTCGAATATTTATGCACGCTTTTGTTCACACTCTCCCTTGAGTGCTACCAGACCTATATTTAATTATTATTTTTCATTTTTGCGGGAAATGTTTCGTCCGTATATATGACTCTTGTTGTCTCGAGACAACGATTTTTGTGAGTCCCCTAAATTTTCTATAGTTATTGCCCACGGAAATACCCCACATGGAGAATAAGTTCCAGGAATAGGGAAATGTAGGAATTCTGGGGTCATATCTGGGTTTATTATTAGTAAAAAAGTCATCTTCATACTTTTTTTATGAAAATGAAGTCGTTGGGGAAAAAGAGAAGCAGAGAAGGTGTTAAGAGTGGGTTAATAACGGCGTTTACTAGGGGTGGAATAATGTCCCTGTGCTTGGAAATGTGTCCTATCTCATTAGCGAAAAAAACTTTCATGCATTGCTACCTTAGAAGTTACATTCTATATAGAAAGAGCAATTAAGAGAGAAATCCTTTTGTATTCTTTATTATGGGGGTTACCTTATTTTCCAGTTACATTCATTAACTATAGAATATCTTAATAACCCATTTTTATTTTATTTTTACGGCACTCCAACATCTAGGCCATTAGCGCCAATATACTAGTTACTACGTTTAAATTCATTTACTCTGATGTTTCGTAACAACCCAATCAGACACTCTTACGACAGAGAAGGTAATATTGGGTAAAATCAGCAAACAAAGATGTCCTATCATAATACAATTGGATGGCGGAAGCAACCCAAACCATAAATGATATTCTATTTATGGAGCCTGCTTCTTCATAAGAATATGGAGAGGCGACTTTCCAAAGAACAGCTATAAAGACCATAGACTGATTGACGGCGCGGGTCACGATAGAAAGCTTGTCTTCGAGTTCAACCAAGCAGATTTTGATTGACAACAACCATAAAAAGAAACAAATTATACAGGGTTTATCGCAAGTAGATGACAATACTCAAGTGGGTGAAACTAGAACAAAACATTTAGTTATATGCTGTCTATTTGTTTTTGTTGTAGACATATGCATTTTATAATTTTCGAGGTATTTTTTATTCCATATTATTTAACTTTAAAGTATGACTCACTGAAATCATTAAATATCTATTTCATCACGAATAATTTTCATATATTGGTGATAATCAGCTGTTTTCTCCCCCTAAATTTCCAATTACATTATCAAATTGAGAGGTAATCTCAGTTCTGAGTATATCGTTGAAAAAGTGGAGAATAGTGTTTCCCTAAAGTTTGCTGCGAACAAGAGGTTTTTAATATCAACTTTTTGCATAGTTGTTGCGGTTTAAAAAAGTTACTTGAAAACGTTGAAAGTGCATTCGCCTTTAACAACGTAAATCATGATTTAAAAAAAGTAATCCAACGCTGAAAAATAATCTGTACAGGTAGAGCAAATTGTGGGTTTTCCCACAAAAGGCACGCCATATTTAACAGACAAAAACGTGCGGATGGTACCATTTAACTTTTTTTTGGTCTAGTTTCGCCCCTTAAAGTATTGTCATCTACTTGTGATACACCGTGTTTTGACATTGGGTAGCTATACACGAGCATTCTTTTCTGCAGGAAAGATGAATCCTCACGGAAAGAACGCCAGTGTATGGGTAAGGAAGGAAAGCGTGCCGGTCGGGTTATCCCTTCTGTCGGCTCCCTTTGACATAATCCGTTTAGTTTTCCTCTCGTTAGTGGGTGCTCGTCTTTCCTCTCAGATTCCACTGTATCCTGCAGGATTGCGTGTCAGTCCTTACTTCTTAGCTATCAGCTTTTTAACTTTGCTTATAGCTATGGAGACACTGCGTCAACTATTTCTATGGCTTTAAATCTTATATATAGCAATGTATTTCCATTCACGATTGAATGCTGAACAATTTTAAACAAAAATAACTCACTATCATTAAAATTAACAGTGTTATAGGAAAAGTTGTAAAATAATAGATTGTTGCCAGTTGTACTATGAACGATATTTTGCACATTTTTAAGAATTTTCAAAGTGCTGCATTTCAAAAACTAATGAACATAACAACATAAAAGTTGGCACTTTTACTCATGTCCATTACTAAAATATACTCACCAAGTTTCATCAAAATTTGACAGCCTTGGGTGTCGAAATGCATTTTGGCTGGATGATTTGGCTTGGAATATCCCAAAAGTAAATACCCTATTCAATTCGTAATTTTTTTAGTTGTGTTAATAAATTATAAAACATCTTAAGATTATTTATACCAGGGTTCGAAAATTCAAGTTACCTTTTATTTTTAAAAAGTTTAAGTTAAACTTATATTTTTTTTTATTTCACTTGTAGTTTTTATTGAACATGAACTTTACATTAGGAAAATGTTTGGATAAAGTTAGGTATTATAAAAATTTTATCCAAATAACTTTTTTCATAAAAGTTCACTACAAACATTTGTTGTTGTAGATTACAATTTTTTAAATATATGAATTAATTTTAACAATTTGAAATCAATAACTGATGACTGATGGAATGTAATATAACTATATATATATATATATATATATATAAACATAAGTATATATATATATATATATATATATATATATATATATTATGTAATCAATTACATGCTATGTACATTTGTCATGTACGGCACATGTAGAAAATAACAATAAACTCCCTTCCTTAAGGGTTACTTAGGGAAGGAAATAAATAAAAAATAAATATATATATATATATATATATATATATATATATTGGAGGCCCGGTAGCCGTGAGTGTTAAGGCGTGAGCACTTAACACTCTGTGCCAAAGGTCGTGGGTTCGATTCCCACTATGGGGTAGTGGCTTTTCTTTAGAAAAAAGAAAAGGCATCAGCCCTGTCATGGCTAGAAATGGTTGGTAACCTATAGATTACCCGTCCCAAAATTCGTAGTTAATAATAATGGACGTTAAATATTTAAAATAAATAATATATATATATGTGTGTGTGTGTGTGTGTGTGTGTGTGTGTGTGTAATATAAATATATATACACCAACTGACATGGCAGCAATTGCTACCACTTTCCTTTAATCCTTTTTGGATGAGAGGACTCGCTTTCCCTTCAAAGGACAGCAATCCTTCTGAAGGCGAGAGGAAAGCCCCCATACACGAACACTCTTTCCTGCCGGAGAGATTTTAGTCAACAATCCTCACGGCTTGCTATTTCTCGTTAGTGGGCACGAGAGGATTATATTCCTCTCGTCGTTCCTTACGGATGGAACGGCGGGATAACTTGAGAGGAAACATTGCAGGAAAGTCTTGCCGTTAGTGGCCATGAGAGGAATATAATCCTCTCGGCCTTTCCGTAAGGATTACACTGAAAGGAAAGAACGTAGGGAAAGAATGCTCGTGTATGGGGGGGGGGGGGTATTATTAATTAAATGTTAACGCTCAGTTACCACTCTTTTATATTTACGATACAGGCGTCACTATTAATATAAAAGCAACCACTCCTAGTTGAAATCGAACCCACTATCATTTGCACCGGGCTGTTTCATCACTCTCTTGTTTATATTCTTAAATGAATTTAAAGCATTGAAAAAATACTCTATATTCAACATAATTGTTATAATAAATAATTTGGGCACGTAAAACTTGTAATTCCTTGTATATACAGTTTAAAATATATAGAGGATTTTCATCATATAAATTGTTGTTAAAGATAAGAGGAAAATTTGTTTTGACAATCTCATTTTATGCTCAATTTAACTACAATTTTCATGATCCCTGCCTCGCTTTATGAGATATAAAACATTCATTGCCCTCCATGACATTCTTAGTCCCTGAATAATGTAAGATTTGCGGAGAATGATTTAGGGAGAAGAAGAATAAATGGGGAACGGATGGAGATAGTAGAGAATCCATTGCTATGGAATTACCATGAGGGGCGTATATAAATCTTATTTCGGAGTATAGTCCCGATGTATATTCCTCAGAAATGGAGACATTTTCCTTTATCTCACCTATTCCATGTATCTCTTAGATTGTATAAAGTATATTATTTTATTATATAAAGACAAGTTTGTAATACTACCATTTAAATTATACCAGGAACTGTTTGTTAGCAGAATCGCATTCTTCCGTAGAATTTATTGGAGAAGTAAAATCCAACAATGTTAAGAGAAGTGTCCCAAGGTTTTTAATGGCCTAAAAGACATGCAAAACATTTTAAGCGCTAAAACGAATGTTTATGTCACATCTAACTTCCCATAAACCCACGAATACCATCAGCA
The DNA here is from genome assembly GCA_946811695.1 of Gonocerus acuteangulatus. NCBI lineage: Eukaryota > Metazoa > Arthropoda > Insecta > Hemiptera > Coreidae > Gonocerus > Gonocerus acuteangulatus. The sequence continues at coordinate 34,836,628 of OX328130.1, read as the reverse complement.
CAAAAACGTAAGCGCTGCGATTATTGTAGCGTGAATTTCGCCCACCAAAAAAAAAAAAAATCATTTTCTGATGGATGGATTCTGCTGGTTAACAAACCTGATCTTGGAAATCACACGAAGTACTTTTTAATATAAATATGCTTTAGCGATGAGTAAACTGAAAAACAAATGTTACAAAAAAGTGACAAAAAAAGTGCACGGAAAAGAAGACTTTATGTTATACAGTACATTACATACGTTTGTCGGGTGGACCTAAAGCATATTTATGTTCCTGAATTTGAGCAAAGGCTCTAAACAATTTTTTTTTTTTTTTTTTTTTTTTTTTTTAATATTGTACTTAGCGTAAGTAACTAAGGCTTGCATTTTACTGACTTGGTATTACAATATCAATATGAGCAGCAATTAAGAATCGTAAAATTAAAATAATAATTATCATTTTAATAATTAATTCATTTATTTATTAGTACTCGCAATTAAGGCATTCGCTCAGCACAATTATACACAAACATTTCCAGTTGTAATTAAACAAATACACTGTCAACTTAATGTAAAGTTAAAAGATGTCAAAAAAAAAAAAAAAAAAAAAAAAAAAAATCTTTAAAATAACGGACAAAATAAATTGGAAGAAGTCAGTTCATAAATAAGGCCTGTTTAAAATGTCTTGGTGAAAGAAAGGGTAAAATAAGACGTTTTTTTAGCAAATACTGTGAATAACCTCTACAGGGTGTCCTTTTTAGATGGCCCGGCTGAACTTCTCTTGAACAGATAACGTTATAATAAAACAAAAAAATAAGTATTTCATAATTTTTAGTCTAGTTTAAGATTTTGACCTGTTTTGGGGGGGAAAAAATTCGGGGTACCCCAAACCCTATACAACTTTAAAAATTTCAAATGTGATGATATATCTTCCGATACATCATTTTAAAGGCTTTTTTACACTAAAATTAATAATGCAATCAGATTTTAATTTGGTCAATTAATAACAAAGTTACGGCACAAAGTTCGAAACAAAATACATTTTGATTGTTTCGTTAATAATTACTTTAAACTGCTTTGGATTTCTTTTGTTACATGGGAAATAGTTTGTAAATAAATAATTAACTTATTAGGTGAAATTCGTAATAAATGTTTCTTTTAAAGATTCAGAGAAGAAAAAGAAATAAGCCCCTGTATGTTCGGTGAAGGTAGAGCTGTTTACATTCACTGATCTTGTTTATCCAAATGGTCTTAAGTAAGGGAACTTTAATTCCTGGAAATAGATAACTATTACAACAATGCCTACTTGCCTACATTCAGTATTAATCAGTTAGTCAAAATGAACCGAATAGTGCAGTTTTCCCGTGAGGAAAAAGTTGATATGTACAATTGTTTTATTGAAAGTGGTGGTATCGCTCGTCGTGCAGCTGTGTTGTACTCCGGAAATTTCCCGCTCGTCCTCAAGTGAGCCAAGAAACATGTATTCGTGTTGCTCTCAATATGAGGAGATTTGGATCAGTAGCTGATCGACCAAGATATCGGCAGCGCAATTTCGATGAGGAACTGGATATTTTATTGTATGTTATGGAAAATCCAAATTCTTCTCTCCGAAATACCGGAAGGGTTTTAGGTTTTTCAAAGAACAAAATTAGAGATGTACTACGGACTTATAATTTCAATCCTTATCGCGCACATCTTGTCCAGGGGCTCCGGGACACTGATTATGACAGGCGTCTAACGTTACTTGCACAAATGTCGAGTTTGGTAGTTGATGAAAACATGCTTCCATATGTCCTATGGACTGATGAATCAAAGTTCACCACTTTGTATGTTAAATCGTTGGAATTTTCGAACGTGGGGACAGGAAAATCCTAGAATCTCCTATTCTTGTCATCACCAGGTGGTTCACAGCATCAACGTTTGGTGCGGACTTCTCGGAAATAAATTAATTGGTCCTTATTTCTACCGAAATAATTTAAATGGAGCTCAGTTTCTAAATTTCTTGAGAGAACAATTGCCGGCTTTACTGGAAGATGCACCTCTGCAGCATCGGCAAAGAATGATACTTCAGCTTCATGGGTGTCCCGCACACAATTCTTTGCAAGTGAGACGTTACTTGAATCGGCACTACCGGGACTGGTGGATAGGACCTCACGGCCCCATCTGTTGGCTTCCTCGGTCGCCCGATCTAACTCCGTTAGACTTTTTCTAGTGGGGACATTTGAAAAATATCGTTTATGCCAATCATAACCCTGCAACATCAGTTGAAGAACTGCAGCAAAGAGTGGAAAATGCTTGTCGATTGGTCTTTCCTCAGTCCATCGCACTGAGCACAAACGAAGAGTGGCTAAGAAGAGCGAATCTTTGCATCTTCAAAGAAGGCAGGCAGTTTGAACATCAGATGTAGGTTCACCAACCTTTGCAGATACGATGGATTTTTTTTAGTATTAAAAACAGTTAACAAAATGTATTGTCTTTTTTTTCGACCTTTATGTCATAACTTTGTTATTAATTGACCAAATTAAAATCTGATTGCATTATTAATTTTAGTGTAAAAAATCCTTTAAAATGATGTATCGGAAGGTATATCATCCCATTTGAAATTTCAAAGTTGTGTAGGGTTTGGGGTACCCCGAAATTTTTTTTTCCAAAAACAGGCCAAAAAAAACTAGACTAAAAATTATGAAATACGTATTTTTTTTTGTTTTACTATAACGTTATCCGTACAAGAGAAATTTAGCCGGGCCATCTAAAAAGGGAACATAATTAGGTACTAGACAAAGTAAGAATCAGTAAAATGAGAAAAGCAGTAACTTTTGAGAGAAAAAAATTACATTATTAAAAGAAAAAGTAAATAAATTATAAAACTGATTCCCAGATAAGGTTATATGTATTAGTACTGCAAAGACAATATGGGTCCATCAGCATGCTAGAGAAAATTACGGACTCGATAATTCCACATTTCAGAACGAAAATAACGGTGGCTCACATTTATATATATATATATATATATATATATATATATATATATATATATATATATATATATATTTGAGCCACCGTTATTTTCGTTCTGAAATGTGGAATTATCAAGTCGCATTTCCGGATTGCAGCACGAGGTCAACCCCCTATTAGTGGGTTCCCACTTTATGGAGGGACGGAGGAACCGCGTTAAAACACACACAGATTTAATGAAATTTTTCAAGACTTCTATCACTAGTACCTTAAAACATTAATCAAGGCCTGAATATAATTTAACTCTTCCACTATTGCAGTAATGAATGTACGAGGTAATATACTCTTTAATAGAACGTAGATAATATTGATAACAAAACTAGGAGAATAACGAAGCTATAATAAACAGTGGGCGGAATGTCAACATGTAACTTATTGATCCATTAACAAGTTTTAGCATGACGCTTTATGTTTGGCTTTCCAAACTGACAAACAATAGAGCTTTAAAGTTTAAACAGAACATTCAAACATTATACAGCTCCAAAATAACTACGGAACTACCTTTTGTTCGTGGATTGAATATTTGGTGGGTATTTTTAGAAGTTTCTGAAGACTTTAACTATGGAGGTGGCACTCTTAAATGACTTTTAAAAATATTTCTTTAAATCTTAATCTATGCTACTTACTTGATTTCGAAAATGATCCCTGTTAAAATTTATGCATATATGTATGTATGCATATATGTGTGTGTGTGTGCGCGCGTGCGTGTGCGCGCGCGTGTGTGTGTGTGTGTGTGTGTGTGTGTGTGTGTGTGTGTGTGTACATATCCAAAACAAATGGTAGAACTTGTTCTGAAACCAGTAATACCTGTATATCTATATAAGGGGGATTTACTCCTTTAATAACTTTATTTTTTTTAAAAATAAACTAAATCTGATATGTAAGGTGAAGGTGAGAGTGTGGAAGGATCATTGGATTCTTGGATTCTGGAGCAAAAGTTGTTCCTCAAAATTGTTTAATTATTATTATTAATAAGTGATCTCGACTTCGCTATTTCCAGATGGTATCTGTATGGTACAATGAACCAGCATCATGATAACAAATTTGATTCACTTATAAACAGAGGTATGGAAATGTCTGTAATATGCCAGAAAGCCAATGGTTATTCAGCAGATGTCTTCAAATGAGATTGTATAGATTATTGTTGTGTAAGTAGGAGAATATTGTGTTTATGTACTGGCTGCTGTCTCTCAACAATTCCTTCATGTCATTTGGAACATTTAGTTTGTATCGTCTTCTGCATTCCGTAAGTAGGTGTTTTACGGTAAAGTCTTTATTGCATATAATACAGATTTGTTTGTTAAGTCCTGTCATGAGATATTCCTGTGTTAGTTTTGTACGACCAATTCAAAGTCAAGCAAGTACAACTTCTTCTCGTCTGTTGTGTCGGTAGCTGGATGTCCACTCCTGAGTAGTAGTTTTGATTGTACGTAATTTATTGTCGGTTAGTCGAGTCCAGCTGTCTTGCCAATAATTTAAAATATTTTGTTTAATGCATTGGTCAAGTCTTCGTGTGTGATTGATAGGCCGAGCTCAGATTGTCTCGTAGCAAGTTTTGCATGTGAATCTGCTAGGGAGCTTGAAAAAAAAAAAATAAATAAATAAATAATATATAAATAAATTCATGAATAGGTCTACAATTTTTAAATCTGAGAGTAAAACGTAAATAAAGGTAGCTGGCGTTAATGACCACTAACTAAAATAATCAAGGTAGGAATCTAAAAATTGGTTGATTATGCAAGTCAGACAGTGTGAATGTGAACTTTAAACAAAAGAGGCCAAGTTCCAGTGCCTTGCCAAAAACAGTTTGCTTATAAAAGATATTATATTATATGAGCCAAGTTTTAGGTACTAATTACTTTTTCAAAAACCTAGATGTACCTTCTCACTTATTTGTAAATTTTCAACTTGCTCAGAGGTGGGGTATTCCCTATGCGGGGGGGGGGGGGGACAAATTGTGGTAAAATACACGACTAACTAAAATTCTCTCTCACTGAAACAGTATTTTGGCCACTCGCATATATTTTTTATTCGATTTGTTTTAAGACTACACTCGTCTAAAACAATAACATCAATTGCAAAATTTGAACAATTCATTTCTGCACGTGAGACAATACCAATAGAATTACTAATCCAATCTATATTTCGTCACTATAGTTTGTAGTGAAGGATAAATGAAAAATCTTAGAACTAAATTTGGCGTTTTAGGGTCATTAACAAACAAGACAGTTGTAACGTTCATTTATATCAGATCATCCATTGAGTAATGTCAGCTTATGTCGGTGGACTGTAGAATGTGTCGATCCAAGTTTTTCGGCTAGCTCTTCCACTGTTACAACAGGATTTAATTTTGCAGTAGCCTGCAGGAGTACGTCGTAAAGCTCTGTTGGTCGACCTGTACGAGGTTCGTCTTGAAGCTTGCGATTTCCCGCTCGAAATCGTTCAAACCACCGCTGCACTTGTCACTAACTAACGACATTTTTTACACATATTTCTACAAGTTTTCGATAAGTTAAAGCAGCATTTTCTCCTTTATCGAATTCCCAAAGCATAACATGGCGTAAGTGGTGTCTTGGAGGATCCATTTAAAGTGCAATTTTAGCACAGAAAAAATACGTTTCACTACCAAAACATCATAAATAGAAGTGTATTTAATGCTATAATATTTATTTATTTATTTTGTGATGAGCTTCGTAACGTAAGCGATGAGCCCATGATAAAGTTAGTAACACCACGTTATGCTAGAATAAATAAAAAATGTAAACAAAAATAAATTCAAATGGACGGAACAGACAAAAATATTAAAAAGTCCGTCACGCAGGAGCTACATAACTAAGCACTTTCCTCAGAATTTGGATTGTGTAGACTGCTTTCCAGAGCAATTTGCTTAAAATATCCTACATAAATAAAATAAAAACATGAATAGTTCTCTTTTATTTTCGTAATGAGTAACTGATAAATTATTAATTTGCTTCCAGAGTTATGTTTACACATGGTACCTACTACACTACGTAATAAATACAAAACACCTCGTATTATCGTATTTTGATCTAACGCAGGAACCGGATACAGTCCCTCTAGCGCTCCTTGCGGCGCCTTTGTGAACCTATATCTGGCTGGCTTTTCTATTGAAATATATTACAAAGTAAACCCCCCTTTCCGATTGACCGATTCAGCTCATTTTTACAACACTTCTTTCTCATGAGTTACCCACGACTTATACCGCGTTTCGTTACAATACAGCAGAAATTACGACCAGTATGAGTATAACAGTAATTTGGGTCCGGAGTAAACCACCCCTCCTAATGAACCGATTTAGTTTATTTTTACAACACATATTTACCTGTAGATTACCACTACGAATACCGAGTTTCGTCGAAATATACCAAAAATCACGGTTGGTAGTGGCGAATTGGTATTGTGGGTCTGGAGTAAACCCCCCCCCCTCCTAATGAACCGATTTAGTTTATTTTTACAACACATATTTACCTGTAGATTACCACTATAAATACCGAGTTTCGTCGGAATATACCTAAAATCACGGCTGGTAGTGGCGAATTGGTATTGTCGGTCCGGAGTAAACCCCCCCCCCCTCATGAACCGATTTAGTTCATTTTTATATCTCACTTTTCTCTCTATATTACCACTACGAATACCAAGTTTTGTTGAAATATAACAAATATTACGGCTGAAATGGTCAAATTAGTGTTTTGGGTTCGGGGTAAACCCCCCCTTCCGGTGGACCGATTTTGGTGGTTAACGAACTCGTTCAATCGTTTGCTAATTGAATGCTATATACCAAGTTTCGTGGCGAAAAACCAAAAACTCTGGCCGCTATCGTGTTAACAGACATATATATATATATATATATATATATATATATATATATATATATATATATATATATATTTTAACGGGGGTCATTTTCGGTGTCTACTAGGTAGGATCGATAAAGATTTGAAGAAATTTTTCAAAAATTCCGTCATGAGTCCAGCCTCAATAGCTACTTTCCTTCGGAGGAAAGTGCTAAAACCGACATTACTTATGGCATGACCTAATACATAAAGATTATTGGGACGAATTATCCTCAGGTTACCACCCTTTTCTATCCAGGATAAGGCTGACGCCTTATACTATCTCTAAGGCTATGGCCAATACAACTTTGTGAATATCGGACCAACAACCTTACACAAGGAGGTGTGACTAATAGAAAACAAGGAGAGCTGCTCAGGCCCACCAGCGGACTCTATGGCTAACCAACCAAACAGGCTAATCTAATCCCCTTTACAAAGCCTCGGTCAATACGTGGGTACTTATTGTTCCAAGACCCTTCTCCAGATATTCAATACTCTACAACGACACATTCCAGTATACATTTCCGAACCGCCTTCACACATCATGCCATGGGCGTATAGAAGGGGGGAGGCTGAGGGGGCTGCAGCCCTCAACGAAAAAATTTGATTTAATGGTATTAATTTGTGGTAAAACCCTTAAAAATAAATTATATAAGCTCACTTAGTTCATAACAAATATTTTATTTTACGTGTAATAGGGTTTTAGTTGCCTAAAACTATTCCAAGTTCTAAATTTTTAGTATTACATACCCCAGAAATGGTCTCAGCCCCCTCCGAAATTTTCCCAGCCCCCTCCCGAAATTATTTTCTATATAGGCGCATGCATCATGCTCTATCTTATCTCGATATTTGCAAAAACCACGCAGTACTAAGGAATCAAGTACGTCCCGAAGGAGCTACATAACAAACCATCTTCCATAGCTAGGGGAGTACCGTAAGCCGCATTACCGAATAATGTGCATAAAATATCCTATTTACATTATAAATAAATATAGATAGATTTGAGAAGGTAAAAATTGTCAGGGTTCGATCGAAGTATCTTAATAAAACTACATTTTTAATAGGGAAATGAGAATTATTGTTTGCCGACGCATCGGCTTGAAATTTAATCCTTCATCAGGACTGTAAACCTAGTAGGGCAGAGCTAAAACTAACACACATATATATATATATATATATATATATATATATAAACAAAAAACAGAAAAACATTTTACAGTCAGTGTTTGCTATAGCTAGAGCTTAAATACTGGTTCTCTGACCCACTTACTGTATAAGGCTTTTCTGTTTTTTTTTTTGTTTTTTTTAGCGCGGTTCCTCCCTCCCCCATAGGGAGGAACCCCGCTTATAGGGTTGATACAATGAAACAATCCGGAAGTGCCGACTCAAAAATTTCGCGTTTCAGAACCCCTAGAGACCGAAAATAACGGTGGTTCAAATTTGTATATATATATATATATTTGTCTGTTCGCTCTCTAGATAGAAGACGAATGGTCCGATTTTGATGAAATTTGGTACAAAAATCCTTCGTCCAATTTGAAAGGTCAAGTTCGTTAACCAGCAACATCCGCCTACTGGAAGATGGCGTTTGGGGCGAAATTCGCGCAAAAAAAATCGCAAAGCTTACGTTTTTGAGTTCATAAGCTTCTAAGTACTCGTTTTATATGAATCCTGGGCTAGGAAAACGAATGAAACCATTTTCAAGGCGATAGCTTTAACCGTTTTCGAGAAAATTGGAAAAATATTTTTTGAATACCGTTTTTGGTTTGGGTACTTAGCATTATGGGATACAGTTGAAACATTTTCTGCATGTTCAAGTTTCATCAACACTAATATGTTGAAATTTTTGTTACGTTTAGAGTAAAGGAAGGGTTAGAATAAAATATTTTATTAACAGACAAAAAAAGTTTTGGTAACTTTGTATAATTTCGTTAGTATCTTGAAAACCGTTGACAATCTTGTGAAGCGGAAGATTACCATTCGGAAGCTTACTAAATGCTCTACAAAAAAGGTTCTGAAGAAAGTTTGAATTAGGCGATGTCAATCGGAGAAAAAAGTGCTTAAAGCTTTAAATTAATTGATTTCGTTTATTCCAATGGTTCTTTTTGTTTTTTTTATTTCTTGCTTATAGTTGGATAATGTATTTGACAATAAAACTTGTTAGGTAAAATAACAAAAACAATTTATTGTTAGAAATATAGATTTCCAAGATTCCAAGACCTTGTCACTAGCGGGTCTGTTTCTAGTGTAGCGGACCCTTCCAGGTAAGATTGTAAATTATAACCTTTCAAGACTTTACTACTCACAGGAATGGCGTTAGTGACCTTAAGGATTGACACGCCATTATAATAATTAATTTAAAAAAAAAGACTGGTGGAACCAAAATAATAACTGCTTCTATTTTAATCTTTCCAAATTAGACTAGGGATATGAACGGAACCGCGCTAAGATGATGCAGTCCTGCGAGACGGACTTTTATTATTTCATTTTAACTCATTCTCCTACAACAATGTAATATTATTGGGATATCAAGACCGAATCTTGACAATTTCTACCTTCCCATCACCAACGATCAACGATCTCCTATCAAACAAATAGTTTTGCTCATTCGTATTTATTATGAATAGCTGAATAATTACGTATTTTGTTCTGGGGTGGATACAAACTTCTATAATAGTCATTTTAATGGAAATATTAAATATTCCTTAGTTCGTTTTACAAAACATGTTGGGTCTACCCGAGGTCCATTGGCTAACACCTCGGATTCTTACACAAGAGATGTGAGATTCGAGTCTAGTATTTTTTGGAAGGGTGTCAAACTGTAGATAGCCCGGCGCTAATGATCAGGATGTTAATGCGCCGAGAAAAAAAACTAATAAATAAAAAAAACACATGATCTTCATTAGTTGGGCATGATGTCGAATGGCCGAATTTCTTTGCACGTAATTAAGAACAACGGTCAGAACAGCCCCATTCCTAAAATACCTATTTCGATTTTATTTTATTTTTGATTTTTCATATGAGGTTTTTCCTCTGTGGAATTTAATAAGCTTTCAATAGAAACCTCAATATTTTGATATCAACGAAACCAAAAAAACGTGTTCCTAACACAATATGCGCCTGAATGGCTCAATATAAATATAAATATAAATATATATATATATATATATATATATATATATATATATATGTATATATATATGTATATATATATGTATATATATATGTATATATATATATATGTATATATATATGTATATATATATATATATATATATATATATATATATATATATATTTTAAGGTAGGATTGCTCGTCCGCATGGTGCATTATCAATTCAACGGTTCGAAATAATTAAATCAATAGGTTGACGTTGAACGACAATGACGTATGAGGTACGTTAGTTACATTATTAGCTTTCAATCTGAATATGGTAACGAAATTAAGATAAGGAATTAATGCATGAGGGTTTGTTGGGGGAAATTAAATGATAATATTGAATATTTTTAGTGGGTTTGATAAGTTTACCTAGATAGATTTCGCCTCCTAAAAGGGAAGTCAAAATTAAATATTAATTTTAAAAGATCGGACAAGTATATACATATACTTATTTATTATTTTATTTATTTACACACTTTGTTTTTTAGATCATTGCACTAGGAAAAATGATGTCTGCTTACGGTTTGTTATTATAATGCTACAATTGAACAGCTTAATATAGATTACTAACTAAAAAAAATAAGAATAATAAAAAAAGGCACCAAAAAAGTAGCCACGTTGAATCCCCGTATAAAAAAAAAAAAAAAAAAAAAAAAAAAAAAAAAAAAAAAAAAAAAAAAAAAAAAAAAAAAGTCTATTATAGAAATTAATCAAGACGTAATATAAAACTATTACAAGAATATCATTAATTTATTGCTTCGAAGGCGAAATATCAACCTTTTGACCGCTAAATTTCATGCACAGGCAGTGTGCGGCTTTGTAGGGAGAGTCAACACAGCCTTGATATTTTGACATCAACGAAACCAAAAAAACGTGTTCCTAACACAATATGCGCCTGAATGGCTCAATATAAATATAAATATAAATATATATATATATATATATATATATATATATATATTTTAAGGTATAATTGCTCGTCCGCGTGGTGCATTATCAATTCAACGGTTCGAAATAATTAAATCAATAGGTTGACGTTGAACGACAATGACGTATGAGGTATACATTATTAGCTTTCAATCTGAATATGGTAACGAAATTAAGATAAGGAATTAATGCATGAGGGTTTGTTGGGGGAAATTAAATGATAATATTGAATATTTTTAGTGGGTTTGATAAGTTTACCTAGATAGATTTCGCCTCCTAAAAGGGAAGTCAAAATTAAATATTAATTTTAAAAGATCGGACAAGTATATACATATACTTATTTATTATTTTATTTATTTACACACTTTGTTTTTTAGATCATTGCACTAGGGAAAATGATGTCTGCTTACGGTTTGTTATTATAATGCTACAATTGAACAGCTTAATATAGATTACTAACTAAAAAAAATAAGAATAATAAAAAAAAAAAAAAAATCTATTATAGAAATTAATCAAGACGTAATATAAAACTATTACAAGAATATCATTACTTTATTGCTTCGAAGGCGAAATATCAACCTTTTGACCGCTAAATTTCATGCACAGGCAGTGTGCGGCTTTGTAGGGAGAGTCAACACAGCCCGCGCACATGCGAAGAGCAGCGCACAGTGGTATTTTTAACTGATCTAGCTGGACAAAACTCCAAAAATTCATGAAAACAAATCAAGGTCCTAATTGGACCTTGCAGGATTTTCCTAGATAGTATAAGTAGTAGGAAAAGGGGGTTTCTGGCATACTTTCAAAATTCCCTCATTTCCTTAAAAAATGCACTCGCCAAATTTTTGATGATTTTAATAAAAAATAACAAATCCCACTACACTTAGTATCTAAAATACCTCCAAAATTACCTCAAAATGCGGAGGTTTCTAAAAAAATACCATCATACATCTGATTGTAGATTTATTCAGGATCCTAAAAAAAAACTTCTCAATTTCTAGCGCATTCCAAAATTCCCTGATTTCCCCGAAAAATGCACTCGCTGAGTTTTTAACGATTTTTCCTCAAACATCCAAAATTAAAAAAAATATATATATAAAACATAGGTTATCCTCAAAAGTAAAAATATTATACAATTAATTTAATCACTTTCATTTTTCTCTGATTGAACGGTTTTAGACATCTTTGTTTTCTCGAAAGTTAATAATATGCATTGACTTACCACCACTTATATCTTTTAAACCATCGTAAACAAATGTTAGAATTTGAGAATTTAATTGTTGAATATCTTTTTTATTTAATTTATCTGTAAATCTATCTGGTAGATAAACTTGAAATTTATCTTCTTTAAACTTTAAAGTAACAACTATTCTTTTTCCATATCTTGTTGAAATTTCTTTAAATTCTTTAATTGGATAAGATTGATCACATTTCAAATCTGATAGTTTCTTTATTGGAATATTTTGACATTGACCAACTTGCTGAATCTTTTTCAATGCTTCCATTTATTACAAATAAAATTTATCAAATAAAATTAAACAATTTTATAAAAACGTTTATTACAATCAATTTAAACATTTTTATAATGTCCTAATGCTCTAGTATTGATTCCATCTTCTTTAATGGAAAACTTTCTGCCTATGACTCTCCCCTTATCAAGATCTACCTTTATTCCCAGTTACGTCAAAATCGGTCAAACGGTGTGAATTTGTTTATATCGGTCTAGTAATTCATAAAACAGCCGAGAGAGGCCAGCACAACAGCCCTCGAGTAGATAGCTCTTATCAAAGAAAGGCCAGAGTTTTTTAGTTAGACAGTGACTGTTTATATAAAATTGAAATAAACTGCATTACATAATTATACAATGATGTAAAATCATCTAAAAGTTCGAGTTATTCTAAATATCAAGAACATCAACAAATAAATTTGACACATGATTCAAATTGGTTCTCAATTCAAAATGGCCGTCAGAATCTGAATAGTTCAGTTTAGCCAATTTTTCTTGAACAAAACTTTTGACCTTTTGATCAAATTTTTAAATTTCACTATTTTGACCTAGCCCAGGAGATTTCCCGTATCAAGGCAAACCTGTGTGCCAAGTTTGCTCAAAATCGGTCAAACGGTGTAGATTTGTATAAGGAACAAACAGACAGACACGTGATTTATATATATATATATATATATATATATATATATATATATATATATATATATATACAGGGTGTCCCGTAAATGTCTAGTCATATTGAGAGGGGTGATAGAGGACCCTTCGGGGAACAAAAAATGTTCTATGACGATTTCCCGAATTCTCGCCCATAAGGGAGAAAACGTCGTTTCATTGTTTTATCGAGACAAACGTGGTTTTTAGAAACATAATCGTTGTAGCTCCGTCCCAGGTGGTACTACTAGAAAGGGAGTGAAACCAATCGAAAGCTGAGTAAATTTACTATAAGACTAGTTGGGAGTAAACGTAAAAATGAATGAATGTAAGTATGTATATCTTACAAAAAGAAGGCAATTCTAAATTTCCTGACATTTTATTGATATTTCTTTCCAGCGTTACTCCTCAATGGGCAGGATCTGAGATTTCCGGGTTTCAGAAAAACTTTCTCATTTAACCAGCTTTCCATTCATGTATCACAATCCTGTGTTATTGAAGTATTTGAACGGTTTAAGTACAAAAGTTTAAAAAAAAACATGGATCTGTGAAAAGAAAATTATATTTTTTTCTTCAATTTATTCAAAAAGCTGAAGGGAAATATTTATTTTTATAAATGTTTACATAAATATTAAGTAAATATTTACTTAAAACAATAAAAAAAAATTACTCCCACGAATATAAAAAAAAATCCTAAAACAGTAAATAAATAAAATACACATTTATTTTGAATTTGTTAATTCAGGTAACTAATACTGCGTCCAGGAGGCGGCCATTAAGGAACCCCAACCATACATTAACCTCAAAAATTATTATTTTTACCTAGATCACACATTTGAACACATTTTTACAGGTACTTATATTTAGAAAACAAATGCTTTACCTTAAATTAATACTGATGGCTACGCTTGTGAAACTCACTGGGATTCTGAGCCCATGCGTTTTTGTTGTGGTAATTAAAAATTCTATCCCTCATAAATAATATGTACATAGTCCTGTAAAAATGTGTTCAAATGCGTGATATAGGTAAAAATAGTAATTTTTGAGGTTAATGTATGGTTGGGGTTCCTTAATGGCCGCCTCCTGGGCCCAGTATTAGTTACCTGAATTAATAAATTCAAAATAAATGTATTTACTGTTTTAAGATTTTTTTTTATATCCGTGGAAGTATTTTTTTTTATTCTTTTAAGTAAATATTTACTTAATATTTATGTAAAAATTTATAAAAAAAATATTTCCCTTCAGCTTTTTGAATAAATTGAAGAAAAAAATATAATTTTCTTTTCACAGATCCGTTTTTTTTAAAAAATTTTGTTCTTAAATCGTTCAAATATTCCAATAACACAGGGTTGTGATACATGAATGGAAAGCTGGTTAAATGAGGAAGTTTTTCTAAAACCCGGAAATCTCAGATCCTGCCCATTGAGGAGTAACGCTGGAAAGAAATATCAATAAAATGTCAGGAAATTTAGAATTGCCTTCTTTTGGTAAGATATACATACTTACATTCATTCATTTTTACGTTTACTCCCAACTAGTCTTATAGTAAATTTACTAATAGTACTAAAGTAAATTTACTAATTTACTATAGTAAAGTACGTTTGTCTCGAAAAAACAATAAACGACGTTTTCTCCCTTATGGGCGAGAATTCGGGAAATCGTCATAGAACATTTTTTGTTCCCCTAAGGGTCCTCTATCACCCCTCACAATATGACTAGACATTTACGGGACACCCTGTATATATATATATATATATATATATATATATATATATATATATATATATTAGGGAAATTGTATTTAATATATATAAAAATAGATTTATTGTCATCAAAATGTCTTATGGAAAAATTGTAAATTTTTTTTACGTTAATTTTCATTATCAAAATTATTTGCCTTGAGAGGGAAATGTTAAAATGTATTTTATTTTACAAAATAATAGAAAAGAAATCTTTAACCCAAATTGTGATGCGCTCTATAGAGACTAAAAAATCCAACTGGAATTGGACTGCGTAAAGTAATCGTGATTCTATGTCACAATTATATCTGGTGTTATTTATATTTTCGGATAGAAACTCCTAATTAATTGATTGTTGCCCCCTGCAGACGCACTCTCCATGGTGCTCCAGCACTGGTCCGGCCTGTACAGACTCTTCCCACGCTGCACAATGGTATTTTTAACTGATCTAGCTGGACAAAATTATTTTATCACGGATTCTTATAGAAAATGACATGCTGATCATGAATATACCCTATTTTACGGGTCGGAAATAAAGTCTTTCCGTTACCAACTTTTTCAGCATAAAAAGCCGTTTTTTATTACGCTTTAAGTGTAAATTAAAATTTCATTTTTTTATTAATATACTGTTTTTTTATAATTATTTTAACTTTTTTAAAGGCAACAACAACAAAAAGCGTCAATACTAGGTATTACAAATAATAATAATAATATTTGAATAAGAAATACATCGAAAATAATAATTGATAACACAACAATATAACAAAAGTTATAATCGAAATTAAGTTATCAAAACTAATAAATCATTCTTTGTCAAGTAACGGTTCATTGAACAAATTAATTATTTCACCTGGGAAGGAACGAAACTCTTCCTTATCTAGACTAATTTCTGCATTCATAGTAGAAGTATACGGACCGCTCGAGTATAGTAAACAAAGAAATACGTCTTCAATATTCGATAGCCCCCCACTACTGGCTGGGATTGTGTATCGTAATCCAAACTTGTATCAAGCCATTCACCAAAACCTTTCTCAATAACACTTTTTGTTCGGTTTGCAGTTTGCCACTTATCACGTAAATGGCTTAAATGTCTCCATTTTTTTTTTAAATTTTTCCTTCTCTATTGGTAAACCAAATTGTTGGTGTACATTTTTTATACCTTCCTGACTATGTAAGATCCAAAATTTAAAAAATTCCCTTTTCGATATGAGCGGTTTTTTTTTTCAGAAAATTAGTTATCATTATTAAATTGGCAGATTCTGGCAGCTAATTCTTGCTTTTCCAAGTCAATACTTATATAACTAATAAGAAAAAATTAGAACTAGACCGGACGAGGCCGGACAGCAAAAGTTCTGTACCGTAATAACGTACCAATAAGGGTATTACAAATCGCATCGCGTAAAGCAAACATTAATGGTAATTTATTATGATAAATAATGAAAGAAGGTCATACATACCTTTCTGAAACCTGAAATAAATTTGTAGTACTGACAAAGCAGTTTCTAAACTCCAGTATTCATCTAAAGATGGAGTAATAAACTTTGCAGCATGACATACCCTTATATAAACAATCCGTAAATCCCTAAATCTTGACGTATTTGAGCCGACTTATTCTTGTTTTCTAGTAGTAGGAAAAGGGGGTTTCTGGCTCACTTTCAAAATTCCATCATTTCCCCGAAAAATGCACTCGCCAAATTTTTGATGATTTTAATAAAAAATCACAAATCCCACAACACTTAGTATCTAAAATACCCTTAGAATTACCTCAAAATGCGGAGGTTTCTAAAAAAATACCATCATCCATCTGATTGTAGATTTTTTCAGGATCCTAAAAAAACCTTCTCAATTTCTAGCACATTCCAAAATTCCCTGATTTCCCCGAAAAATGCACTCGCTGAGTTTTTAACGATTTTTCCCCCAAACATCCAAAATTTAAAAAAATATATATATATAAAACATAGGTTATCCTCAAAAAGTAAAAATATTATACAATTAATTTAATCACTTTCATTTTTCTCGGATTGAACGGTTTTAGACATCTTTGTTTTCTCGAAAGTTAATAATATGCATTGACTTACCACTTAAATTTTAATTTCGGTTAACACTTAAAGCGTAATAAAAAACGGCTTTTTATGCTGAAAAAGTTGGTAACGGAAAGACTTTATTTCCGACCCGTAAAATAGGGTATATTCATGATCAGCATGTCATTTTCTATAAGAATCCGTGATAAAATAATTTTGTCCAGCTAGATCAGTTAAAAATACCATTGTGCAGTGTGGGAAGAGTCTGTACAGGCCGGACCAGTGCTGGAGCACCATGGAGAGTGCGTCTGCAGGGGGCAACAATCAATTAATTAGGAGTTTCTATCCGAAAATATAAATAACACCAGATATAATTGTGACATAGAATCACGATTACTTTACGCAGTCCAATTCCAGTTGGACTTTTTAGTCTCTATAGAGCGCATCACAATTTGGGTTAAAGATTTCTTTTCTATTATTTTGTAAAATAAAATACATTTTAACATTTCCCTCTCAAGGCAAATAATTTTGATAATGAAAATTAACGTAAAAAAAAATTACAATTTTTCCATAACACATTTTGATGACAATAAATCTATTTTTATATATATATTAAATACAATTTCCCTTTTAGATGATTTTACATCATTGTAAAATTATGTAATGCAGTTTATTTCAATTTTATATAAACAGTCACTGTCTAACTAAAAAACTCTGGCCTTTCTTTGATAAGAGCTATCTACTCGAGGGCTGTTGTGCTGGCCTCTCTCGGCTGTTTTATGAATTACTAGACCGATATAAACAAATTCACACCGTTTGACCGATTTTGACGTAACTGGGAATAAAGGTAGATCTTGATAAGGGGAGAGTCATAGGCAGAAAGTAGGTGTAGCATGGCACACAATACCATAACTTTCATGGGCAAACTGTTTTTGGAACGGGCGTGAACTTGGCCTCTTTTAGCGCGGTTCCTCCCTCCCCCATAGGGAGGAACCCCGCTTATAGGGTTGATACAATGAAACAATCCGGAAGTGCCGACTAGAAAATTTCGCGTTTCAGAACCCCTAGAGACCGAAAATAACGGTGGTTCAAATTTGTATATATATATATATGTATATATTTATTTATGTATATATATATATATATATATATATATATATATATATATTTGTCTGTTCTCTCTCTAGATAGAAGACGAATGGTCCGATTTTGATGAAATTTGGTACAAAAATCCTTCGTCCAATTTGAAAGGTCAAGTTCGTTAACCAATCCGCCTACTGGAAGATGGCGTTTGGGGCGAAATTCGCGCAAAAAAATCGTAACGCTTACGTTTTTGAGTTCATAAGCTTCTAAGTACTCGTTTTATATGATTCCTGGGCTAGGAAAACGAATGAAGCCATTTTCAAGGCGATAGCTTTAACCGTTTTCGAGAAAATTGGAAAAATATTTTTTGAATACCGTTTTTGGTTTGGGTACTTAGAATCATGGGATTCAGTTGAAACATTTTCTGCATGTACTACTTTCATCAAAACTAATATGTTGAAATTTTGGTTACG